>SJYO01046538.1:25430751-25819275 GCA_006410555.1 Capra ibex | reverse complement strand
GCCCCCAGGGGAAATCACGTGGGCCCCCAGGGGAAATCACGTGGGCCCCCAGGGGAAATAACGTGGGCCCCCAGGGGCAATCATGTGGGCCACCTGGGGAAATCACGTGGGCNGGGCAATCACGTGGGCCCTCAGGGGAAATCACGTGGGCCCCCAGGCGCAATCACGTGGGCCCCGAAGGGAAATCACGTGGGCCCCCAGGGGCAATCACGTGGGCCCCCAGGGAAATCACGTGGGCCCCCAGGCGCAATCCCGTGGGCCCCGAGGGGAAATCACGTGGGCCCCCAGGGGAAATCACGTGGGCCCCCAGGGGAAATCACGTGGGCCCCCAGGCGCAATCACGTGGGCCCCGAGGTAAAATCACGTGGGACCCCAGGGGCAATCACGTGGGCCCCCGGGGGAAATAATGTGGGCAGCTTGGGGCAAAAACGAGGGCCCCCAGGGGCAATCACGTGGGCCTGCAGGGGTAATCACGTAGGCCTTAATGACCATCACGTGGGCCTCCCGTGGAAATCACGTGGGCCTCCAGGGGCAATCACGTGGGCCCCCAGGGTCAATCACGTGGGCCCCCAGTGGAAATCACGTGGGCCCCCAGGGGCAATCACGTGGGCCCCCAGGGGCAATCACGTGGGCCCCCAGGGGAAATCACGTGGGCCCCCAGGGGCAATCACGTTGGGTCCCTGGGAAAATCACGTGGGCCCCCAGGGGAAATCACGTGGGCCCCCAGGTGCAATCGCGTGGGGTCCCTGGGAAAATCACCTGGGCCCCCAGGGGAAATCACGTGGGCCCCCAAGGCAATCACGTGGGCCCCCAGGGGAAATCACGTGGGGCCCCAGGGGCAAGCACGTGGGCCCCCAGGGCCAATCATGTGGGCCCCGAGGCGCAATCACGTGGGCCCCCCGTGGAAATGACGTGGGCCCCCAGGGGCAATCACGTCGGCCCCCAGGGGAAATCACGTGGGCCTCCATGGGCAATCACGTGGGCCCCCAGGGGAAATCACGTGGGACCCCAGGGTCAATAACGTGGGGTCCCTGGGAAAGTCACGTGGGCCCCCAGGGGCAATCCCGTGGTCCCCCAGGGGAAATCACGTGGGGCACCTGGGGAAATCACGTGGGCCCGCAGGGGAAATCACGGGAGCCCCCAGGGGAAATCTCGTGGGCCCCCAGGGGCAATCACGTGGGCCCCCAGCCGAGAAAACCTGGGCCCCCGGGGGCTATCACGTGGGCACCCAGGGGAAATGACGTGGGCCCCCAGAGGCAATCAAGTGGGGTCCCTGCGAAAATCACGTGGGCTCCCAGGGAAAATCAGGTGAGGTCCCAGGGGCAATCACGTGGGCCGCCAGGGGAAATCACGTGGGCCTCCAGGGGCAATCACGTGGGCCCCCAGGGGAAATCACGTGGACCCCCATGGGCAATCACGTGGGGTAGCTGAGAAAATCACGTGGGGCCCCAGGGGAAATCACGTGGTCCCACAAGGGAAATCACGTGGGCCCCCAGGGTAATCACGTGGGCCCCCAGGGGCAACAAAGTGGGCCCCCAGGGGAAATCACGTCGGCCCCCAGGGGCAATCACGTGGGCCCCCAGGGGAAATCACGTGAGCCCCCAGGGGAAATCACATGGGCCCCCAGGTGCAATCACGTGGGCCCCGAGGGGAAATCACGTCTGACCCCAGGGGCAATCACGTGGGCCCCCGGGGGAAATAATGTGGGCACCTTGGGGCAAAAACGAGGGCCCCCAGGGGCAATCACGTGGGCCCCCAGGGGTAATCACGTGGGCCCCCAGGTGCAATCACGTGGCCCCCAGGGGAAATCACGTGGGCCCAAGGGGTAATCACGTGGGCCCCCCGTGGAAATCTCGTGGGCCCCCAGGGGAAATCACGTGGGCCCCCAGGGGAAATTACGTGGGCCTCCAGGGGCAATCACGTGGGCCTCCAGGGGAAATCACGTGGGCTCCAGGGGAAATCACGTGGGCCCCCAGGGGAAATCACGTGGGCCCCCAGGGGCAATCACGTGGGGTCCCTGGGAATATCACGTGGGCCCTCAGGGGCAATCACGTGGGCCCCGAGGGGTAATCACGTGGGCCCCAAGGGGAAACCACGTGGGCCCCCAGGTGTAATCACCTAGGGCCCCAGGAGAAATAAGGTGGTCCCCCAGGCGCAATCACGTGGGCCCCCAGGGGCACTCACGNAATCACCTGGGCCCCCAGGGGAAATCACGTGGGCCCCCAGGGTCAATAACGTGGGGTCCCTGGGAAAGTCACGTGGGCCCCCAGGGGCAATCACGTGGGCCCTCAGGGGAAATCACGTGGGCCCCCAGGGGAAATCACGGGGGCCCCCAGGGGAAATCACGTGGGCCCCCAGGGGAAATCACTTAGGCCACCAGGGGAAATCACGTGGGCCCCCAGCGGCAATCACGTCGGCCCCCAGGGGAAATCACGTGGGCCCCCAGCGGCAATCACGTCGGCCCCCAGGGGCAATCACGTGGGCCACCTGCGGAAATCACGTGGGCCCCCAGGGGAAATCACGTGGGCCCCCAGGGTCACTCACGTGGGCCCCGAGGCACAATCACGTGGGACCCCAGGGGAAATCACGTGGGCCCCCAGGGGAAATCACGTGGGCCCCAGGGGCAATCACGTGGGCCACGAGGGGCAATCACGTGGGGTCCCTGTGAATATCACGTGGGCCCCCAGGGGCAATCACGTGGGCCCCCTGCGGAAATCACGTGTTACCCCAGGGGAAATCACGAGGGCCCCCAGGGGAAATCACGTGGGCCCTCAGGGGAAATCACGGGGGCCCCCAGGGGCAATCACGTGGGCCCCCAGGGGAAATCACGTGGGCCCCCAGGGGAAATCAGGTGGGCCACCAGGCGAAATCACGTGGGCCCCCAGGGGAAATCACGTGAGCCCCCAGGGGCAATCACGTGGGGTCCCTGGGGAGATCACTGGGGACCGAAGGGGAAATCACGTGGGCCCCCAGTGGCGATCACGTGGGCCCCCAGGCTAAATCACGTGGGCCCCCAGGGGAAACCACGTGGGCCCCCAGAGGCCATAAGGGTGGTATCATCTGTATATCAGAGGTTATTGATATTTCTCCTGGCCGTCATGATTCCAGCTTGTGCTTCCTCTGGCCCAGCGTTTCTCATGATGTACTCTGGTTATAAGTTAAATAAGCAGGGTGACAATATACAAGCAGTATACAAGCAGGCTTGTCTTACTCCTTTCCCAATTTTGAACCAGTCGGTTCCATGTCTGATTCTAACAGTTACTTCTTGACCTGCATACCGATTTCTCAGGAGGCAAGTCAGATGGTATTCCCATCTCTTGAAGAATTTTCCACAGCTTGTGGTGATCCACACAGTCAAAAGCTTTGGCATAGTCAATAAAGCAGAAGTAGATGTTTTTCTGGAACTCTCTTGCTTTTTAAACGATCCAGCGGATGTTCAGAATTTGATGTCTGGTTCTTCTGCCTTTCTTAAATCCACCTTGAACATCTAGAAGTTGACGGTTCGTGTACTGTTGAAGCTTGGCATGGAGAATTTTGAGCATTACTTTCCTAGCATGTGAAATGAGTGCACTTTTCAGTAGTTTGAGCATTCTTTGGCATTGCCTTTCTTTGGAATTGGAATGAAGCTGAACTTTTCAAGTCCTGTGGCCACTGCTGAGTTTTTCAAATTTGCTGGCATATTCAATGTGGCCCTTTCACAGCACCATCTGGTAGGATTTGAAATAGCTCAACTAGAATTCCATCACCTCCACTAGCTTTGTTCACAGTAATGCTTCCTAAGGCCCACTTTACTTTGTATTCCAAAATGTCTAGCCCTAGGTATGATCTCACATTTGTGGTTATCTGGGTCATGAAGATTTTTTTTTGGTATAGCTCTTCTGTGTATGCTTGCTACCTCTTCTTAATATCTTCTGCTTCTGTTAGGTCCATACCATTTCTGTTCTTTATTTTGCCCATCTTTGTATGAAATATGCCCTTGGTATCTCTAATTTCATTGAAGTGATCTCTAGCCTTTCCCATTCTGTTCTTTTCCTCTATTTCTTTGCATTGATCACTGAAGAAGGCTTTTTTATATCCACTTGCTATTCTCTGGAACTCTGCATTCAAATGGGTATATTTTTCCTTTTCTCCTTTGTCTTTCACTTCTCTTCTTTTCTCAGCTATTTGTAAGGCCTCCTCAGACAATCGTTTTGCCTTTTTGCATTTCTTTTTCTTGGGGATGGTCTTGATCCCTGCCTCCTGTACAATGTCATGAACCTCCATCCATAGTTCAAGAGGAACTCTGTCTATCAGATCTAGTCCCTTAAATCTTATTTCTCACTTCCACTGTATAATCATAAGGGATTTTATTCAGGTCATACCTGAATGGTCTAGTGGTTTTCCCTGCTTTCTTCAATTAAGCCTGAATTTGGCAATAAGGAGTTCATGATCTGAGCCACAGTCAGCTCCTCATCTTCTTTTGGCTGACTGTATAGAGCTTCTCCATTTGTGGTTGCAAAGAATATACTCAGTCTAATTTCAGTATTGACCCTCTGGTGATGTCCATTTGTAGAGTCTTCTCTTATATTATTGCAAGAGGATATTTGCTATGACCAGTGTGTTCTCTTGGCAAAACTCTATTGGCCTTTGACCTGCTTCATTTTGTACCCCAAGGCCAGATTTGCCTGTTACTCCAGGTATCTCTTGACTTCCTACTTTTGCATTCCAGTCCCCTGTAATGAAAAGGACATCTTTCTTGGGTGTTAGTTCTAGAAGGTCTTGTAGGTCATCATAGAACCGTTCAGCTTCAGCTTCTTCAGTATTACTGGTCAGAGCATAGACTTGGATTACTGTGACACTGAATGGTTTGCCTTTGAAATGAACAGAGATCATTCTGTCATTTTTGAGACTGCATCCAAGTACTGCATTTTAGACTCTTGTTGACCATGATGGCTACTCCATTTCTTCTAAGGGATTCTTCCCCACAGTAGTAGATATAATGGTCATCAGAATTAAATTCACCCATTCCAGCCCATTTTATTTCACTGATTCCTAAAATGTCGACGTTCACATTTGCCATCTCCTGTTTGACCACTTCCAATTTGCCTTGATTCATGGACCTAACATTCCAGGTCCCTATGCAGTCTTGCTCTTTGGAGCATCAGACTTTCTTCCATCACCAGTGACATCCACATCTGGGTGTTGTTTTTGCTTTGGCTCTGTCTCTTCATTCTTTCTGGAGTTATTTCTCCACGATCTCCAGTAGCATACTGGACACCTACCGACTTTGTGAGTTCATCTTTCAGTGTCCTATCTTTCTGCCTTTTCATACTCTTCATGGGGTTCTCAAGGGAAGAACACCTTCTCCAGTGGACCTTTTTTGTCAGAACCCTCCACCATGGCCTGTCTGTGTTGGGTGGTCCTACATGGCATGGCTCATAGTTTCACTGAATTAGACAAGGCTGTGGTCAATGTGATCAGATTGGTTAGTTTTCTGTGATTGTGGTTTTCAGTCTCTCTCTGCTCTGATGGAAAATGATAAGAGCCTTATGGAAGCTTCCTGATGGGAGAGACTGACTGAGGGGGAAACTGGGTCTTCTTCTGATGTGTGGGGCCATGCTCAGTAAATCTTTCATCCAGTTTTCTGTTGGTGGGGGGAGCTGTGTTCCCTCCCTGTTATTTGACCTGAGGCCAAACTGTGGTACAGGTTATGAAGACAATGGTGACCTCATTCAAAAAGTCCCATGCACACACTGCTACACTCAGTGCCCCCAACCCTGCAGCAGGCCACTGCCAACCCACGCCTCTGCCAGAGACTCCTGGACACTCAGAGTCAAGTATGGGTCAGTCTCTTGTGGGGTCACTGCTCCTTTCTCCTGGGTCCTAATGTGTATAAGGTTCTGTATGTGCCCTCCAAGATTCTGTTTCCCCAGTGCTGCGTAAGTTCATTTTGTGTTTAGATAAATGTAAATTTTTATATTTGGAGAGATAATTATCAGTTTTGATTATGTGACTAGTGTGTGTCTTTTTTTTTTTTTTTTTGCATACTGGTTTGTGTAGTTGTGCTTGATGATACATTCAAAAGAGTGAGGTCACCTGATGAACTCAGATGTAGGTAGGTACAAAATAGAGAACTTTGGGTACTTGGGAATGCAGCAATGAATTATAGTTATTTTCTTTCAAATACTTTTTCCCCAAGCACATTGCAACACTTTTGGACATGCAGACACATTTAAACATATTAGGTGATAGGCAATTCCAGCTCACAGGGCTCTATTTTGTAAATCCTCCAGCAATAAAAATCCAAGTGTAGAAATTCACACTAGTGTGATTTTAGTTGCCATTGAAGTGGGGTGAGTGGGCATAACTCACTCTAATTCTGTCAAAATGCACCCCTCACTTCACACCACCAAAGTAGAATATTGTCTCAATCTGTCTTCTTTAAAGAAAACTTAGCATCTCAAATTTCCTACTTACTCCTTATGGTTTAAAAGGAGTTTTGCCTGAGTAAGGAGACTGTGTGTTTCCAGCAAAAATCAAAGGTTTTACATATGTACATATATATTTGTGCTTAAACATATATGCTTATTTAACCTTTTGTGCCATAAAATAAGGCATCAAATGGAAGAAACAACTAATTTGTTGAATCAAATCACTTTCTTCTAATGATTGTAAATCTAACATAGCACAAAGGTTGAATGCATATGAATGAATGCATGTGATTTACTTTATATTCTCTTCCAACTTAAATCTTCATGTTTTTAATATTTTTTCCTATCTAATAATTTTTTCTTCCCCCATGAAAGCAGAAAACATGTTTAGTCTTTACCACAATAGTTCCCAGAATCTAGTATGGTTGTTGCTGGTTTATGAGTAGGAGTACAATAAATATTTATTGACTCATTGGTTACAACTTTGTATTTTCATAAGTCATGATCATAAACGAGTTGTGTTTATGCTAATAGTCAAAGAATTTCAAGAATTTTAAAAATATTATTACTTTGAAAAATTTTAAATATGCAAAAATTTGGCCCACCAACTTCTAAATTTTACTACAAGTATTTTATCTGCTTTGCTAAATCATTTGAAATTAAGTTATGACCATTGATACTTCATCCCTGATTACATAAGCATTCATCTCCTAGGAATTTTGCTAATATTTTATGTGATGATCAACTTCCATTTAAAATTATTTCTTCAGATGTCAAGGTAAGACACCACTCTGACAAAAACAACATATTTGTTTAGTAAACACTGTTAGTGCTATATTCTGAAGGGCTTAAAATTGTCCCAACTTGGTGTAAAGCTGACCTATAATCAGTGATGATTGAAAATAGTAAAAAATGTGATTATTACATCCAATTAATATTTTACAAAATCAAGCCATTGTTACCTTTTATTTTTTTAACTGAGTTTTCATATCCTATTTTCAGCTCAGCCATCCTGAATTGGTTAACAACTCTGTGCAAGAAAATGCTCTAGTCTCAGGAAGTCTAAATCTGTTTAAAATAGTTATTAACCTGGAATACTTAGATAATTCCACATGTAAATCTTTCATGAACTTACTATTTGAGATTCTGGGAAAAGAAAAAAAATCAGATTTCCCTTGTTTTTTTGTTATGAATCAATTTGAGTATTCTCAGGCATTTGGACCCATGGTTATCAAAGCTAAAATCCATAATGGTTAATTCTCAAAGATTTAATATGTTTCATTTGTCATAAATTATTATCCTATTCAATGTAGCATCATATTTTATAAAGCTATAATGGAAGAATCACCTTTGGAATCTATTTCTTAAGATTTGGTCTTATTTTAATCTCATCAACAATTATGACAGTTGTTGTGTGAATTAACCTCTAGACTTTAAGTAGCATTCCAGGAGGTTGAACACTGAAAGTTCAAAACCTCTACAGGAAATGTCAATGAAGTGTTCTTACAATCATTTTATAATAGCAATATATTCACATTTGAAGAATATAATAAACCTTTCTAAAATAATGACCTCAAGAGCCTTATCTGAGAAATGCAGTTGTGATGATTATGTCAGAAAATACTGAATGTATGTATCTCTATATATGTATGTATATATGAAATCATAATCATTATCTATAGGAATTTTATTCCACTGCAATAGATCTAAGGACCACACTTTACAAAAACTTTACATGGCTTCCTAATCAAAGTTCAAGAATTCAAGGTCAGTAAAGAGAGGTTTAAATATATCTGCATGTCAGATATCTCAGTCTACTCTTGCAGTTCATAGAGTATATGACACCATGAAACCACCATAAGTTAAGTGCAGTAACCACCCCCAAGAACTGTGATGTGATTTTCCTTTCCCAAGACCTTCAAATATCTCAACTTGAATTCCATTATAGAGGATCATCCAGAGATCCATATGAAGTCTCATGAAGTAGTCCTTGACATGGTATCGTTCCCTGTTAAGGAAAAAAAAAAAAAAAAAACAATGCAATACCTTCAAATGTCTGCAAAATCAATTTTTTTAATGTGAGAATAGGGGAGTGTGAGTTCTACTTTTATTGATACTCAAGTACTATTATTAAGGCATCATTATATAAACAATTAAAACACATCCCCTTCATTAATTAAGCTATAATGCCATCAAATATCATCAAAATAACTGCAGGTGGTGATTACAGCCATGAAATTAAAAGACACTTACTCTTGGAAGCAAAGTTATGACCAACCTAGATAGCATATTCAAAAGCAGAGACATTACTTTGCCAACAAAGGTCCGTCTAGTCAAGGCTGGTTTTTCCAGTAGTCATGTATGGATGTGAGAATACAAAGAAAGCTGAGTGCAGAAAAATTGATGTCTTTGAACTGTGGTGTTGGAGAAGACTCTTGAGAGTCCCTTGGACTGAAAGGAGATCCAACCAGTCCTTCCTAAAGGAGATCAGTCCTGAATGTTTACTGGAAGGACTGATGCTGAAGCTGAAGCTTCATTATTTTGGCCACCTGATGTGAAGAGCTGACTCATTTGAAAAGACCCTGATGTTGGGAAAGATTGAAGGCAGGAGCAGAAGGGAACATAGAGTATGAGATGGTTAGATGGCATCACTGACTCAATGGACATGAGTTTGGGTAAACTCCGGGAGTTAGTGATGGACAGGAAGGCCTGCCGTGTTGTGGTTCATGTGGTCGCAAAGAATCGGACATGACTGAGTGAGTGAACTGAACTGAACCATCAAATAATATTTGACTACCTTTGGCCCCAAAATGAAATGGTTATTTATTTTCATGTATTAATATTTTAAAAGGTCATATGGACATACTTCTGTATCTGTGGGGCATTTACTATTAGTATGAGTAGGTTATTTATCTTTGAAATACATTTCAGACTGTAGAAGTTTTATGCAAAGCAGTAGAATTCTTCATGTAGCCAATCTGTCTTATTGAAGACATTCTTATCTCATCATTTATACCAGCTTTTGGCAAAGCATGACTAGGTACCAAAGGCATCTGTTGTAAATACAATTTTATTGAAACAGCTGTATTCACTTGTTGATCAGTTTCTATAACTGCTTTTACATGACCAAGGCAGAGTTGAATACTTGCAATGGATATCACAGGACCTGAAAAGCATAGACTATGTACTACAGGCTCTTTAGAAAAAAAAGAATTGATGCTTAATTCAGATGCCTGAGAAAGCAATAGTTGAGTATATATTGTCTACCTTAGAAATCAACAGATTTAAAAATAAAATGCTAAATATTTGGTTGCTTTAGTATGATGATTGTAACAGAGCATACATTTTGTATAACACTGTAATAATCTATTTATCAGGGTATTTAAACTCTTCGTAAACAGCAAAACCAACATCTGCAATTTAAAATCTGCTTATTTTCTATTATTAGAAATACAATATACATTTCAACAAGGTTAGAAAGTATCATCTTCATATTTTGAAATAAGGTATGGATATATTCCTATTTGAGGAAACATATAAAATAATTATACTCTGCAAATAGATTTTTTCATTTTCTTAAATATTCACCATAGAATTTAACTTTCCTTCAAATATGCCTTTTTTACTTTAAAATATGCTACTGTTTGTCTTATTTCCTTTCTAAAATTCTTGTAAGAAATGTGTAGGTTCAAAATACTGTTTTTTTATGTATTTTCTTTAGTTTAAATTTGATATAGCATATCAGTAATTTTGAGATAATTGTGGACCATTGGCTTAGAAGCTCATTCCTCTACCTGTAAGTTTTAGCAACAATTCTGAAGGAAGTGGGCATTATCGTCTCCAATTCTCAGTCACCTTTGAAAAGGTGTTTGGGTATTAGAAAGGTTTTGAAGGAAGAAAGTCAAAAGTCTTGCAATGTAGCCAGTTTCAAAGAAGATGGGATATCATTAAAGCCTCCATAGAGAAATACTATACATTCAGAGACTATTTATGAGAAATTACAGAAAGCTTTAAGATTGCAAATATTAATACATTCACATTCACACATCAATTTTATTATTATCACTTAGTTAATGGATCTTCACTTAATTATTATTTATAATGTGTTATTAAAATGGTTTCTCATTGTAATCCAAATAAAGGCAACTGATGTCAGATTTGCATTATATTTGAAAATGTTGTTAATTATGAAAATTGCTAATTTTTCAGTTGATGCCCCAAAGACTGTATTTTCTGATGTGGCATTTAAAATATTCTTTTATAATCTATAAGTCAACTCCTTAGGCTGACCCTCTTCAAATAAATTCCTTCGATCTAATTCTTTAGTTTTTATTAAAAAAAACTATAAATATTATGATTTTTAACCTTTTCTGTTGCCAATCATTGTACATATTCCCTTTATTTTATGAAAAGAAAAAAATTTTAAGAGAGACTCTTACACTTACACATTCTGTGTGTGTGTGTGTGTGTGTTTTAATGTGTGTGTTTCAGGGAAGACTTCAGCCCCCTTCATTGTAAATTAAGGTTCCAAAGAGAAAATGAAAGGTGGAAAAAATTAATCTGTCTGTGTAAATAAATGGATGGGCCCTAAGCTGTGTAGCCATCTCATTGGCAGCAGACGAACTGTGACAAACAGAACCTTTAGCTACCCATCATTCATGTTTTCAGTTTCAGGTTCTACCTGTGTGCCACATAACCTCAAGAAAGACAAGCTTTCCATTAAAGATGAAAAATGACCTTATACACCACCATTGTGATAGACTCAATTTTTAAGTTATTTATCATAACTATAAAAAAGAATAGCAAGTATATAAATCACTGAGATTTTAAGTGACTACATTTCATGAGTCCTAAATTGAAATTAGCACTGCTACAGGCCCTTCACTTAACAGTTTGCAAAAATGAAAAATATTCAACTAGATATAAGGTTTTTCTCTGGAGTTTACTGCTTTGCCTCTATCTCATTTTTGTCATTTTAGGAATACTAGTGGAATTCTTCCCTCTTTTCACTGGCTGATACTTAAGGTTTTCTTTTTTCCTATTTCTTCTTCCTCTCCCTAGTAGTATCCAGAATACCATGTGTTCATTGCTATCCACTTCTCTTCTTGATTTTTGGGCTAATTGTGTCTTTAGGATAGTAACAAGTACTCAAGAGAAAAAAGAACAATGTTCATTCTTAACACTATATCCCCTGATACCCAGACAACACCCCAAATTTTCCCTAGTCCAACGTATTCATCTTGATGAAATTGAGAAATAAGTACACACACGCTTTTCAACCCTCTGTGCATCTGGAAACTCAGCTTTACCTTTTCTTAGCAGAATTTTAAAGGGAAAAAAAAGAAGTAAAAGGAATTAGAGATCAAGGGAAGAATTGAATTTTAGAACTTCATTTTTTTTCCCCTTCAAGTTTAAAAGCACAGCAACATCTCAAAAAGTACAAAAGAAATAGCAGAGTCAGTGGGATAGCAGAGATGACTATATTCAACAAATATTTAACACTGTTGAATAGCCCAGACCTGAATGATCTAGTGGTTTTCCCTATTCAATTTAAGACTGAAAAATTGGGCTTAAAACTCAACATTCAGAAAACTAAGATCTTGTCATCTGGTCTCATCACTTCATGGCAAATAGACGGGAAAACTGGAAACGGTGACAGATTTTATTTTAGGGGGCTACAAAATCACTGCAGATGGTCATGGCAGCTATGAAATTAAAAGATGCTTGCTTCATGGAAGAAAAATTATGCCCAACCTAGATAGCATATTCAAAAGCAGAGACATTGCCAACAAAGGTCTGTTTAGTCAAAGCAATGGTTTTTCCAGTAGTCATGTATAGATGGGAGAGTTGAAATATAAAGAAAGCTAAGTGTTGAAGAATTGATGCTTTTGAACTGTGGTGTTGGAGAATACTCTTGAGAGTCCCTTGGACTGCAAGGAGGTCCAACCAGTCCATCCTAAAAGAGATCAGTCCTGAATATTCATTGGAAGGACTGATGCTGAAGCTGAAACTTTGATACTTTGGCTACCTGATGCGAAGAACTGACTCATTTGAAAAGACCCTGACGCTGGGAAAGATTGAAAGTGGAAAGAGAAGGGTTGACAGAGGATGAGATGGCTGGATGGCATCACCGACTCAATGGACATGAGTTTGAGTAAACTCTGGGAGTTGGCGATGGACAGGGAGGCTGGGAATACAGAGGTGTTTTGACTGACTCAGTGAATTCAGTGAAGAATCTCATGGAAAATAAAATGGTGCTTAGCTGCAGTTTGAAGGATGAGTGAAAGCTGGCTAAACTCATATGGAAAAAGGGAAAAACCATAGCAAGAGGAAAAATTGAATATAAATACACTGAAAATTAAAAGAGGTAAGGGCAATCAGTGGGAATAAGATTAGAGATAGAGAGCAGAGAGATCACACAGGGTCTTGATGAGACTTTAAACAGTCGGTCTAAATGTGTATGTGGACAGGAATCATGGAAAGGATTTCAGTGTGAGAAGTTATGTGCTGTGAATCACCATCTCAAAAGGTCTGTTTGGGGCAGAATGGAGAACAGATTTGAGGGAACAAAAATGAGACAGAAACCGACCAGGTGGCTATTGGAGAAGCTTGACAGAGAGATGACTGTTAGTAGCTTGGAGGTAGAGAGAAGAGGAAAGTTATGTTAAATATTTGACAAGAAAAAGAAACACGCTAAAAGAGGGCAGGATGAAGGAGCTATTTAATCACACAGCTTCTTTTATTGTTTTAATGTAAGAACATTGAATATGCTTAAAGTCGTTGAAAAGGATCCAGTTAAGAGGGGAAAGGTCGCTTAAATACCTAGAAGCAGCATGAATCAGTTATGGGTATACAATGTCCTCTCCCCTTTGAACCTCCCTGCCACCTCCTACCCCATCCTATCCGTCTAGTTGTCACTGGCAGAAACCAACACAGTGATGCAAAATAATTATCCTCCCATTAAACATAAAAAAGTAAAATATTTAAAAAACTGAACAGAAAAAATACAACACAAAAGAGAAATAAAGTTCTTAAGAAAGCACAGAGGGTTCAGGAGCCATAACAAGTGCTTCAGAGATGGAAGAAATTATTGAAAGAGTAGTTGTGGTTGCCAGATAGAAGGGGCTTTAGTCTTAGGGCTGAAGCTCTGTATTATTTTGGGGAAATGGGCATAAATACATTTTTTCTATGAAAAACAATATTTTGTATATTCTGGTATGCTATTACCTTTCAAGAATATTCTGGGAGTACTTTTACAAAATCTGTGCTTTAGTAACACTCTATCAATGTTAATTCCTTGCTTGTTTGTTCTCTAAACAACATAGGATTTCTTTATATTCTCAGAATTGTATTAGAAGTTTCAAGCCTCATTCAAATTTCTTTTAAATGACTAAGATGATAAACTTTCTAGTCTTTTAGCAGTAATGTTCAGTTCAGTTCAGTTCTGTCGCTCAGTCGTGTCTCTTTGCGACCCCATGGAATGCAGCAAACCAGGCCTCCCTGTCCATCCCAATCCCGGAGAATACTCAAACTCATGTCCATTGAGTCAGTGATGCCATCTAACCATCTCATACTCTGTTGTTTCCTTCTCCACCTGCCTTCAATCTTTCCCAGCATCAGGGTCTTTTCAAATTTTATCTACTCCATTATCTTCAAGTGAATACAAACCAAACGGTTTCTAGTTTGAGTCTCCCTAGTATTCACCCGTTACTATATACAACAACTTTATTTTCATCCCGAATACAAGAGTACGACCTTCACGGAGATTAAACAGTGTAAAAATAAGTCAAGTAATGTCTTGTACGTATTTGTACCTAAAATTCACACAAATTTAGTGGTAGGATTTCTAAGTTTAGTCACTCCGTATGTAATAGCTACAAGAGAAATTATAAGTAACACTAGATGAGCCACCAAAAGAGAGATTACTCTCGAATAGTAGACTTATTGAGTGGAAGAGTATAGACTTAAGTCGTTTAAATTAGGATAAAAATTTTCAAGAACAAGTCGATAAGACACACAAATATTGGTAGAAGTCATAGAAGAATAGATGAAACATATGTAACGTGTGTAAATCAGTGTGATTTAAACGAAAAAAACCCCCCTACCCCCCGATAATTTTAGTACAGATATAAAAACATTGGTCTTGACGTAAAGACCATGGGAATTTATTAGTCGAGTTAAAAGTAATTACTGATCATCTATTTGTGACGTAAAATAAGTAATTTCTTACTTATATAAGGGAAAACTAGCGCAAAAATTAACCTGTTATTAACGAAATGTTATGACGTAACCGAAGACGGTGTGTCTCGCTTAGTCGGTGTGTATGTATACAGGGGAAGGGGGTAGAGGGGGGTGGAAGGTGGGGTAGGGTGGTGAGCTCCAAGGGCGTCTCGCGCCCCAATCTGAGGGACACGGGTGTATCGTCGAAGGGTGACCGATAGACAAAGTGTATACCATTACATATGTACAGTCACGATGAGAGGGTTAAACAGGGTGGAGAGAAGGGGGACGACGCAGGTTGCAGACAAAAGATACAGACGTAGAGATAGGGACGGAAACATTTATCCAAGTAGTCATGTCGGACAGATCTAAGGTATATATACGTGATTGAGTTTTACCCAATTTTTGGATTTACATTCCGGTCTTTGATATTTTGAGAATCTCCTTTTGTATCCGTTTTGTGAGAAACTGTATTTAGTGTCGTTATAGGAGAACCTGGGTGTAGATTCTCGTGACCTTTATTTTAGTTTTATTTGTTCACCCTGGACTATGTGAATTTTCTAAAACATGTCGTTCCTTTTAATGTTCACTCTACTTTTCTGTTGGGAGTCTTACCCTCTTTTATTAACGTTTATTTTGTTTACATAAGAATTACAAAAGTTTATTCAGACAAGAGTACAATAATATATTTCCCTTGTAAAATACGTTTCTACCCGAGTTATTTCCTGTCTTTACCACACCTGGATTGTCTTCGTTTTTTATAATTCTTCTCCACCGTCTTATGTGTCTTCTCGATATGTTTTTTCTGGAAGTCCTGGGGCTATTGGTACTACCACACTAGTGAGTGGATCTCGGTCTGTAGGACCTTGCACTTCAGTTCACCCGGAATCCTTCGTAGTGATGCTTGTTTCGATCACCTCCACTACCTTTAGGTCAACTCGATAAAGTTTAGGATTTTCTACTACGACACTTTCACGACGTGAGTTATACGGTCGTTTAAACTTTTTGAGACGTCACCGGTGTTCTGACCTTTTCTAGTGAAAAGTAAGGTCAGGGATCCTTTCCATAACGGTTGCTTACGAGTTTGATGATGTGTTAACTTGAGTGGAGTGTACGACCGTTTCATCACGAATTTTAAGAGGTTCGGTCCGAAGTCGTTATGTACTTGGCACTTGAAGGTCTACAAGTTTGATCAAAATCTTTTCCGTCACCTTGGTCTCTAGTTTAACGGTTGTAGACGACCTAGTAACTTTTTCGGTGTCTCAAGGTCTTTTTATAGATGAAAACGAAATAACTGATACGGTTTCGGAAAATAACACACCTAGTGGTGTTTGACACCTTTTAAGACTTTCTCTACCCTTATGATTGGTGGACTAGACGGAGGACTCTTTAGACATACGTCCAGTTCTTCGTTGTCAATCTTCGTCTGTACCTTGTTGTCTGACCAAGGTTTATCCTTTTCCTCATATAGTTCCGACATATAACAGTGGGACAAATAAATTGAATGTACGTCTCATGTAGTACTATTTGCGATCCGACCTAATTGTGTTCGACCTTAGTTCTAAGGGACCTCTTTATAATTATTGGAGTCTATACTTCTACTATGGTGGAAATACCGTCTTTCGTTTCTTGATTTCTCGGAGAACTACTTTCACTTCTCCTCTCACTTTTTCAACCGAATTCTGAGTTGTAAGTCTTTTACTTTTAGTACCGTAGGCCAGGGTAGTGAAGTACCCTTTATCTACCCTTTTGTCACCTTTGTCACAGTCTGAAAAAAACCCCCCCGAGGTTTTAGTGACGTCTACCACTGACGTCGGTACTTTAATTTTCTGGAAATGAGGAACCTCCTTTTAAATACTGGTTACTGACTCGTTGAAGTGAAAGTGAAAAGTGAAAGTACGTAACCTCTTCCTTTACCGTTAGGTGAGGTCACAAGAACGGACCTCTTAGGGTCCCTGCCCCCTCGACCCACCCGACGACAGATACCCCAACGTGTCTCAGCCTGTGTTGACTTCGCTGAATCGTCGTCGTCGTCGTCGTCGTCGTCGTCAATCGTATAATGTTTCGTCTCCGTAATGAAACGGATGTTTCCAGGCAGATCAGTTTCCATACTAAAAAGGTGAACAGTTCATACCTACACTCTCAACCTGATATTTCTTTCAACTCACGGTTTCTTAACTACTAAAACTTGACACCACAACCTCTTCTAAGAACTCTCAGGGAACCTGAAATCCTCTAGGTTGGTCAGGTAGTAACTCCTCTAGTCAGGATCCACAAGTAACCTTCTTGACTGCAATTTCGACTTTGAGGTTATGAAACCGGCGGATTACACTTCTTGACTGAGTAGACATCTTTGGGACTACGACCCCTTCCAACTCCCGCACTCCTCTTCCCCTGTTGTCTCCTACTCTACCAACCTACCGTAGTAGCTACACTACATGTACTCAAACTCATTTGAGGTCTTCAACCACTACCTGTCCCTCCGGACCGTGCGACGTCAGGTACCCCAGTGTTTGTCAACCTGTGCTGACTCACTGAGTTGACTTGACTTGACTTTCTATTCCATTTTGAAATCCTAATCCTATTTAAACTAACAGTCTCTTATTTAAATTTTGGACTGCGACATCCGTTATCTTCAAAAACATTAAAAATTGTGTCCACTCTTTGTGCTATTCCGAAGTCTTTTTACGTCCTAACCATCCTCCTTTTAAGGATCTTAAATCACCTCTGTTTCGTTAATAATTTTATTAGGTCAGGACCGTTTCCTTCTTTCACAACATGAGGTCGTCTTTCCCTTTCCTTTTCTATCTACACTCCTAGAAAAGTTTCGTATTGGTTAGAGTACTATATAAATACTTTACAAAGATTTTATGTTTCCGTCCTCTTCTTTCTTTCTAAGTAAGTTCCAAAAGTCGGTGTTCTACTCTTCCAAGTAAAATATACTAAGACTTTGTATCGAGATCTAAGGAGGTTTTGCTAAGGAGTACATAGTAAAAAAAGAAAAAATATATCTGATACGATTTATTTATTGGTAACGAAAATAAAAAGTGTCTAATAGACTTACAAAAGGGGTACACTAATTATACGATTACCAAAATTCGAAAGTTAAGGAGAATAAAGACAATATATTATTACCACCAATGTAAGAGGTACAAGTTATTTGAATTCACTTAATTCACTATCTGGAAAGAGAATGTCTATATCCATTTCAGAAATTTTTATTAAAGTGTCTCTTGAAAGAATACTACAAAGTATTCTCCATCACAACGACGACGACGATTCAACGAAGTCAGCACAGGCTGAGACACACTGGGGTATCTACCGTCGGGCGATCCGAGGAGACAGGGACCCTAAGAGGTCCGTTCTTATGACCTCACTCACAATCACCATTTCTTAGGTGGACGGTCACGTCCTCTCATTGTCTACACTCAAACTAAGGATCAACTCCTTCTAGGGGACCTCTTCCTGTACCGTTGGGTAAGGTCATAAGAACGAATCTCTTAGGGTACCTGTCTTCCCCGACCGATGCCTGGTACCCTAGTATTTCTCAGTCTATGTTGACTTCGTTGATCGTGTGTTCATCGTCCGTTACAGTAAAAATAATAAAAAAATTTAACTTCATACCAAATAAATGTTACAGTGTAATCAGAAAAAAAAGAAAAAATTAACTTTATATCAATTAAATACAATTTAATCAAAGTCCATATTTGTTAGTAAATCCCACATACATACATATTAAAAACTCCTGGTATGTATTAAATGACGACGACGATGACGATTCAGCGAAGTCAACACAGGCTGAGACACTCTGGGGTCTCTGCCGTCGGGTGGTCCGAGGGGGTAGGGACCCCAAGAGGTCCGTTCTTGTGACCTCACCCAACGGTAAAGGAAGAGGTTACGTACTTTCACTTTCCACTTTCCCTTCAGCGAGTCAGCACAGGTTGAGAATCACTGGGGTACCTGACGTCGGGTGGTCCGAGGAGACTCTGAAGAGGATTTCACTCCTGTTGTTTAGTTATTGACCGTACTTCTCCTACGGGGTACGTTCCCTTGTCTCCGACAAAGTTGACCGTCTCTATTCCTCTTGAAAGAGATCCAGATTGCTGAACAGGACCCTTTCATCACCTGACAGGAACGGATGTTAAGGTAACACCCGGACTTTTTCTTGTCTTCATATCTACGACCCTCAACGACGGTAGGTGACCCCACAACTAGATATAATAACGAGTCTACCGTCAGGTCCATCCTTTATTTCACAGTTTCCACACCCACTGTCTATACCCGGAATTTCTAAATTAAAGGGTCCGTCTAAGATTTTGACATTAGTAATGGAGATAAACGATAAATTGTACATAAAAGACAATTGTATGACGAATATAAAGAGGTGTAACTCAACAATTGATCATTTATTCAATATAGATCCTCGCTACCTGTTTCTTTTGTACGGTTAAATGAAATCGGATACTTCATAGAAACCTTTTACATGTGTTTATACGTACTATGTTTACGATTTTAATAGTCATTTTGACAGAACTATCAGTAGTTAAAGTTCCATTTTTATTAAGTTTCGTTATATAATAGTATACCTTTCTTCTATATTCTACTTAGATAACTAAATTGGTTTCGATACCATAATCTTGAATAAAATTTTAAACCGTATACTGTAATATAATATGGTTATAGTGATTCCATTTATTTCGTATAAAAAAGGTATAAAGGATCCTTATTTCTCGTTTATTTGATATCTCGTGTTCAAAAGAAAGAATAAGACTTCCTCCCTTACCTATATTATAATAAAAAACTGACGTATAAAAAACAAGTAGTTTTTTATTTACTTCGTTGTGAAAAGATGGACTTTACCGTATAAACCGTTAACTCACGACTCACGTATAAAAAGGGGGAGAGTGTATTACGACCATACCTACTTTTTGTACGTCTACTCATCCTAAAATCCGACTCCAAAATTAACCTTTATAAAAGTTACAAAGA
This sequence comes from Capra ibex, assembly GCA_006410555.1. Taxonomy (NCBI): domain Eukaryota; kingdom Metazoa; phylum Chordata; class Mammalia; order Artiodactyla; family Bovidae; genus Capra; species Capra ibex. Next base: position 25,799,656 of record SJYO01046538.1, on the reverse strand, counting down.
GGATGATTATATGATGGTTATTACGACCCCCGACTCTTCATCATAACCCTCTCAAATTTACAAATGTAATAGACATATTTACGGTTAAATGGTTTTTTTTTACTGTTGACCTTTTTGTGTCATGTTATGCCTTAATTTATTTACAGTATTAGAGAATTGAGGTTTACGTAATGACAAATTATATGATTCGTATACCTAGATTGTAATCCATGGTGGAATCTGTAGTAACATTTTTCAACATATTTAAAGTTTCGTCAAATTAACCGTATTTGTGGAGGTTTACATTTTAGTGAAATTAAAAAGTAAAATTATAACCTTCAGAGGAACAGAAAAATCCGACAAATATATAACTACTTGATTAATTCTGTAACTGATTCAACCAATCTTGTACATCTTTACATTCGGAAACCCTGTAGTAATCAATTAAGACATAAAAGATCCGGTAAGTAATGAATGATCTAGACTGAGTTGTAGACAGAAACGGATATACATATTAATAAAAGGGGGTTGTACGTCAATTGAAACGTTACAAGGAATGAACTTTTCATTATGTATGTATATTATACAAGTCTTTTGTGTCTTCCATATGTATTTAACTGTTTTATTTCTTTACAAAATTATGGGAAACACACAGATAAAATTTCATTTATAATACTAGGGTCCTCAACATCACGTTCCCAAGTCTAAAACCGAAACGACGAATGACGACAGAGTCGTTAACTAAGTCAGACAGAGATGGCGTCGAAGGTATAGACATTTATGTCTATTACTGTCACAGAAAGGGTATCTCACTAGTCCTAATTTACTCGATAGTATTTATTCTCAAAGACCATATGTTTTTCGTATTTGTAACTACACTTCATATAATAAGATTCCAATACATACTTGGGTGTTGTAAAAATATTTTTAACTGTATGGTATAATTGAAAAAAGTGAATCATATTACACAACCGTAAAAATTTAAAAAGGAGAGGAATACCTCTACAAACAGACACATTAGAAAGTTTTTAGACGTGTCGTTAAACGTTACTTGTAGTCGGATGTACAAACACGTAGACAAACTTACTGAGGAAGTCTTATTTAAGGATCAACGTTTATATAATTCAACTTTCATAAACACTTCTGATAAAACTTTGTCCACAGTACGGAAATTATCATGTTCAAATACTGGTAAAGAGAAGTGAAAATGGTCGTGTTTTGTAACGTGAGAAGATAAAATAGTTTAAATTTTAGATAACGAAGTAAAATGTAAGTTAATGGACATGTTAATCCGTTATAAATGACGAATAGTAAATTAAAACAGAAAATAGGTAAAATCTATATAAACAGAAAAAGAATGACTAAAGCTTCTCTAGTAAGATATTACTTTATAAAAGACTTTTATAACCAATTTTACTAGTTTATTTATTGATAAAAGTTTCAAGGTCACATGTCATTCCTCCGAGAATTGACAGATCTATTTTAGACCTTTCGACCCTTCTAGAATATTTAAACAATCGAGATCACTATATATCTCTATATATAGTGAACTCTCTATCTATAGTGAAAGAACTCTATATATAGATATAGATATATATCTATATCTATATATATCTATATAAGTTTGTTACAACATAAACAAGGTCCATATGTCGTTGTAATAAACCAATATGTATATGTACAAAGATAAAAAAAAGTTTAATAAAAGGGTAAATTCCAATAATGTGTTATAACTCGTCTCAAGGGTTTACGTCCGGAACTCACGGTGGAATCTGTTCTATCTGAATTAACTATAAATATTTCGTAAACTCGGTTTTCGTCGTCTTATGTGTAAGAAGAGTTCACGTATTCTTTGTGAAAGGTCCTAACTGGAGTATACCCGGTGTTTCGTTCAGAGTCATTTAATTTTTTTTTTTCTTTAGTATATTTCGTACAAAAGACTGTTGTTATGATACTTCACTCTTTAGTTGATGTTCTTTTTGACATATGTGTGTATCTGTGTGTCTGTGTGTGTGTGATTTGTTACACTAGGATTTATTGGTTTTCTAGTGACTTCTTTAGTTTCCCCTTTATTTTTTTGTGGATCTCTTTTACTTTTATTTTCAGTTGTTGAGTTTTGGATACCCTATGTCGTTTTCGTCAAGATTCTTCCTTCGAATATCGTTATTTTGGAATGGTATTCTTTGTTCTGTTTAGGGTTGGAATGGGGTTTTCGTCGATTACTTTCTTCTATTTTCGGTCGAGAAACTTTTCTATTTGTTTTAACTATTTGGAAATAGGTCATCTCTAAAGTTACGTACATTAAAACTCGTAAGAGTAAGAACATCGTTAGTAAAGGAAACCTTCGATGAACGAAACCAAAACACAAAAGTAAAAACCAAAGGTGAAGTAACGAAGTATGGAGGAGAGACAACTATAAAATAGGTAGGTACAGGACAAAAACGAGGACTCGTAATAAACGAAGTGTGTGTTGTTGGGATAAGAGAGGAGGATGTTCGGTAGGTGTAAGAGTCTATATAAACCCTTCCACAATTCTATCGATGTTATTGATGATAATGGGACTAATCTCTTTTTAAAGGCTCCGACCATTTTGGTGACCAGTCTAGGTTGTGATGTGACTCTATTAACAATATCAACTTACACTCTAGAAATAAATAAATAAATAAATTAGTTTTGTATCTGAGATATAAACTCGGATGGATTGATTTTTCTCTCGAAGGGACCACTGAGTCACCATTTCTTAGACGAACGGTTACGTCCTCTACACCCAAACTAGGGACCCACCCCTTCTAGGGGACCTCTTCCTTTACCATTACGTGAGGTCCTAAGAACGGACTCTTTTGGGTATCTGTCTCTTCGGACCACCCGATATCGGGTACCCCAACGTTTTCTCTGTGCTGAATCTTTAATTCGTTAATGTTGTTTGACTTTTTGTATTAAAGGTTTGCACGAACCTACTTTTACATGTACTTTTACTTGTAATCGGTGTACGAATTTTTTTTTTTCTTTGGAATCTTTTTTTGTCGGTTTGGAGTAGTCTCAATTGAAGGTCGTTTAGGGTTCATTTAGTGATATGTTCAATGGGATGATTTTATTCTACGTCATATTTTAAAATGTTATTAAAGTTTCTTTAATTGTAAGACCTTGGGATGTAAAAAAAGTAAAAATATTATTAAACGTAAAATGGTTGTCTCAGGTTTTCATAACGAAAGTATGAAGATAAATCAATGTTTGAAAGTATAATAAGATTTACGGTTCTTTAACGTGATTTATTGTCACCCCATATTCCTTTTATATAAAATTAAGAATAAAACCAAAATTCATTTTAGAGATCCTATTATTTTATGTTATCACAATTATTTGACTATATAAAAATTTGAAGAGGATACTATAATAACAAATTAGTTTCATGTAAACTTTTCATTATAAGAACTTTTACTGATTCCGTAAAATGAACTGTATTTTGTCTAGTAGACAAAAAAGAACAGGTACAAAAACCTCGGTCATATACGGTGGTATTAAATGATATGAATCATTTTCTAGAAATACAAGAAATAAATTCTTATAACCCGTTCTCTTCGTTCTTTTTACTATGACTATTACATCGGAACGACTATATGGACATTATATATGTCTTCCACTCCCTTTCGATTATTTTTTCATTTTGGGTGTTTAAGTCATTTAAAGGTTCATTTAAACATTCATTTTTACTTCCGACTATTTATGGTTAACTATAAAACAGAAAATTAAATATAAACTCGTCCACTCGGGGAGACCTTTTGGACGGTGAATTTGACTTTTCCGTTCCGTAAACACCAACAACGGTTTAATTTTATACGTTTGATGTCACAAACTCATTCTGTAAACAGGTTTTAACTTTCTCAGTTAAGTAAATAACACTCCATTTCTAGAAGAAACAGTTTGTAGTCGAAACTAATACGATATTTAAAATGATAAAGAGACCCCAATAATATGTGGTCTAACATATTTTATTACAAGAAAGAACAGTGTATTTAAATTCGAGTTTTAGTGTCATTGTGAAGGGTTACCGTTGTACAAAACGGAATAGTTGCAGATCTTCATTAAACTATTACTTCGAAGGACTCTCTCTGTCAATTCATAATGATTTGTAAATGTGACTGTCAGTCACGTCCCGGGACGTACACTGAAAAGTAGAGGGAGAACACCCTTTTTCTTTATTCCTCTGCTATCCTTATTATTAAATCTATTAACTCCATGCTTTGATCATTGTGGTCCGACTATTATTTTAGTACAAGGGTATCTGAAAGGACTGAATTTCTAAAAGAAAAACATTTGATAACACTAAGTTGTGGTGAACCTTATGTCGTTCTTAAAAATTTGTAACCATTGTAAGGTTGAAGGAATATCGTTTCTCATATTTTAACCATATTGTGTACGACATTAGTTCTAACAGTCCTCTCTCTAGTTGTCGGAGTCTGTACGTCTATTATGTTGAGATTACCGTCTTTCACTTTTTGATTTCTCGGAGAACTTCCACTTTCTCTTCTCACTTTTTCGACCGAATTTTGAGTTATAAGTGTTTTACTTCTAGTACTGTAGACCAGGGTAGTGGAGTCTAAAAGAAAAGAACCCGAGGTTTAATTGACACCAACCACTGACGTCGGTGTTTTAATTTTCTGTAAACGAGGAACCTTCCTTTCGATACCGTTTTGATCTGTCACGTAATCTTTCGTCTTAGTAGTGAAACCACTGTTTTCAGGTATATCAGTCTCGATACCAAAAAGGTCATCAGTACATACCTACACTCTTAACCTGGTACTTCTTACGACTCGTGGTTTCCTAACTACGAAAACAAAAATAAACAAAAAAACAAACAAAAAAAAAAAAAAAAACTAACTACAAAACCTAGTACCAAGATCTCTTCTGAAAATTCTTAGGGAACCTATCGTTCCTTTAGTTTGGTCAGTTAGGATTTCCTTATGTTGGGACTTATAAGTGGCTTTCCTAACTACGACTTCGACCTTCGAGGTTATACCCGGTGGACTACACTTCTCGGCTGAGCAACCTTTTCTGGGACTACGACCCTTTCTAACTTCCGTCCTCCTTTTCCCCCACTTCTCTCCTGTTTTATCTACCGTAGTGGTTGAGTCACCTGTACTCATACTCGTTAGATACCCTCTATGACTTCCTGTCCCTTCGGACCGTACGAAATCAGGTGCCCAATCTTTTCTTAGTCCGCGCTAAATCGCTGACTTGTTGTTGTACATGATATTAAAAATTTTATAAATGTTAAAGAAAAGTAGAAGAAAGGACAGAGGAAAATATTTGTATTTAGTTCTGTTCGTGTAACCTATTGTAAGTCTGAACGATACTTTTAAATTACAACGAGTGTCGACTAAAAGACACAAGATCCAACTCTTTATGACATTGTTAAAGACAAAGTGTCTACTCCAAAAAAAATTCAAATCTTATGGTCTTCTTAGAGTAAACAGAATAAATAGTATTTGGTAGCGTATAACTTCCCTTTCAATATATAAATTTTTTCGTTGTCAATATCAGGACTTACGTCCCCCATAAAAGTTTATGACGAATTCCACAAGTGAAGTATAAAAGAGTAAAACTTACAGTTGGACGGGGAAATTCAATTTTCGTCAATATACACAGATGAAATTGTACGGAGGAAGTTATAGGTAACTTGTAGCTTCTATAGGATCATAAAGAGCCTAGAAACTTGTAAATAATATGAAATGGTAGGTAGGACTCTTGGAAGGATTTGAGATCAAAGTACTACTTTACACCTTTTTTATTCTCACGGAAACGTCATCACAAGAAGGTGAATTGTGTGTATTGGAATGTGTAAACAGATGAAGAGACTCGGTTTCGCAAAATTAGATAATATTTTATCCCGATAGTGATGTGTCTCCTAAAGATACTTCTAATTCACTCTATTCCATGTAGTTTCACATGTCTTGTTACGGTCGTTTATTTACGTGAAAAAAGAAAACAAGAGAGTACTTACAGAGTTTTGAACCGGTACAGAACCTCGTATGACGATTCTACAAAAAGAGATTTTACGGATTAGAGAGTTTGTGAGGAAGGTTCCTAGTGAAATCGGACGACGGAGAGAGTACGGACTCAGGAGTGGAAGACGTAGTGTCGTGAGAGGGTGCAAATTCGGGTAGTCTGGTAAGACCAAAGTGAAGAAGGAGTCGGGACAGACTTGAGGTGTAAGTCACGACGGTCTCTACATAAAAGGTCGTAGGACCTAAGGAAGTGAGGTAGTAGTCGGACAGAATAAAACCTTGTAGGGTTTGGACTCAATTTAGGAAGAAAGGGAATCGGTCAAGAGGACAAATATTCTATGTTTCGTTTCAGGTCCATAAAGATGTATTTTGAAGGATCTATAAAGGTCACGGAAATAGTGTGAGTTTACACACAATACACCTTTAGTTTTTAATTTTGTCTCTGTAGTACGTACTGGGGTCCTGTCACCGTTATATATTATATTGGACCAAAAGAATTTTGACTGACCTAAACGGTATATAAGAAGTCCGAATATCTTTATAAAAACAGAAAAGTTTCTCTTTATAAATGTCGTTGAATTAGGAGGGTTTTCGATCTTAAGTTTATCTAGTCTCAATAGTAAGTGTTGACCTTAGGACCGTCTCAGTCGGTAACGACTATGGACGGTAACGACTTGGGTAAGGTAAAAAGAGGAGAGAAGTTTAAAAGTAAAACATCCACACCAAACCTCGAGTGAGTAAAATGTCTGATAAAAAATTCCGGGATGTACACCTTAATGTCATACGGTGTTCTACCGTGGTATCTTGACCGATGAATGTAGTTTTACAATTTTATGAGGTCCACACCGACACGTCTCCTGTATATATTCAGATGAAACCCAAGTAGGATATTTTGCCAGTAATCTTTTTTTTTTTTCTTCTTCTTCTTCTTCGAATAAGTCAAATCAAGTCACCGAGTCAACACAAGTTGAGAAACGCTGGGTACCTGACGTCGTGCGGTCCGAAGGAACATGTAGTACTTGAGGACCTCGAATGAGTTTGAGTACTGGTAACACAACCACTACGATAGGTTGGTAGAGTAGGAGACAGTAGGGGAAGCGGAAGGTGGAACTTAGTAAGGGTCGTAGCTCCATAAAAGTTTACTCAGTCAAGAAGCGTAATCCCCCAGTTTCATAACCTCAAAGTCGAAGTCGTAGTCAGGAAGGTTACTTATAAGTCCTGACTAAAGGAAATCCTACCTGATCCACCTAGAGGAACGTCAGGTTTCCTGAGATTTCTTAGAAGAGGTTGTGGTGTCAAGTTTTCGTAGTTACGAAGTCGCGAGTCGAAAGAAATACCACGTTGAGAGTGTAGATATGCTCATGACCTTTTTGGTATCGAAACTGATCTCCTTGTGAACCGTTTCATTGTAGAGACGAAAAATTATGCGACAGATCCAACGAGTATCGAAAAGAAAGTTCTTCGTTCGTAGAAAATTAAAGTACCGACGTCAGTGGTAGACGTCACTAAAACCTTGGGGGGTTTTATTTGAGAATGTGACAAAGGGGTAGATAAACCGTACTTCACTACCCTGGTCTACAGTACTAGAAGCAGAAAACTTACAACTCAAAATTCGGTTGAAAAAGTGAGAGGAGAAAGTCAAAGTAGTTCTCCGAGAAATCAAGAAGAAGTGAAAGACGGAATTCTCACCACAGTAGACGTATAGACTCCAATAACTATAAAGAGGGTCGTTAAAACTAAGGTCGAATACGAAGAAGGTCAGGTCTTAAGGAGTACTACAAGAGACGTATATTTAATTTATTCGTCCAACTGTTATATGTCGGAACTACATGAGGTAAGGGCTAAACCTTGGTCAGACAACAAGGTAAAGGTCAAGATGAACAACAAAAAACTGGACGTATGTCTATAGAGTGATCCGTCTAGTCCACCAGACCATAAGGGTAGAGAACTTCTTAAAATGTGTCAAACAACATTAGGTGTGTCAGTTTCCGGGACTTCATAAGTTATTTGGTCTTCATCTACAAAAAGACCTGGATAGAATAAAAAACTACTAGGTTACCTGTAACCGTTAAACTAGAGACCAAAGATACGGAAAAGATTTAGGTCAAACTTGTAGACCTACAAGTACAAGTACATGACAACTTCGATCCGTACCTCTTAAAACTCGTAATGAAACGATCACACACTCTAATCACGTTAACACGTCATCAAACTTGTAAGAAACGGTAACGGAAAGAATCTCTGACCTTACTTTTGACTGGAAAAGGACCTGACACCGGTGACGACTCAAAAGGTTTAAACGACCGTATAACTCACGTCGGGAAAGTGTCATAGTAGAAAATCCTAAAATTTCTCGAGTTGACCTTAAGGTAGTGGAGGTAATCGAAAAAGTATCACTACGAAGGGTTCCGGGAGAACTGGAACGAAGGTCCTACAAACCGATGCCCACTCACTAGTGTGGTAGTACTAATAGACTCAGTACTTCTAGAAAAAACATATCGAGAAGAGACATAAGAACGGTGGAGAATTATAGAAGACGAAGACAATCCAGACAACACAGGAAATACCACAGGTAGAAATGTACTTTATAAGGGAACCATAGAGATTAAAAGAACTTCTCTAGAGATCAGAAAGAGTAAGATAACAAAAGGACATAAAGAAACGTAACTAGTAACTCCTTCCGAAAGAATAGAGAGGAACGATAAAAAACCTTGAGACGTGAGTTTACCCATATAGAAAGGAAAAGAAGAAACGGAAAGCGAAGAGAAAAGAGTCGATAAACATTCCGGAGGAGACTGTTGATAAAACAGAAAAACGTAAATAAAAAGAACCCCTACCAGAACTAGAGACAGAGGACATGTTACAGTACTTGGAGACAGGTATCAAGAAGTCCGTAGACAGATAGTCTAGATTAGGGAACTTAGATAAACAGTGAAGACATATTAGTATTCCCTAAACTACATCCAGTATGGAGGTACCAGATCACCAAAAGGGATGAAAGAAGTTAAATTCAGACTTAAACCATTATTTCTCAAGTACTAGACTCGGTGTCAGTCGAGGGTCAGAACAAAAACGACTGACACATCTCGAAGAGGGAGACTGACGTTTCTTATCTAAGTCAAACTAAAACCACAACTGGTAGACAACTACAGGGACTCACTCAGAAGAGAACACAACAACCATCTCCCACAAACGATACTGGTCACGTGAGTGTTATAAAAATTATTTTTAAAAGTTTAAAATTTCGATTATGAAATTTACAAAATTTCGATTATGAAATTTGTAATGAAACTATTAACTGATCGATTGGAATCCCCGAAGGGTCCACCACGATCACCATTTCCTGGGTGGACAGTTACGTCCTCTATATTCTCTACACGAAAGTTAGAGACCCACTCCTTCTAGGGGACCTCTAGCCGTACCGTTGGGTGAGGTCATAACAACGGACCTCTTAGAGCACCTCTCCTCGGATCACCCGATGTCAGGTATCACAGAGTTTCTCAGACTGTACTGACTCCGCTATCGTCGACGTCGTCGATTGGAATCAGAAAAGACAGGACGATGGAAAAGAAAAGGCACATAACTAAACGAGTAAACGTTTTGAGTCTCGTGACGTTCACTTACAGTGTCCCGGGAGGAGGGAGGTATCTACGGGTGAGATGTTTCGAGTAGTGGTAATCCTAGTTCGACTAAACGAAGGAGTCTTGAGGATTAATTGAACGATCAGAGAAAATATAGAAAGGTAAGGTGTGGGTTGGAAGAAGCATTCATGTTTACACAAACGAGTACACAGTGACAGAATCGAAGGACGACAGGGTCCAATAAAATCAATACTAATAGTTCTAATTTTTTCGATTTTATATTTTTAAAATTTACTTTCTTATGAGATCAAGACGTTTCAGGGATTACGGAAAATAAAGTCAGTTTTTTATATATATAAATATATAAAGGGAAGAAAATTTCAAGGGGTAAACAACATTTTAGTTAAATGTGTCAAAAAGATTTCCAATGTAAGTCGATTGAGTTGTTGGGTGTCGAATGATCAGGACATTTCAAGTCCTTACTACCTGTACTGTCCCCTGAGACCTCAGGTTACCGGACCCAAATTCGGACCGAAACGACAGTGGTCAATCGACTCGAAGTTGTCGAACGACTTAAAGAAGTCCATAGACGGAATAAATATTTCCTCCAGTATCATAAAATCCTCTCGATACTCTTAATACATTCCCCGAAACGACCATCGAATCTACCATTTCTTAGATGGATGTTACGTCCTCTGTGTCCAAGGTAGGAATCTAACCCTTCTAGGGGACCTCTTCTCTTACCGATAGTTGAGGTCATAAGAACGGGTCTCTTAAGGTACCTCTCTCCTCGAACCACCCGATGTCAGGTACCCAACGTTTCTCAGTCTGTACTGACTCGTAGATTGTGAAACTGTGTATATTCCGAACGTGTCACGGACCGTGTTTCAGTGATCACTGATAGTTTAAAATGGACACAGGTAAGATAATACAAATTAGTGTACTTCCCGGTTGTAGGTGAAAAAGAACTCTCTACGTTTTATGTCTACGTCTTGTCATTCGTTTCTTACGTTATTAATTTTGTAAAAATTTTTCATGTGAAAACATGTGTACGAAAAACATGTGTCTAAGAGAGATTTTCTTATACGAATGGATCTTTTGTACAAATAGAGTTTTGTCTTAACTCCTTCATTTCCCCTCCTTTACAATGAAAAGGAAGAGGGGGAAACTCTTAAAAAATTTGCATACGTCAATGAAAATTTTAAAGTTTTTTTTTTCACTTCTCCTATCATAAAATTTTATTTACAACAATGTGTGCTAAAATTTTAAGGTTCACAACAGTCGGATAAAAGTAGAGAGACGGACTTACCTTACCTCTATTTCTAGTAGCACTGAACGAGTACTGGTCGTATGGTTAGGTCGAGGTCATTAGTTTCGTGGTAACCTGAGTATAACCGCCGTCGTTGTACCTCTCTCGGCCCTGATCCGTTTATTCTCTTCGGTAAGTAAATCCTCAGGGAGAGAACTTTCATGTACAAGTAACAGTCGGTTTCAACTAGATCGGGATAAACTAAGTTGTTAGGGTTAGTCAAGTAAGAGAAAAGAAAGATGGTAGAAGGTCTAAGCCTTATAATGATCTTATTGAGTTAAATGAAATCTTAGATTCAGTGAAGATTTAATAAAATCGTAAAAGAAGAAATCGTAACTTTCTGTAGTGAATTCTTTTGGGACAAAGCAATATAGTCAGTGAGATTACAACCATTAAAATTTAATTCTCTAACCTGTAAATTTTTCGGTTTCCTCCTATGTTAGAATAATCACATTTACCGATTAACCACCTTTACTTTAAATAAAATTTTATGAAACTAAATAACGTCACGGTTATTTTTTTTTAGTGAGATTTTTTACCGTTCGGAGTAAGATTTTACGATAAAGGTCTTTAATAGGGGAGTCGATAAATTAATGGAGAATTTCGAGAACTTCAAAATCTCGTTTGAGTCTAAATAAATAAGTAAAAAAATTGATCTTGATACACATTGACTATCACTGACTTTTCTTTGAATATAGGTCTTGACGTTTTCCACACCCTTCTTCCTGAATATACCCCAAATCTCCCTTACATTTGGTCGTCTCAACGGACCTCCCGTTAAACTGTCCCATTCTGTATGTACCTGAACCTAGATCGTCAAGGTGAAGATGAAAAACGTTATATAGGACTCATTTATTGCCTTGTACAATTGTTTTACAAAGAGGTTCATGGGAATAATCTTATGACAAATATTACTTCTTTTCAATCTTTGTTGTGTCTGAATTTTTTCCCTTTGTTCATTTTCGTGTAAAGGTTACTTAGGTACGTTATTTAAAAGTATTCTGGTAATTCTTAAAATATGAAATCCTCTGTATCTTTATACAAATATCATCCAAAAATGACTTTTCTTACCAAACGTTCTGTGATATCGTCAAATTTTTATGGGATAATTTATGTATAGTAAATAAGTGATTGTAATTTATATGTCGGTTTGTTTTAATATTGAGTACGGACCTACTTTAAACAGATTGCGTATAAAAGAGGTGTTTCGTTCAGACAATAGAACGTGGATCCTTATGGCTGTTGTGAAGTTGTGAGATGTTGACACCCGGTAAATTTTATCATTCCTATGGTATTATAGGGGGGTTTTACTCCTTTAAAGTTTCTTTTCAGTGTGAATTATCTGGTACTTTTCCTATGAACAAATAGTTATACTTAGAGTTTACTCTTCCCTTCCATGGTGGAGTAAGGTGGAATCGACCCTCCACATTCCCCTCCCTCTGAGCGAAAATGACAAGACACATACAGACCCTTACTGTCGTAAAATCTTCGTAACTAAATCCCAATGGTTGTTTAAAATCCGTCATCCTTTTAAGTCTTTTTTACTTTATTTCTAGTTGTCATATGCAGACTTGTGTAAGTCTATGTGTCTCAACTAGATGTACTTAAAGTCATTACCTTATCAAATATTGTAAGTCAATACGGTTTTGGGTACAAAATTCATGTACCAAAATTGAGTTCAAGTACAAATTTCTATCACACTGTCATTGATAATAACACGTAGAGGTACGTAGTACCGTTGGTAAAAATATCTTTCAGTATTTCACGATAATCGGTAACGTGAAGTATTCCTTAATACTAGTGACAATTTTTACGTGTAAAAAAAGAACGGTATTAGAATTCCGTTTCACCTGAAACAGGGTTGGGTTTTATAAGATCTTTCTAAGTTCGTTATAGTCACATCAAATTCATAGTGTATTTAAAACCCCAAATAGTTTTACAATAAAAAGTTTTCGTTTATCGTTTCAACAAGATTACTCGTTCGTCTAATAATAAAATCCCTTACTCACTTCCGACATCTTAATTTGAAGGACTGAAACGGTGACTCGAAACATCAAAAGTACCCATTCGTTCCAAGAATTTAAACTTTGGGTCATGATAGAACTATAAATTTTATCCTAATTATCGAATATACAATTATGTAAACCTCAAGATCTTTTCACAGACTATGTAACAGTGTTATGTTACTTATGGTAATAAAATAACAATCATGTTTTTATAATTATGACTACAACTTTATAATCTCCATCTTTCAATAATCGTCGGAAAGTGACCAAATACATTTTCTTACCTTTTATCGAAATCTTTTCCGATTTTTATGCATTTATTTTGTGATAGTGAGTAGACTTACTCATACTTATTCGAATAGTAAACATAAAGGTGATAAAAAATGGAGATTAAAGAGTCATGAAAACGAGGAGTGTGACTAGAGGATGGTGGAAAATTTTTTAAGAAAGTAAGAGGGATTAAAGTGAATATGGTAAGAGAACACTAGGAGTAAAACTTTCAGGTAAAGAGAAGGAGGATTCATCAAAGTCAAAGATAGTACAACTGGGAGTCGTCAGAGAAATTCAGTTAGAGTAACTGGTCCTACTACCTACCACAACGTCGGTCTCAGGGTGGGGCAAGAGGACAGTCCACCCTTTCAGGGACGGGTCGTTTCTTACTTCGTAAGTCAGACGGACGGGAAAAGACTTCTTCCCAGAGTCTGTCGGGGGAAGGGACGACAGAGTCAAAGAACGTAGAATGTCACGACACATCAGGACGTACACGGCGTCCTGTTAGTAAGTTTATTTCGTAAAGTAAGAGATTTCCGGGTAACTAGGCACACTGAGGTGATAGTCGTGTTTGCCCTTCGAGGACGGACTTACACCGTCTACTTTTACCTTTAATATATGAGACCATTGTGACTGAAATAATATCGTCTTACTAAACGTAAAACTTTCAAGTCACAAGAACGTTTTGGATTTCCCTTTCTGTCTTATGACTCGAAGATACATCCAGGTCCACGGTCGTCTTCCGTCAACGTACTGGATCACGAGAAGTAAATTGGACAGACTCGGAGTCAGACGGAATGACAACGTCAACATTTCGACAGTCACGCGACAAACTCGAGTACAGAAAAATCCTAACGACGGTCCTAACTCACTGTATTACCTTTGTTTAATGAAGTGTTTAATCTCATAAAGTATTTACGTCATTATTAGACAATGTAAGTATTGTAGATCTGAGTAGACAGAGGTAAGAGTAGTCCTGGAAATTCGAGGGTAGAATTAGTTTCTAGGAAGAAGTCCAATTTTACTCATTTTACTTTTAGTATTCGTCACCATAGTTCATTAAAAGTCCTCCTGACAATTTATATACATTTAAAAAAAATGTAAATTTAACCCCTATTTTGAAAGGCAAAAACAAACGAAGACGATGTTGTCTTAGAAATCGTACACGAAAAGTTTTCCTGTGATATTAGTATTCTATAATCTTTTGTTTTGTCAAGTAGAGTCGCAAGAGACTAATTAAACATATGTCGAAAAGTTATACGACGAGACAGAACAGATGTATCCGACACGATGTCGGTAAAGTTCAAGTCTTAATGACGTTTTCCTCATTAACTAGGGGATAAAGTTATACGGACGACAAAGTACTCGAGAGAATGTTAAGTCTTCTTAGATAAAGAGTAACTACAACTTTTTGTATTATTCCAGTGTCGTCCCTCCGAAATCGAAGTAATTTCTTGTAATAATATTTTTATTTTACTAGTTTCCGTTTAACAAAGACAGGAGCACCATGCCAAAGACGTCTAAGTGTAATTAGACTCGGAAATCTCGGAGTTATTTAAACAATAGAAGAGAAATAGTAAGTGAAGTGATAAGTGAAAGTGTGAAGTGATACCATCGGGGATCACCATCTTTCTACAGTTAACGAGTACAAGGTCCCGTTAAGAAGGAGACAACTTATGTCTCCTTAATTGGGAGGGTTCCTCTATCCTCGGGCCGCCCGATGTCAGGTGACCCAGCGTTTCTCAGCGTGTGTTGACTCACTGAAGTGTGAGTGTGTGCTGCAACGGGTCTTTACTCCTGATTTTATACAGTTATTGACTTAATTAAAGACAAAAATTTTGTAGTATCTCTTACGACCACAGGTCGTTTATATCTACGGTCGTAATGAATTTTTCGTTGACTCGTCTTTTTACTTAACTTTAAAATTGGGTGAGTCCGAAAGTAGATAGTACCCTCGGATATTGGCCCCTTGTTGTCTCTTCTTAAATTTTATCTCTTAGACACTAACGAGATAATTAGATGAAATTGACTATGATTTTAGACTGTCTCGTGTAATGTTCGACATCCGTCATTCCGAATAGTTAAGTAATGATAAAAGTTCCAAGAAGGACCGAAAGAAAAACGGAATTCGAGGATCGTTTCCTGTCGGAAAATGTCGAGTTAAAGACAAATAAAAACTGACGAAAATTAATATAAACTACCGGATAAAGACGTGGTCACTTCAATAACCTCAAGGTTTCGTGAAACAACAATATTACTATCGAGGGAACTTCAGACAAGTAATAATTAACGAAAAACTTTCACGACGAACGAGAGTTGAGTGAAAAATATTTATAAATTTATTGAGTTAAAGATATTGTATTTATAGATACGTGTATTCTATCCCTAAGATAACGGACAAATTATCCAATGTCTATCGTCATCTTATTTAAAAAATTATTTAAAGATATCAAATTATAATTAAACCTTACAAAGTAATTCAGTAGAACATCATTCAAGAGTACTTATCAATACAGAGTTCTGTTAGTTACTACAGTCGCAAACTGTAAAACTTGGATTTTAAGATTTTTTTTACAAATATTTTATCTTACTCATGAAAAATATTTCTACTTATTTTAGGATATTAATTAGATCCACATAATCTTTAATGTTAAGAATCAAAAAATTCTACTTTACTTCCTCAAATGATTTTCTATAGAATCGTGTGTCTATATAATAACGAGTTCTTTTTTTTTACAGTCCTCTTACTCTTATTATTTTGATTTTCGGAATTATTACAAAAAATTTTTTCTGACTACCAAACTGGTGTCCGTAATTGAAGAAGAAGAGTTTATAGTTCGTTTTCTGTCGTTTTACTAACAAAATTTTTTAGTTGAATCTCTCCACTATGGTGATCTTCTCTCTACTACTATCGTCGTTCCACCTCACCCCGTCGACTGTCTCACAGTCCGTGGCAAGATTGAGTCATTGTAGGAATGGTAATAGAGGTAAAATATTTACATTTTTATTTCCGTGTCTTTGTAGTTCGTTGTACGATTAGTTTATAAGTAATTCACTATGTCGATCCTCAGTTTAGGTCCGTCAGACCAAAGTCTTAGTGTGGGTATTCGTAACACAATATAAATTTGACATCTCCTGATCTTGGTATCTCTTTGCTACTAACTGCACCACCTTGTCTGTTCCACGACGGAATACACGGGTCTCACACCCCGTGTATACTCTCAGTCGAATAGTGGGGTACTTTGGTGGGTAAGTGATCTTCTTCACTTACAAATCTTGTTTCCCCACACTACGTCAAACTCTTTTTTTTTTTTAGGATTATGATATTTCACCAACGAGAGAGTAGGGGGTATCGACCGTTAACAAGGGGTAAGAAGTCGTAAAGGGTAGGTCTTTGGGACTTAACATTCATAAACGAAACCTCTGTTATTCGGACCATGTGAACTTTCTCTTGGGAAAAAAGTTCGACGTATGAATTGGTTTCTTTAACCTTAGGGGAAGAGGAACCAAAGATCTTGTTATCGTTTGTTTAACATACTGGTGTCTAGGACGAGATTTTGGGAAAAGATTATGCATTCGCTCTTTCTTTTCCAGTGGACTCGTTTTGACGTTGTACTGACACTGGAAATCGATTTAGGATGTCATTGTTGGTTTTTGTGACTGTGTTTTCCCTCTGTTATGTCTTCGAATTCTTGTGTGTGGTTTTTGTAGTGACCGTGGTCCCGACTCGTACTTATCTAATACTGTAATACTATTCTAATAGGATACTGTTATTTTCGTTCCAAAGGGACCACCGAGTCTCCAAGTTCACAGACGAACATTACACCCTCTGGACCCAAACTAGGGACTCAGCCCTTCTAGGTGACCTCTTCCTTTACCGTTGGGTAAGGTCATAAAAACGGACCTCTTAGGGTACCTGTCTCCTCGGACCACCCGATATCAGGTACCCCAGCGTTTCTCAGCCTGTGCTGACTCACTGAAGTGAAAGTGAATATCATTCATTTTGTGTTTTAACCTTTAATCTTCATTCTTGAAAATTTTTGTCTTACCTACTTGGTTTTGACAAGAGTAAAAATTTTCCCTCTGATAAGAAATTTTTTTGTAACAGTCTTTTCTATTTCTTCCGACTCCGTTACAAAATCAAACTTCCTCAGACGTCTTATTCTGTGGACAATAAAAATGTTACTCCGACAATCAGACTCCACCGGATTGCGGTACTTCCATAAACATTCGTTTGGTCTCAGGATCCGTTATTTACGGAGTCTCTAATGTTTTAGTTTTAGATTCAGTTGGTTTGTCATTTGAAACAAAATTCGATATCGGTCAGTTATTAGAGGAACGAAACGAAGACGGAAAAGAGATAGTTCAGAGAGGGGTTGAGGAGAGGTACCTCGTGCCAATTGGTGAAGACCAAACTACGACTGGCTAAGTATAACTAAAAAGAAGTGAGAACTTTAAATTGTACAGGGTCAAATGGAAAATTGTATTCATTTATGATATGTACTAAGATCCGACCTAGGGTATGAACTTCCCTTTTTCGTGGTACTTCTTAGCCGACTATTGTCAACTACTGTGACTATATTAGATGAACGACCACAAGGTTTACAAAATAACTAACGTGTAAATGACTTCGACTAACAGAGGTCAAAACAAAGAAGACGTCCATACGTACGTGGGAGTTAGTAAAGGTTGAGAAACGTTGGGGTACCTGACGTCGAACGGTCCGACGAGACAGATACCTTAAAAGGTCCGTTCTTATGACCTCACCGAACGGTAAAGGAAGAGGTCTCCTAGAAGGACTGGGACCCTACCTTGGACATAGAGAACGCAGAGGACGTGACCATTCGTCTAAGAATGGTCAACTCGATGACCCCTTCGGACTTTGCCTAATGGGATGACATTTATACACTCTTTAATAAAAACAAGAAGTCCTTTTTTTTTTTTTTTGTAACTCCATCAATCTCCACTTCCTTTCAGTATATACGTTGGGGGAGAGTCTCCTTTCCTTTCTTCCTTTCGTATCTCTATCACAAACCCAATGACTCATATGAAATTCTTCTTTCATCTACTCCGTTTACAATTGATGTCCATTCTTCATGACTTTATAAAGGACATAAAAATAGTGTTGAAGGGATTTACAAATTAAAACAAGGTGTAGGTTGATAAAGGATTTTTAGTTATCTTTCCACTTTCTATTTCGGTTCCTTTAAATTTTATCTCTCTCTCCCTCATTCTCAACTTTTTGAAATTCTGGACTTAGATCTTCCAAGTTATTAACTCATTACTATATTTCTGTCAACTATCCTATTTCAATAGTTTCTTTAATGTATACTAAAAATTGTAGTTTCTTTTTAGTGAGAATTCACCTTAATCAGGGTATAGTTCCGTGTGGTAGTACTTGGAATTTTTAGTATTCTCCAAGGATGTTTCTCTTTTCATTTTGTTTTCAGTGGATGTTTACTTTTCTCTAGTCTGACCGTAATCTTACTAGAATAGTATCAGTACTGTCCCTTAGGAAAAGTAGGGTCTATGATTTCGTATATGAGTTTATAGTTAGTGTACCTTCCCACCTTCATTCGGGAGACTTCTGTTCGTACCCAGGTTATATACATGAAAAGTGTGATAAAAAATTCTTCGATGATCTTTGAACAAAACAAAGACGTTTTTCTCCCTCTCCAGGTTAGTTCTTCCTCATCATTTATGTTAAGCCCTTGTTCTTTAATTCTCGTTTTGTCTGTCCCCGTATTTTTCCTGTCGGTCTATCTACCCTTCTTTTACGACCTTCCGACCCCTTTATGTTAAAGTTTTATTACCTTAAACAGTGTGTACAATTTTTAAAACATGTAAACTTTAAACTTCTGTAATATTAGGCAATTCGAAGTCCTTTTGTTTCTAGAATCGGGATTTTTTACATTTGGACTTACGTCATAGATGTCAGTAATTCATTTGTAACTCATGACTCAAGTTGTGTTAAACTAAGTTGTATAACTCTCCTCTAACCTTTTTTTTTCAATACATTAGTCACCGACCGGATATAGGAGATTTCATGGTATCGTCCTTTAATCATCTAATACAAATCTTGACTATTCAGTTCTATTGTTATCTTTGTATTTTATTTTTATTCGTTTCAATAATGGTTCTATTTGTCCTTCTTTAACCTGGAAAAAGATAACTTACACCGATATCCTGTCTGTTACACCTCGTTCTACGATACTAAGACAACGATAATATTCCACGAAATTATGATAGGTTAATGATCTACTAGTCAAAGAGAGGATAAATCTTTTGTCATTCCTCTTCTTAAGAATCCCGAGATGTTGACGAAGTCGGTAAAGTCGTTGTCACATGTGACTTCTGACGTGCCTCTACAGGTAGGGGACGGTCTTAATACATCTTAGAAAATAAAAAAAAATAATAAAAAAAATTACATCTTAGAAAATTTTTCTTTGTGGTAGATCACAGTACTGTATGAAGGCTTTCCTTTTGGCGGAGGATGGTTTTCTTTAAAGGTTCTTGGGTCGTCTATAAGAACAACGAAAGAGTAAAGATTTGTGTTAACGAAATTTTTAATTGTAAGTGAGAGACTTTAAACTTTCGATTTTAAAACACCCAAATTATGTCCCATTCTTATAGGGTATAGGGAGGTCTAAAACATTTTATTAAACAAAGGTGACAATTTTCATAAACTTTTATTTCGTGTAAGACGGGTACGAAAGTTCCGGATGGGACTCATGCACGATAAATAGAGACAATCGTTGTCTTAAACCTCTTCCGTTACCGTGGGGTGAGGTCATGAGAACGGACCTTTTAGGGTGCCTGCCTCCTTGGACCTTCCGACGTCAGGTACCCC
Organism: Capra ibex; assembly: GCA_006410555.1. Taxonomy (NCBI): domain Eukaryota; kingdom Metazoa; phylum Chordata; class Mammalia; order Artiodactyla; family Bovidae; genus Capra; species Capra ibex. Next base: position 25,779,656 of record SJYO01046538.1, on the reverse strand, counting down.
AGCGACTCCCAGTCTGTGCTGACTCGTTGAAGTGAAAGTACGTAACTTTTTCCTTTACCGTTGGGTGAGGTCACAAGAACGGACCTCTTAGGGTCCCTGTCCCCTCTGACCACCCGCCGGCAGATACCCCAACGTGTCTCAGTCTGTGTTGACTTCACTGAATCGTCGTCGTCGTTGTCTTAAACTCTTAAAGGTGTACAGGTCACAAGGTCATAACTCGACGGTTATGACTGATGGTGATGGAGACTGACATCGGTTACCATACATAATTAGATTTAAGTCTACAAAAATTGACAAAGTCGTATAACGTTGTTTTACATAAACTATTAGTGTACACATTCTGTACTAAAATCACAACTTCAAGCGAATAAATAATGTCTTTCCGTTGTTAACGAATTCACTATGGATTTTTACTCTCTTTTAAGAAGATTAAATAATTCTATTTTCTTGTAACGGTATAGTTTGTCTTTAAACATAGAAGGGGAGATAAACATAGAATTATATATGATGACGGTTCAAGAAAATATGTCAAGTACTCCAAGAGTACCGTTCATATGTCACCATCAAACGGTAAAGGAGGAGGACACCCCAGAGTTTCTCAGTCTGTGTTGACGCGTTTACTTGTTGTAACAGTTCAAGACTCAAAAGTGGCATTAGTACAGTAGAAGTCGTAGACTGTCATTAGATTCCCCTTTCTTCCCGTTGAAGACTGTAAAAACATAAACTCCGGAGTACGTACCATCTAGAAACTTCCTCTGACTAAATACAAAAGTGTATTGGTCTTTTAATACGAAATAGAGTGTATAATTTTTTTATTTTGTGGTGAAGTAAAATTATTTGATGAAAAAACGGTAGGTCGTCTACCGTGTCTATAAAAATTGAAAAAGGATTTGAAAGGATGTAGAGAAATTAGTAGACCCTATTAAGGAAGAGTGAGTAGAAATAGGAAAACATAAGGTTACAGGTACAGAGGTTTGTGCAAATATAATCGTGGGCAAAAGACCGAAAACAGAAGTAAACAAAGTGGGATTGCAATTTAGTGAACACCCCTAAAGAGTTTAGATTTATGGTTCGAGGTTGACGATTCAAAAAGTCAAGGTACGAAGATTGAGAACAGAGTATGAAAAATGTATGACGTCATAAGACGGTGGTACAGTTCGAGAGTTTTTAAGTCATATTTATGTTATGGTATTGCCCCGTCCCTTATCATTGATACTTTATGACGACATAGAATCTTTAAAGATACCATTGTTATACTATTTTTCCTCTTTGACTAAAAATTTTCAACCAGTTCCCCCTTTTTACTCGAATTTTAGAATTAATCTGTCCTTTTATATATATTTTTTTATATTTTCAACACTTTCTGAAAGTCCTAAGTCTTTTTACGAAATTGTTTGTACAAAAGTTACTCATCCCACCTTTACTCTTTTTCCTTTCTTAATAGATTTATAAAATCATTTGTACTTCTGTTAAAATACTGATTGTATTAACTCTTTTTAATCTTTATTTTTAAAATTCGGAGTTTACGTAAACTGTGTAAGAAATGACTTCACTATTAACTTTGACCTCCGGTTTTAAAGATTGATCACAATTGTCCTTTAAATGTCCAAATTCTTACACTGTCTTCACGAAACTCTTCTGTTTTGATACCAAATTGGATGGTCAGAAACAAATCTTTCTATTTCTAATAATAGATGAACAATGGTATTTTAAAAATAAAATTAAATAAGCGAGTCAAGTCAACGTGTCTACACAGACTGAGAAACGTTGGGGTACCTGACGTCGTACAGTCCGAAGGGACAGGTAGTGGTTGAGGGTCTCAAACGAGTTTAAGTACAGGTAGCACAGTCACTACGGTAGGTTGTAAAAGTACGAGACAGTAGGGGAAGACCAGGACGGAAGTTAGAAAGGGTCGTAGTCCCAGAAAAGTTTACTTGGTCAAGACGTGTGTCCACCGGTTTCATGACCTCAAAATCGAAGTCATAGTCAGGAAGGTTACTTATACGTCCTGACTAAAGGAAATCCTATCTGACCAAACTAGAGGAACGTCAGATTCTCTGAAAGTTCTCAGAAGAGGTTGTGGTGTCAAGTTTTCGTAGTTAAGAAACCGCGAGTCCAAAATTCGATATGGAAAACTTATAAGTAGTGTTTAAACTTAAATATACACAAATCATGTTTACCATATAATATCCTTTGTAAAAAGATTATAATCAAAATTTTAACGTTCATGACAACGAAAGACTGGAACTGTGTTTGTAAATGACATCTTTTAGTATACATTAACTCACACCATCTTTTTACAATTCCGTACATTTTATATTTTGAAACCTCCAGCTGCAAATATTGACTATAAATTCATGATGATATTCGTAGTCTAATCATTTGATACTATACGAAGTACCCATATTTTCTATATCATAAAGGTTTAATTCAGTCTTTTTTTACATAAACACTGCAATACCCCTAAATCGTGTTACCCTTTTAGGTGTCTAGTGACCTCCTCCTAGTATTTTTATTTCTGAGAAGAACTCAATTATAAGTTCAGGTGCTTTTAATTAGTGGTAGGAAAAACCATGATGACTTCTGCTTCACTTTCAGCGAGTCAGCACAGTCTGAAAAACGTCAGTGTATTTGATATGTCGGGTACTTTAAGAGGTCCGGTCTTATGACCTCACCCATCGGTAAGGGAAGAGGTCCCCTTAGAAGGGTTGAGTCCCTAGTTTGGGTCCAGAGGGCGTGACGTCCGTCTAAGAAATGGTGGACCCAGTAGTCCATTCGGGTCATGAGGATGGGAAATATTTTTCCTCTTTTGTTTCCCTAACGATTGACAGGAATTATAAACAGAAGATGGAAACTCCAGTAACAAACATTTACATAACAAGAGAGATAGGTGTTACGGTAAGGGTCGGATATATATTAGGGACAATAAATATAGTCTAAGCCAAAGTTCTTCGGAAGTATTAACGAAATTATGTTTAGTTTTATAGACAGAAGGTCGTTTGTTCTGAGAAATAGTGCGTAATAGAAATCGTAGATTGTGATTATCAATGGATTGTATAATTTTTATACACATGGACGTAATCTTGTATTGTAACTTATGATAGACACATATGTCGTATAGAAGAAAGGACCTCTTTTCAGGGAACTTTCATCTTTACGAAATAACTATAGATATAGGGGGTGTCCAGATCTCTTTATGTCACAACTATCATCTCCGAAGTTCAAAACACTTACTAAAGTTCAAAATCAATAACTATTAGTACTTTAATTTTCTGCGAATGAGGAACCTTCTTTTCAATACTGGTTGGATCTATCGTATAAGTTTTCGTCTCTGTAATAAAACGGCTGATTCCAGGCAGATCAGTTCCGATACCAAAAAGGTCATCAGTACATACCTACACTCTCAACCTGACACTTCTTCCGACTCGCGGCTTCTTAACTACGAAAACTTCACACCACAACCTCTTCTGAGAACTCTCAGGGAACCTGACGTTCCTCTAGGTTGGTCAGGTAAGACTTCCTCTAGTTGGGACCCTAAAGAAACCTTCCTTACTACGATTTCGACTTCGAGGTCATGAAACCGGTGGAGTACGCTTCTCAACTGAGGAACCTTTTCTGAGACTACGACCCTCCCTAGCCCCCGTCCTCCTCTTCCCCTGTTGTCTCCTACTCTACCGACCTACCGTAGTGACTGAGCTACCTACACTCAGACTAACTTGAGACCCTCAACCACTACCTGTCCCTCCGGACCGCACGACGTTAAGCACCCCAGCGTTTCTCGACCTGTACTGACTCGCTGACTTGACTTGACTTGGTAGTGATTGTCAGTCACAGAAAAAAGATTGGGGGGGTCGAGACCAGATAAAAGTACATTGAGTGTAAAAGAACTCTTTACACTTATTTTCTGTCTCTCATTTGGACCAACGTTGAAAACCAAACGTCATTAGATTAAGAGGGTTTAAAATGATGTCTAATAAACTGTGATTTTCACTAAAGTCACACTAGTTATATGTAATATAAAACTAAATAGAATCCGTATATAAGTACTTACTGATTGCTTGTGACTAACTACATTTGTTCAAGAGTAGAACACCATTAAAGGTCATAAAATAATATCAAACGTTTTATAGGAGTAGTATCATGAAGTCGTTTATATTAAAGTCGACGATTTTTTAAGTTGTACTGAAGTCAACAACCGCTATAATTTATTAAGGACAACGGTACACTACAATCGACTTCGAATGTAAAGTTCAGTACTTCCCAATAATTATAATATACCAATCTTTATTAAAGGTCTAGTTACTTAGTTACGATAGAATTATAAGACGGAAATTAAAAGTATGGTGTAAATAAAACACTCACCAAAAGTATTTTCCTTCAACGAACCATAACGGTTTGAGTAATAGTATCCTAAACGAGGTCTCGACTTGAAGGAAACACTAGTTTCCCGTTGTGCTTGTGGAAGATTTGATAACTTGGTATGACTAAAGAACCCGTCCGGTGTATCTTATCTCACTCTTCCTCCCTTGAAAGAGACGTTTATGAATTCCTATGAAATGACCTTTCGTCTCTGTAAAATGTACCCTTGTTCATCTCATTCGCCGACGTGTACGGAGGTAAATGTACGTGTACATGTGCACGCACACGCAAAACAATTCATTTTATTTATGATAAAAAAAAATCTCAACCATCCTTAGACGTTGTACGAATTCGTAAATATTTTCCGACTGTGTGTACGATAATCAACCGAATGTCTTACCCTTACTAAGTATAGTTGTTCATTAAAGTCAGAGTCTCCGAATTTCTCTTTTAATACGAGACCCAATGTATTGAGTAAGTGTCGTCCCATTTATAAACTCGGGTTAATTACGGCATAGACAGTAGGGTGTATGTACACCTATACAACTATTGAAAGTCGATGGTAATATATGCACAAAAGACGACGAGAAGATCAAAGGTGGATTACTATCGAGTATGTAAATATTATATGTATAACCTCCTCTCGTATCTTCCAGTTAAAACTTCTCATTTAAGTAACTACCATTGTAAAAAGAGGGAAAAAGATACAACTATGTTTTTTAGAACGGGGAAGAGGACAGATGATTCCTACTAAGTTCGGATAAGTCATTTAGACCCGTCGGGGAGCGCATGTGAGAACGGATAGTTCGTTCCAAAAGGAAAAAGTCTAAATTATAACCCTTTCCACTTTTACCCTCTAGGTCACTCTCCGTAGACTTCCTTTCTCCCTTCTTTATGTCCACTTTTCTATGGACACCAAGTAAAGCATATAACTGGATCACCGGTTCATCTCATACCAAAGTATGTTAATATTTAAACCCATATAACTTCTGAACCCACGGTTACAGTAGTAGGTTTGTCTTATAAGTCATCCTTAATCTCCCGTTTCCTACCCGAATCTCTGTATCAGTTTCTTTTCAAACTTTCTTATGATGGTCATAAGAAATATTTCCAAGAGAAATTTGCTACAAGTGTATTCTTTAATGTTTTAATAGAGTTAAAAATCTATTGTCATGTTGAATAAGTACGTAGTAGTTTCATTTTTTTTACTATTAATTTCTTATACCATTACTTTTATTCATTGGCTCTCTAAACTGTTTATAAAATAATGACACTAATGAATATGTTACTCCTTCGAAAAAATTTTTCCGTAACTACAAACGTTTCACATACTATTCTCTGTCTTATTAGTTAGACTATATGATTTTTGATTGAAATTTGTTTTTACAATTATAGATTTGAATAAGTTACACGTCGGAAATACCGTATTAGAAGATGTTTTACTTTTAATCTTACTCCATTCACTCGTATACACGTAAATAGGTAAAGTTGATCAGTTTAAATCATTAATAGTTATGATTACTTTCGTGTAAAGGTATATAAATTGGAAGTTCCAGGATGAGTTTAAAATAAGGAAGAAACCACAGAAACGTACAAATTGATTTATCCTTAGTTAACCGAAGTAATAGACTTTGAGAGTAAATGAATTTACTTTTTCAATTAAAAAAAGAATAATACTTAAGTACGTATATTATTATATACATTCGTACGGTAATGCAAATTTGTGTCTCAAAATGAAACTAAATAGAAAATTGGAGTAAAAAAATTAGAGACTTTTTATGTCACTAAAATAAAAGTACTGGTAGACATTGTAAAAGAAGACTTTTTTGGATTACTAATATATAAAACAAAACAAAGATTAGTAGTTTTATATGTGACACTTCTGTAGTCTTCACAATTTTTTAAAAATTTTTCGGTAGAGAAAAGATATAGTAAAAGAGATATCTAAATATTGACAAGAGGATACTTCTTAAAAATTAGAGGAAAAAATCAAAATTTTTATATGGACGAGGAAGAAGATACAGAACTCATAAGAAGATTTGGTAATTATGGATAAAATTATTTAGATATCTTACGATGAGAGACCTTGTTTTAGATAAACTATTTATATTGAGTTAATTCATAAACCCGATACGTAATAAAAGAGACTATATTGTTGTCTGACTCTTCATAGGAGATTTAGAAAATTCTATGGGTATTTATAAAAGAATGTAATTCAGTGATCTATATCTTAACATAAATAATTATATAAACTATTTATCTGATTTATAAGTAACGTACAAAGAATATATAAAATATCGTGAACGGGATGATCAGACCTAACCGAATAGAAGAAATGATTAGAAATTAAAGACTTTTCGTCCATAAAATATTTTGATTCGTTCTGTGTATAACCAAGATCAAAAATCTGGAATACTTCACACTTTACAAAAACTTACTTTATATAAGGTAGAGGATTTAGATATCACGTAGTGAGAAAAGTTGAGTGTTTTTCAAATATAAGTACTGAGATCTAATATGTATATAAGACCAAAAACCCAAGTACTTCCATGTCTGAGTCCCTTCTAGTATTTATATTAGACACATTGTCGTAAGTCAAGTCGACGAGTCAGTACAGGCTGAGAAACGTTGGGGTACTTGGCGTCGTGTGGTCCGGAGGGATAGGTAGTGGTTGAGGACCTCAAATGGGTTTGAGTACAGATAACTCAACCACTACGGTAGGTTGGTAGAGTAGGAGACAGTAGAGAAAGAGGAGGACGGAAGTTGGAAAGGGTGTAAGTGTCAGAAACGTTTACTCAGTCGAGTAGCGTAGTCCACCGGTTTTATAACCGCAAAGTCGAAGTTTTAGTCAGGAAGGTTACTTGTGGGTCCTGACTAGAGAAAATCCTACCTGACTAACCTAGAGAAACGTCAGGTTCCCTAAGAGTTCTCAGAAGAGGTTGTAATATCAAGTTTTCGGAGTTAAGAAGACGTAAGTCGAAAGAAATATAAGGTTGAGAGTGTAGGTATGTACTGATAACCTTTTTGGCATCGGAACCGATCTGTCTGGAAACAACTGTTTCATTACAGAGACGAAAAATTATACGACAGATCCAAGCAGTATTGTCACATAAACTGGGAATAAATACTAGAGAACTTTTGGTCTGTAATCTTTAAGAAAAGTTAATGACCTAACAGACGAGGTGACACCGTACTGAGATGTTAACTGTTTTAGACCCTAGGACTTCCCATTGAGTCGGTTGACCATGGGCTATGACTCCTCCTAGACCTTGTTACATAGGTAGACTTTACTAAGTACCATTGAGACCTAAAGGTGACTCCAGAGTCTCTTTCTCGGAAGGGAGGAATGGGCGTTTATGATACACTTCAAAATAGAAAGTATTATGAAAATCAAGTCCGTAAAATTGTGAACCAGGTCTTCCTTTGGATAGAAATTAATGGACAAGATGATGACTTTCAATTTTCTTCTTATAGGTTACTGAAAATTTCGTGATATCTTCAAGTGTTGAGATCAGAAAATTTCTTTACGATATCGGACTATAAAAAATTTACCATTTTCCGAGTCACCTTAATAAAATCCTTGAGACACGCGTCTTCGTCCTTTCTACGTGTTTGACACAGAACCACGTGGTTTGAGTGGACCTCGACTTCGAGTAGTGAAGGAGGTTACGACCACGGTCGTACGGTAGTCAGTCTGTAGGATCCGACCTCATAATACCCGGTCCTTGACGAACGAAAAATAAGGGTGGACCTTGTTTTATGTCACAGTCAGTGAAAAAAAAAAGTACAAGGAAGTTCGTATTATTGTATACGTAATACAATAGAAAAGGACAGTGTAATCTGAGAGTAAATAGTCTTACGAGTTATGTTTCCTTTCTTCGTATTTGAGAAGTGGAGATATTGAGTGTGGAGTCACTAATTATATCGTGGACACATTCAGTGTCCCACGTAAGCATAAAATAAAGGATATTACAAGAAATATTTTCTAAATAATAAAATCGTGTTTATAATGGTAGGTAAACCAAATTAACTACACAATTAAAACCTTTGATAAAAGATATATAAAAGGAGTCTCTAACATTTAGTTTTAAGTAAAAATTTGGGGTCTTTCTTCGATCACAATTTTTATAATGTAAAGTCTTAAGGAAACAAGGGTAGTGTTTTTCCTTAGAGTCTTCCTTTGTCTTAAATTATTACGTTAAGGTAAATCAAAATACGGACGGAATAAATTTTAGGAAGTTTAACTCCCTGTGACTACTTCTTGTACGTACAAAGGGGTTTACTTGTTACAACGACGAAACCTTGTATTCTTCTTTTGTCTGGAAAGTTGATGAACTATTTTAATGTCCGAAGTTTTTTTAGAGTCTCAACTCAACGGAAACACTTACCCCACAATCCCGGAGAGTCAATAGTAGGTGGACTGGAGGTCTCGAGAGTGGGAACGAGATCAAGACATATGTTAACCCTCCAAATTCCTTTATAGGTTCACTATATCTGACTTTCACTTTCATAATCAGTGAGTCAACACAGGTTGAGAAACGTCAGAGTACCTTGGGCGGTCCGAGGTGACAGGTACCATAAGAAGTCCGTTATGACTTCACTCAACGGCAAGAAAAGAGTTCCCCTAGAAAGGTTGGGTCCCTAGTTAGGACCCAGAGGACGTAGCGTCCGTTTCAGAAATGGCAGATCTGCTGGTCCCTTCGGGATCGTTATACGGTGAGTACGACGTCTAACAGGTCGGTCGTGAACGAAGTGGAAGTAGGGGAAGGGGTCCTAGACCTCAAAACAAACAACTGGAAGGAGGAATACTAGTGACTAAGGACTTGAGAGTCTTGGTCCCGACTCGTCCAACTGTATGAAAGAACGAACTAGGTGGACGGACCCGAGGGAGAAGAACGATATGGAAAAGTCGTGATCAACGAATAAACTGAGTGGTGAATAATGGACCGTGGTGGGAGGTACTTACTTATTACACCGAGGTACATGAAGTTGTGTATGTTTGGGATTTACAGAAGACCACAGTTCAATCGTTGGTAGACAAAACAAGATAGAACGATAAATGAATCCACTTCTGAAACAGATATATTACTTTACCCTTTGAACGTTTCTTTCCAGATAAACCTAAGGAAATATCTTGAGTTTGGAATTCTTACTAACAAGAAAGGAATTTCAGGAGAATTTTAGGTCTAAAGAGAGGAAGACGTTAGATCGGATAGGGAAAGTGGAATTTGAAGTCAAGTCAAGTCAAGTCAGCGGAGGCTGAGAAGTAGAATTTGATGACGGGGTTATCTGAAAGTAGTTGAGAGCGAATCTATTGTTGTGCTGAAGGATTTACAACTATACCACGGTTGACTTTTGTCTACCGTGAAATTTTAATCCTGTTAAACTTCTCTAAAATTATTTTCAGGATAAATTTTTTGTCACCCACCGTACATTCCTTTGGTGTTCCATCCCACATCTTCTCAACGAGAGTGGGGTCTCGACGTCCCTGTTCTTGTCCCTTGTCAATGACAGTGGACCCTCGATCCACCCGAAGGGACCACCAAGTCTACCATTTCTTAGACGGTCGTCACACCCTCTAAGTCCAAATTAAGGACTAAACCCTTCTACGGGACCTCTTCCCTTACCAATTGGTCAGGTCGTAAGAACGGACCTCTTAGGTACCTGTCTCCTCGGACCTCCCGACGTCAGGTGTCCCAGTGTTTTATAACCTGTACTGACTTGTTGATTGTGAAAAAAGTGAAGTCGTCAGTCCGTACGTGTCTTCCGGAGGACGTATAGTCGACACTAGAGACGATTCCTATGGTCCATCGTGTTCGTCTGTCTTGTCTTCCCTCGGGACCCTATTTTATGAGAAGAGAGGGAGAGGGAGACCAAAGGACAGATACGATGGATACCCCGACTGGTGTGTCCTTAACATTCTCGTATTTTCGGACAACTATCTGAAGTAGGTCCGATCAAAGGTCGAAATGTCTTATCCTACCTCTTACCATTTGTCCCGTAGACTTTCCGTTTGTCTTCTGTAGATCGTTTGTGAGTAAGTATTAAAACCTCGTAGTTTAAACCTTAGTCTACATTTAGACTCAGAATCGAAATGGATGTACACATTGAGATCTGTTTAATGAAATAAAGAGTCATAGCAATAGACATGTTACCCCTATTATATATGAAGTCTCACAAAAAAAAATTTATCGTATTACATGGATCTCGTGTGTGATTCATGAATTTTAATCGTCATTAAGAGAGTTTTACAGTTGTGTGTGGTGTGTGTGTGTATCAGTACGATTTGAGAAGTCGAGAACAAGGTTATCTGGTACACAAATTCAGACTGAAAGGATTTGCAAGAAGGAAGATGAATTCTCGAAAAAAGAAAGGGATACTGTTGGTGCAATGGATCTTTTAAGTGAGTCTAAAAATTCAAACATTATACTATACTCCCCGAAGGGTCTACCGTGATCACCATTTCTTGTACGGACAGTCACGTCCTCTGAATTCTCTGATTGGGGCTAGATCCTTCTAAGGAACCGTCTCCCGTACCGTTGGGTGAGGTCATAAGAACGGACCCCCTTCGTTATCTGTCTTCTCGGACCACCCGATGTCAGGTGTCTCAGCGTTTCTCAACCCGCACTATCTTCACTGAATCGTGAGCGTGTTATTATTCTACACTTCCGAGAGAGGTCAGAGAGAGTTCTTTCCCTTTGGTAAGAAACAAAGAGATACCGTGTGTATAGTGAGACGTTTCGTTAATCTGGCACGAACAGGAGAATCGACTGACACTCGAGAGACTCCCTTTCTATTCGAAGACCGACTGTCTAAACATAGGAGTCTTCCTCCAAGTGACGGTCCAAGAAACATGAGTTATTTATAATTCACTTATTTACTTATACATAATGATCTAATTCAGACAATTTTACATTCCTTTTCCGAGTCATTAAAGAAGTAAGAAACGGGTTTCCTGTGTAGTTAGACATTAGTTAGTAAGTATGACCCCTGATTTCTTTGAATCTTTCTCCAGGGTTTCCTTTTAGGTTCGTTGAAACGGAAAAAAAGGAACCTGTTGGAAACGACCTTTTAAGTGGAGTACGTTCGTACGGTCTTCGTGATCAGGATTATCTTAAGTAAGTCATTGAGTGTCTTAATCGATTGAGGTTGATTGTGAAGATACATAGACTACGTAACTCACTACTTTGTTGGTCACCTTAGTGGTTGTAAAAGAATTACTCATTCGATTTCAAAAAGGGGCGGTTAATTTATATCAGACGAAACACTCATTCATTAATTAAACGTAGTCAGATTCAGAGTCTTTTTACCATATTTTACCAGAATGAGGGTAAACTAAAGTTTAGAAAGGTAAACAGTAAGAGTCATTCTGTAAAGGATCGTAGACACACGGGAACGATTTGAAGAAAGACGTTTATGTCACCACATACACATAAAAGTGAGGAGTAAGGGAAGAAATTTTTAACGTATGAAATAGATGATAATACTCGGAAAAAAAGGTGGATTTCATTGAAACTCTAGCAAACATAATAGTTCATTTGTCATAGAATTAGTATAGGTCAAAGTACATAAAGATAACAAGACTTTATGCCATTTAAGAAATTGGATTGAAGGAATTCCAAACAAAAAGTTTTGAAAGTGACAATAATTCTCCGATACTATTTACTGAATCATTTTCATTCAATCATAGAGTATCCAAGTAGACGTCCTTTGTAAGGATGTTCGTACCCCTCGCTCAAGTTTCTACTTACGTAAACATTGAAAGTCTATATGACTGGTTACTAGGAGGAACTTTTAGTTCGTTTAAATACGAGAGTAGTCGTCAGAATTTTTAATACTCACCCAAACCTTAGAACTCTATTGTTCCCTATAACGTATATAAAAGTACACTTTAAAGATAGTAGTCTGAAGTAGTAAAAATAATGATATCGGTGTCAAGTTGTGTCAGAAAGAATAACAAAAGTTTTACTTCGTTTCAGTAATTGCTGTACTCGTTTTATAAGGAGGTACAAATACCCAAAAATTTTTCGAAGGGTTCGAAGGCGTTAGAATATGTAGGACCTTTTGATTTGGAGCGTTTCTCCATGGTGTCACGGGAGACCACCCCTAGACGAAGTAACGTAGCAGGGACTTAACCCCGTCTTCGAACTCCAGTCTGAAACGTTCGGAGATTCCCTTTTAAGACTTTCTCTACCCTTATGGTCTGGTGGACTGCACGGAGAACTCTTTGGTGTACGTCCAGTCCTTCGTTGTCAATCTTGTACCTTGTTGTCTGACCAAGGTTTATCCTTTTCCTCATACAGTTCCGACATATAACAGTGGGACGAATAAATTGAAGATACGTCTCATGTAGTACTCTTTACCACCCGACCTTCGTCGTGTTCGACCTTAGTTCTAACGGTCCTCTTTATAGTTATTGGAGTCTATACGTTTACTGTAGTGGAGAACTACTTTCACTTTCTCCTCGCACTTCTTCAACCGAATTTCGAGTTGTAAGTCTTTTGGTTCTAGTACCGTAGACCAGGATAGTGAAGTACCCTTTATCTACCCCTTTGTTACCTTTGTCACAGTATAAAATAAAAAACCCGAGGTTTTAGTAACGTCTACCACTAACGTCGGTACTTTAATTTTCTACGAATGAGGAACCTTCCTTTCAATACTGGTTGGATCTATCGTATAAGTATTCGTTTCTGTAATGAAACGGTTGTTTCCAGGCAGATCAGTTCCGATACCAAAAAGGTAACCAGTACATACCTACAGTCTCAACCTGACACTTCTTCCGACTCGCGACTTCTTAACTACGGAAACTTAACACCACAACCTCTTCTGAGAACGTTCAGGGAACCTGACGTTCTTCTAGGTTGGTCAGGTACGATTTCCTCTAGTCAGGACCCACAAGAAGCCTTCCTGACTACGACTTCGACTTTGAGGTCATGAAACCGGTGGAGTACCCTTCTCAATTGAGGAACCTTTTCTGAGACTACGACCCTCCCTAACCCCCGTCCTCCTCTTCCCAGTTGGATCCTACTGTACAGACCTACCGTAGTGGTTGAGTACCTGTACTCAAACTCACTTGAGACCCTCAACCACTACCTGTCCCTCTGGACCGCACGACGTTAAGTACCCCAGTGTTTCTCAACCTGTGCTGACTCGTTGACTTGACTTGTGTTGAAACAGAAGGGACCAGCGAGTCTACCATTTCCTGGGCGGACGACTACGTCCTCTGTAATCTCTGCACCCAAACTAGGGACCCAACCCTTATAGGGGACCTCTTCCTTTATGTGAGGTCATAAGAACGGACTTCTTAGAGTACCTGTCTCTTCGTTAGGGTGTCCGTCTCTTCGTTAGGGTGTCTCTTCGGACCGTCCAATGTCAGGTATCCCCAGAGTTTCTCAGTCTGAACTGACCTCACTGAATCGTACGTGTGTTTGGACCAAGTTTAGAGGAGTGAACCATATGTTATGCTTTGATGTGGATGTTGAAATGACGTTTCAATCCGAAATTCCTTGGTCTTGATCCGATCGTTGTTTAACCACCCACAGGATTGTCCGTCTCAAGTAAAGAAAACAAAAAAAAAAAAAGGAAAGAAAAAGAGGATCAACGAAAAATAATAAAAATTAACTGCCTATTAACGAAATGTTTTAAAATACTAAAAGACAGTGTGTAGCTGTTCCTAGTCGATATCCATGTGGGTACAAGGGAAGGAAGGCCTGGAGGGAGGGTAGAGTGAGGGGTGGGGTGGGAAGTCGGACAGTGTCTCGGGGACAAACTCAAGAGACTAAGTATGTTACTTAAGGATAACCGATAAATAAAATGGATACCATTACATTTAAAGATAGAAGGAGAGAGGTATGTAGACGGGAAGAAGGAGGAGGGGAGGGGCGTACAGGTACAGACAAGAGACACAGACCAAGAGGTGACGACGGGACTTTTATTTAAGTAGTCACGGAAGAAAAATCTAAGGTGTATATACACTGTGGTCAACGAAAATTTATACATGACCTCATATAAAAGTCACTCGACGTCACATCTGAACATACCCGTCAGTCCGAGACGACGTCAGAAGGGAGAGAGATAGTCACTTTAGGTTTCCTGTTAGTGGTGAGGCATCCTTAGGTACATGATTTGTTATTGTTACAGTTAGTCTTTGAACTCTGACTAAAGTAAGTAAGTAAGATGTCCATAAACCTTATGGTACACGTTGCAGGGTTCACGGATACTTAAAAAGTCATTTCTTTCGTCGGTTTTTTTTTAGGAAGGAGAACTTCGTATAGAAGATGAACCTCCTTTGTCTTTTGTGTATTAATTCGTTTATGTGATATAATTGTCTGAACTTAGACTCTCATACTCCACCTCCAGGAAAAGTTAAACTTGATCTTTCCCATCCGTAGAAACTCTGAGACTCTGACACCACTACATGGGTCTTTACATTTAAAGGTTCAGAAATCTTGTAACACCACCAAATCAGTGACACAGAACAGACTGAGAAACACTGGGGTACCTGACATCGGGTGATATTTACCGTAAATTTTTCAGGCCTCTATTCGTCACTCACAACAAACCCTTCTTTCTACAGGTTCCCGACTTGAGAACTTGTGAAGTCGAAAGTCTCTAACTTTGTCACTTTTCTTTGATCTTTACTTCTTACTTCCCTGATCACTCCACACGTCCATTCAATGTTTCGCCACAAAGTCTTCGGTTCATTTTTGGCCTAGTTTATCGTCTCGTACAAGTTGGCACAGTTGATATCGGCTATTCAGTGTGTTCTACTTCTGACCGATAACAGGTAAAATGAATGTTACATCTTTGGTCCCCACTGACACTATTTTACCCAAAATCACTTTACTACTCCTCCTGCAATCTGGTCTCCTTATTGATGTTCAGGTCTCCCATGTGTGACTTCTCGTGTATATGATAAAAGTACATGTTCAATTACATCTGGTCTAAATGGAGTCTTTAGTTCGGAATCATTCAGTTCTACAACTCTACGATGTTTATTGTAAGGGAGTCATGTTACCCTCATTCGACTTTCAGTTATTGTTTTCCTATGTGCGTTTGTTTGTTGGAATACAAACGTTTTAAAAATTACATTTATCGGTCCGTTCTTTAATTAAATTTCGTGGTATTTGACTTACTGTTATCTCGATAATTTATAATTTTAGACTCTTTGGAAAATCTAGGAATAAAAGAGAGGGTACAAAGGGAAAGTGTCCGTCTTGTTACGAAGATCTTTCATGAATCTAAACGGTGTGTCTGTTTTTGGTGTCCGAAAAAAAAAAAAAACGTGGTAAAGATTTTTTTAAACTGATATACGAGTAGAAGGAATGATCCGATATCCGTTAAAGTTTCGTTCATAAAATCTTTATAAATCGTAAACTGTTTCATCGATCATTCACCCATCATGAGTCATGTACGGATAAATTACTCACTTACTCTACTTAAACACCTGTGGATGGACATAATGTTGAACCATTCATCTTCACTCCCTACGTGTTTCGGTTACATACAGACTTTTCTGGACAATAACTCGCCGTAGTCTACTTGACTCACCTTAATTGAAATTTTTTCTAAGTAAGAAGTTTAACGTACGGTTTTATTTAAATGTCTTTTTCATGGCCCAATCATCGACGAATAATCAAGGGTTTCTCTAGATGAGGAGTCTGGACGAAACTGAAAACGGACGAGAGTTGACTCCATATAAGTGTGACATCTTCCTTTTGTGTGAGTAAAAATTTAGTGTCAAGAGGATTAATGACGTGGGGGTTTAGAGGAGGAGACATCTGAAAGCAAAGAACTTCATGTTAAACCAGTCACGTTTCCACCCTTTCTAAGAGTACATTTATAGAATTACGGATCTGTCCGTAGTCGATAGATCCGAGATCTCGGTGGTCACAACAACACCAAAAGAGGGGGTTAAGTACGGATGTTTGTTTCTCCAGAAGTGTTATTTTAATCTTCATTTTTGGATAAGTACAGGGGACATTGCATTTTACGAAATTGACTTCGTTTTACAGGACACTTCTTTTTGATACTTATACACGACTGAGTAATTGTAAAATATTATATTTACTGTTTTACTCATTAATATATGTACTTTTAAGACTAAAACAGTCGGTACGTCTCAAAATAAACGAGCACTTTTGGTCTTTTTAGACTTTTATATTTCACTCTAATCTGGTTTTTATCTTTAGTTGAAAATATAGTTTTAAATAGTGATAAAATTAATCGATTTCCCAACTGTAAAGGGAAATAGTACATAAAGATGTAAATCTTCAAATAAGTTGTACCACTTGTCAAACTAATATGATCAAGAAGTGAATCGAGGGTTGTTCCTTGGAACTATACAATGCGATTTCAAACCCACAGATTAAGGGAACAAATAATATACATTGTACACGAGAGTTCTACTGATATTTTAAGTTTTACTGTACACCCATATCACTTTCCGGTTAAATCTTAGTAGGACTAAGAACCAAGGTTTTTGGTTTTAGTAATAGGTTCTTCTCTGGAAAAGAACACTTTGATATATTTGAAAAAAAAAATTGTGTATTTTTACGGATGGTTCGAATAAAATAATTCAACCTGTAGGGACTCTCATTTATTTAGATAGAGATCTCTCTTTTTTTAGTTCTTTGCATCGTTATGTCCTTCTGTTCACGAACCCTTTAAGTAATCAGCCCTTCCTTCGATAGCAAAGGAACAACCTTCTTATAGGACAACCGTTTCATGGTGAAAAAAAGGGTACTGAAGTGATTCTCTTGTCTCTCTTTCGTTTTTACTTCTAAGTCTCGTACTGTTTAACGGTTCTACAAATAGCCACTAGGAGTTTACATAATTGCCAAACGGAAGACACTAGGAGTACTGAGTTTTGAGATAAGTTTTCAGTAGAAATACTTCTACTTCGATGAGGGGAGTGTCATTTCTATCAGTAAGGGAAATGACATGAATACTTGACGTGACATTAAAAAAGATAGTCGTGTTAATAGTGACATCAAAAAAATTTGTCCCGACACAAGGGAAAGTCTAATCCTGTAACGTTCTTCTCTCTACGTAGGGAATACCAACGGTAAGAAAGGAGGACGATAGACGGGAGTTGGATGGGGTAGCGGTCACGGATTATAGTACTGACCTTTCACAAATTCGAGAAAACTCACAAATCACTATTTTTACTGACTTATTTTGTACTTTTTGTAGTATCAATTCCCGTTTATCTTCGTTTTTAATTTCTATTCAATTTTCAGTAATTTATCGATGTACGAAGGTCGAGGAGAAACCAGTACTTGAACAAGTGGACTAATAGGTCATGAGACGATGTAGACACAGAATGTTTCCATATTAAAATTCCTATTTCCACGTCATGAATCGGCTCACAAAATTCTTCACACGGGTTCTTTAAAGGCACTAGGTTACCGTCACTGAAGTCTTGGTGAAAATATTCTCTTTTTCCTCTTATAATAGTCGGATTGTCTGTGAGGGGGTTTCATTGTCATGACACATTCTGTACGAGAAACATTCTCGTTTCCTTTCCTCTTGACTCTAAAATACTGTTACTTTTCCATTAACGTTTTTGTTCTGACTATCAGTTTAATATTTTCGATAAAATTACTTTTATTTAGTAGGTTATCATCTCAATATAAAACATTTATTTTCTGATAATTTGACGTCACTCGTGGTGACATTGACTTCGTTATTGTTCCACCACTCACTTTCTAAAGACGTCATCCCATTTCCCATAGACTATTTTCTTTTAATGTACAAGTCTATCTTTTTAGTGTTCAGTCTATTTCCAGTTTGTTTTCTCGTTTTCCTGTCTTAGTTACTAAAAGACTATATATTAAAATGGGAGATTAAGTCAAGTGAGTGAGTCAACACAGGCTGAGAAACGCTGGGTACTTACGTCGTTCGGTCCGGAGGGACAGGTAGTGGTTGAGGGTCTCAAGTGCGTTTGAGTGTAGATAGTTCAGTCACTACGGTAGGTCGGTAGAGTAGGAGACAGCAGGGGAGAGGAGGACGGAGGTTAGGGAGGGTCGTAGTCTCAGAAAAGGTTCCTCAATTGAGAAGGGTACTCCACCGGTTTCATGACCTCAAAGTCGAAGTCGTAGTCAGGAAGGTTTCTTGTGGGTCCTGACTAGAGGAAATCGTACCTGACCAACCTAGAGGAACGTCAGGTTCCCTGAGAGTTCTCAGAAGAGGTTGTGGTGTCAAGTTTTCGTAGCTAAGAAGCCACGAGTCGAAAGAAATATCAGGTTGAGAGTGAAGATATGTACTGGTGTCCTTTTTGGTATCGGAACTGATCTGCCTGGAAACAACCGTTTCATTACAGAGACGAAAACTTATACGATAGATCCAACCAGTATTGAAAGGAAGGTTCCTCATTCACAGAAAATTAAAGTACCGACGTTAGTGGTAGACGTCACTAAAACCTCGGGGGTTTTATTTCAGACTGTGACAAAGGTGACAAAGGGGTAGCTAAAGGGTACTTCACTACCCTAGTCTACGGTACTAGAAGCACAAGACTTACAACTCGAAATTCAATTGAAAGAGTGAGAGGAGAAAGTGAAAGTAGTTCTCGGGAAAATCGAGGAGAAGTGAAAGACGGTATTCCCACCACAGTAGACGTATAGACTCCAATAACTATAAAGGGGGTCGTTAGAACTAAGGTCGAAAACGAAGAAGGTCGGGTCGCAAAGAGTACTACATGAGACGTATCTTCAATTTATTTCGTCCCACTGTTATATGTCGGAACTGTATGAGGAAAAGGATAAACCTTGGTCAGATAACAAGGTACAGGCCAAGATTGACAACGAAGGACTGGACGTATATCCAAAGAGTTCTCCGTTCAGTCCACCAGACCATAAGGGTAGAGAAGGTCTTAAAAGGTGTCAAATAACACTAGATGTGTCAGTTTCCGAAACCGTATCAGTTATTTCGTCTTTATCTACAAAAAGACCTTGAGAGAACGAAAAAGGTACTAGGTCACCTACAACTGTTAAACTAGAGACCAAGGAGACGGAAAAGATTTTGGTCGAACTTGTAGACCTTCAAGTACCAAGTATTGACGACTTCGGACCGAACCTCTTAAAACTCGTAATGAAATGATCGCACACTCTACTTACGTTAACACACCATCAAACTCGTAAGAAACCGTAAAGGAAAGAAACCCTAACCTTACCTTTGACTGGAGATTCAAGAAACGTTTTAGAAGTCAACATTTCACCAGATAATTAAGTACGAACTTAAAGACTAAGAGATATGAAATCCGTTCATCATCCATAGAAATTTCTATAAATTCTAGCTTTGATTTCGAGTCGTAAGAGGTATGATCATGAAGGACGGAAAATTTCATATAAATGAAAAATTTTAAGAAATGAGGATAAAGGAGTAAAGTGAACAGAAAATAAGGACAATGGTTCTTCACAAGGAGTGTTATGATCATCCTGTTAAAAAACAAGACTGAAGAATTTTTTGACCCAATTTCTGTCACCTTTTGTATATCCTTTGATCTTTCTGAGACTCCTTTCCTAGATCCCTGACATAGTGAGAACCATACTTTCATTCTTAAGGTGAAAACCAACATAAATCACACCATTCTTAGGTACTGTATGTTTGTGTAGTGTTTATGATTTCGAAAAATGGATACCAAGTCAAGTCAAGTCAGCGAGTCAGCACAGGTTGAGAAACGTTGAGGTTATTAGCGTCGTACGGTCCGGAGGGACAGGTAGTGGTTGAGGGTCTCAAGTGAGTCTGAGTACAGGTAGCTCAGACGCTACGGTAGGTCGGTAGAGCAGGAGACAGCAGGGGAAGAGGGGGATGGGGGTTAGGGAGGGTTGTAGTCTCAGAAAAGGTCACTCAATTGAGAAATGTACTCCACCGGTTTCATTAATCCTAGTTTACATCCTACTTCCACTTTGTAATCAAAAAACATCGGGAGATTATCATCAGTGCATACCTACACTCTTAACCTGGTATTTCTTTCGACTCACGGCTCCTTAACTACGAAAACTTGACACCACGACCTCTTCTGAGAACTCTCAGGGATCCTGACGTTCTTCTAGTTTGGTCAGTTAGTATTTCCTTTAGTCAGGACTTATAAATAACCTTCCTGACTACGACTTCGAGGTTATCAATCCGGTGGACTACGTTTCTTGACTGAGTGACCTTTTCTGGGACTACGACCCTTTCTAATTTCCGCCCTCCTCTTCCCCTGTTGTCTCCTACTCTACTAACCTACCGTAGTGGTTGAGTTACCTGCACTCTAACTCGTTCGAGGCCCTCGACTACTACCTGTACCTTCGGACCGTAAGACATCAGTAACCCCAACGTGTCTCAACCTGTGCTGACTCGGTGACTCGACTTGACTCGGGAGACTATCGTGTACCTGTTACTAAAAACATCTCTCTATACCGACGACAATTTATTTAATCTTCGGAATTCTACTTTCTTTATCCGAGTTGTCCGTGTACTTTTCTACAAGTTGGAACGATTAATAATCTCTTTACGTATAGTTTCGATGTTACTCTATAGTGGAGTGTGGTCGGTCTGACCGATAGTAATTTTTCGGATGTCTGTTATTTACGACCTCTCCCATACCTCTTTTCCCTTGGGAGGATGTGATGACTACCCTTACATTTAACCATGTCGATGAGACCTCTTGTCATACCTCCAAGGAATTGTTTGACTTTTATGTCGATGGTATACTGGGATGTTAGGGTGAGGACCCGTATATAGGTCTCTTTTCGTACCAGACTTTTCTACGTACGTGGGATTACAAGTAACGTCGTGCCAATGTTATCGGTTCTGTACCTTCGTTGGATTTACAGGTGACTGTCTTCTTACCTATTTCTTCTACACCACGTATATACGTCACCTTATAGTGAGTCGGTAATGTTTATTACTTTATTACGGTAAACGTCGTTGTACCTACCTGGATCTCTTACAGTGGCCTCTTCCGTTACCGTGGGGTGAGGTCATGAGGACGGACCTTTTAGGACACCTGCCTCTTCGGACCTCCCGACGTCCGGTACCCCAACGACTCCCAGCCTGTGCTGACTCACTGAAGTGAAAGTGAAAAGTGAAAGTGTGTAACCTCTTCCGTTACCGTTGGGTGAGGTCACAAGAACGGACCTTTTAGGGTCCCTGCCCCCTCGGACAACCCGACGGTAGATACCCCAGTGTGTCTCAGCCTGTGCTGACTTCACTGAATCGTCGTCGTCGTCTCTTACAGTGTAACTCACTTCTTTCAGTTTGTCTTTTCCTCTTTATGGTATACTATAGGTAATATACACCTGAGATTTTTCTTTACTACGTTTACTTGAATGAATGTCATGTCTTTCTCTGAGTGTCTGAATCTCTTACTTAAATACCGAAGGTCCCCTTTTCTAACAATCCCTCAAAGCCTACCAGTACACGTGTGACGACTTAAATTTTACCTATTAGTTACATCGTGTACCTTGAGACGAGTTACAATAAAAGTCGGACTTACCCTCCCCCGAATCCCCCTCTTAACTATGTACATATACATACCGACTCAGGGAAGTAACAAGTGGACTTTGATAGTATTGTAACAATTAACCGATATGGGGTTATTTTTTATTTTTTTAAATTTTTATTTATTTTCCTTATCCGAATTCCGTAGGTTGAGATCGGGTCTCTTTCGGTGTTTTCGGATCTCGGAGATGACTTCTAAATCTTCAATAGGAGTTGACTTTAGGACTTAACTTTCCGTCTGACCAATCTTTTTAGTCTTGATCCTAAATTAGTGTTTCCGTGTTCTTAACGTCTCCTTTGATTCACATTGGACATTGTTTCAGTACCGGGAAGTCACCATATCCTTTCCTTGAGAATACTCCCCAAAACTCACCTACTCGGACACTTCGAACTGGAAGACTTAAAGAGGCTTAGGACACCCAGTCTTTTTCATCACGGGACTTTGAAACTTCTTTCAGTGTTGAGGGGAACGGACTCGTTACATATTCCTATAATGAATTTTATCTAAGAAGTTTTCTATTACAATAAGAGGAGTTCTAGGGACGGATATTAGAATGGAACGGAAGGTTATTGATCCCACTCCAGAGTCGTGTTAGACTTACCTCTTCGTGCTAGAGACGAAACCCTACTTTATCGAATAGATGGGTTCCTGATGTCATGGATCAATTATTTGATATCGTTCCCGGTTTTAATTTGGATGCCCTCAGATGAGTCAAGTAATCAGGTTTCAGTTCCTCCTCCGTTGTATGTCGATCTATTCGCCTCTTAAACTAAGTGTCTTGGATGAGTACTATACTTAAGTTACAAGTCCGTCTTTGTGCACCGGGTTTACTTACATAATCCTGTTGAGGAACTTCGAACGGAATACCGGGTGTCGTTCACTTCATCTCCACAGTCCTGACAAAAACCATTCCGCAACTACTTCAGGTTTTCAGACACGACTATACTTCCAAAATATTCTATACTATACTTACCCAAATATTCTAATCTCTTGAATGGTGGAGTAAACACAGGTATCCCGTTGGGTCTACTAGGTTTCGATAAGTTCGTCCACTTTGTTGTGTAATCACTGTTCCGTTTCTCATTGTTCCTTTTCGAATTTTCAACCGATGTAAGACCTTCTACCCTCTAGTGACCTGAGACATCATAGTTCTTCCTATTACATCTTGTCTTCAGCCCATTTGTAGTCTTCGTTTCGACTCGATTTTCGATATTTATGACATTACGAATCGTTGTGATGTAACCAGCAGTGTCATGGAACAAGGTGTCCGTAAAAACCGTTACTAATCACGTGGTACCAAGAGGAACCCTGTTCTAAGTATATATTGAATGATCCCATAATAAGTTAATATATTAACCTTTTTTTTATACTCACCTTTGAACTGTATTCAATGACGTTACCTTGTGATGACAGGGAGTGGGTAAAAGATGTTGGCTCAACCAAGTGACTGAACACTCAGGTATCTGACCTACCTTCCGACCGTGGATACCTCCTTCACGACACGTTATGGTAACATGTAATATATGAACATAAGGGGTCTCTCAGGGTCCCGGTAAACGGTCTGACAAATGACCCTTTTCCTATTATGTGACTTAAGACTCACAAACTTCAATCTAGACTGTGACTTTTAGTTCATAGACTTCATGATGGTACAATCTCACCCCCGAATACCTCTGGTCCCCTATTTAATTCAAATAATGTTCAGGCAGTATGTCACAAGGACTATCCAGATGTCTAGGTAGATTGTTAATAAAGAGACTCTTAATTTGTACTTTTAAAGTATTCAAGTAAGTATCCTCAATTTATGAATTGATCTTGAGGGTGTAACCAAGTGTTTCGACACCTTATTCCCGATAATACCACACGTTCAGGGTCTCTTACGGGGAATGGTAAAATCGGTTCTCTCATTTTAATGTACGTCATTACTTAGAATATTAATATCCTTAATCACCATGGTAATTTCTGGGTTTCTTACTTTTCCACTACGAAATAGACAAAACGAGTACTTGAAAAGAATTTCAGTATTGACTTTACCAATTAAGACACACAGTTGAAACGACTCGGTACGACGGGTCCATATGCCAGTTTATAAAACATATAAAGACGTTCCCACAAAAACCTACTCTCCTTTACCCTTGGGTAAGGTCGTAAGGACGGACCTTTTCAGGTATCTGTCTCCGTACCACCTGATGTCAGGTACCCCAACGTTTCTCATTCCGTACTGACTCGTTGACTCTTACGTGATAAATATAATCCCCTAAAACTCATTTCTTCTAGCAAGAGGTATTACATCCGTCCAGAGTGGATCAGGTGACTTCTGGACTGATACTGTTTCCTGACGGTAGGGGGATCGTTCTTCCTTAAGACCGTCGTTCTACCGGAAACCTCGGTGTTTGACGTTGTAGTCGAGAGATGACCCAGAGAAGGACTACCGGAAGTGTAATCTTGAAGTCGAAAATCTGAGTTATTAATATATTCACTTAAGACGTTTCATTTAGAGACATATATTTGTGTGGGGAGGTACGTATGTATGTGAAACCCGAGAAAGAGACCTCTTGGGACTACAACCCAACCAATTGTTTAAACAAGCCCAAAAAGGTACTCTACAATACCTTGATTATTGTAACCAGTTGGGTTATGTTACTGCTTGACGACACGTCTTACATCATGTCTTATGCGATAAAATTGAGGGATACTATAATCACCTAGACTGAATGTGTGTCACTGAATGTAGAGTAAGGACGGTGTGACGTTAGTAACGACTTCGTTGGTCAAAACACACGACCTTGTTCAAAAAACATCTACGGTGAACTTTACGAAATAACTTTACGGGTAAGGTACATGAAGTGTGAAAGACAGTATCAAAATAACTGTACACACACGGATATCTAAATCTTACGGTAATTCTTTATCCACATGTGTGTATGTTGTAATGTCATTTGGAAGTTCAACGACACACATATTCACGTACCAAACAATCAGTACACAATATTATTATATAAAGAAAAGTAGGTTTATAATGGAACTTCCTGAGATCCATAGATTCCGGGATCACACTTCCAGTAATAAGATACTTATCAAGGTTGATTGAGAAGATAAATCTTCTCCAATTATAAAAAGTATAAAAAAGGGACGATTTAACTATTAAAAACTTATGTTCGAAATTTTTAAAATAAGATTGTAAAAATTGTACAGTGATAACGAGTATTCTTGTGTTAATGATTTTATAGATTCTATCGTCCTTTGTTAAA
Organism: Capra ibex; assembly: GCA_006410555.1. NCBI lineage: Eukaryota > Metazoa > Chordata > Mammalia > Artiodactyla > Bovidae > Capra > Capra ibex. Next base: position 25,754,558 of record SJYO01046538.1, on the reverse strand, counting down.
AAGAATGATCAAATTTTGTTATAGTTTATTAAACGTCTTTATCTTTCAGATAATAAAGACTCCGATACTTAATTATTGATCAAGTGTAAGTACCTAAGAAATGAAAGGTCATCTATTGTTGTACGTGAAATTTTTAAGTATAGTACATATTATTATCAATAGAGAGGAGGTCGGAGTTTGTCAAGTGAAAATGGGTGTCATTAAAGATACACAAAAGTCTTTATAAACACATATAGTTGTGATTATCTCATTCGTCATGTTCATTGATACTACATATATGTATTACTATTTTTAAGAGTATTATTCCCGATATAACTGATCGACTCTTCGCAATGTTTACGTACTCTAACTTAATATAGAATAAATCTTACTTTAAGATGTTGTCCTATTCTATTTTGGGTCAAAATTATAATTCGGAAAAATTTTTCATTCGGTGAAAAGTTAATTAAAATATTAATTAGTATCTTCCTTTACAATGTCCTAAGTGTAAATATTTTTCTATTGGTATATATTCTAATCTATTGGTTTAATAGTCTAATATTGTTTTAATAGTCTAATTCCTTTCTATATGGGTAAACTTACGTCTCAAGGTTTCTTACCGACCTCTCTATTCTTTCGGAAGGAGTCACTATTATGTTTCTTTATCTCCTTTTGTTATCTTACCCTTTCTGATCTCTAGAAAAGTTCTTTTAATCTCTGTGGTCCCTTGAGACTTCTTCGACTGTAACTTGCCAAGATACTTCTGTATGTTCTGGAAAATCTTGATTGTGGGTTTTTTCTACAGGAAAAGTAATATCCCCTGAACTTACGTTTTAATCCTTCAGTTCTTTGTGGACCTCATTGTCCGTTTGAACCGGAACCTCATGCCTTACTTCGTACCGTTTCCGATTATCAAAACGGTTCTCTTGTGTGACCAGTACTGTTTGTGGGAGAAGGTTGTTGTGTTCTCTTCTGCGATGTGTACCTGTAGTGGTCTACCAGTTGTGGTCTTAGTCTGACTAAGATAAGAAACGTCGGTTTCTACCTCGTCGAGATATATCAGTCGTTTTTGTTCTGGCCCTTGACTGACACCAAGTCTAGTACTTGTGGAATAACGGTTTAAGTCTGAATTTTACTTCTTTCACCCCCTTTGGTGTTCTGGTAAGTCCATACTGGATTTAATTTAGGAAATACTAATATGTCACCTTCACTTTTTATCTAAATTCCCTGATCTAGACTATCTGTCTCACGGACTACTTGATACCTACCTCCAAGCACTGTAACATGTCCTCTGTCCCTAATTCTGGTAGAGGTTCCTTTTCTTTACGTTTTGTCGTTTTACCGACAAACTCCTCCGGAATGTTTATCGACACTTTTCTTCTCTTCGTCTTTCGTTTCCTCTTTTCTTCTATATCCGTAGACTTACGTCTCAAGGTCTCTTACCGTCCTCTCTATTCTTTGGGACGGAGTCGCTAGTTACGTTTCTTTATCTCCTTTTGTCAATCTTACCCTTTCTGATCTCTAGAGAAGTTCTTTTAATCTTTATGGTTCCCTTACAAAGTACGTTTCTACCCGAGCTATTTCCTGTCTTTATCATACCTGGATTGTCTTCGTCTCCTATAATTCTTGTCCACCGTGTTATGTTTCTTTTTAACATGTTTTTTCTCGAAGTACTGGGTCTATTAGCGCTACCACACTAGTAAGTAGATCTCGGTCTGTAGGACCTTACACTTCAGTTCACCCGGAATCTTTCGTAGTGATGTTTGTTTCGATCACCTACACTACCTTAAGGTCAACTCGAGAAAGTTTAGGACTTTCTACTACGACACTTTCACGACGTGAGTTATACGGTCGTTTCAACCTTTTGAGTCGTCACCGGTGTCCTGACCTTTTCCAGTCAAAAGTAAGGTTAGGGTTTCTTCCCGTTACGATTTCTTATGAGTTTGATGACGTGTTAACGTGAGTAGAGTGTACGATCATTTCATTACGAGTTTTAAGAGGTTCCGTCCGAAGTCGTCAATACTTGACACTTGAAGGTCTACAAGTTCGACCAAAATCTTTTCCGTCTCTTTGGTCTCTAGTTTAACGGTTGTAAGCGACATAGTACCTTTTTCGTTCTCTCAAGGTCTTTTTGTAGATAAAGACGAAATAACTGATACGGTTTCGGAAACTGACACACTTAGTACTATTTGACACCTTTTAAGACTTTCTCTACCCTTATGGTCCCGTGGACTGGACGGAGAACTCTACGGACATACGTCCAGTCCTTCGTTGTCAATCTTGACCTGTACCTTGTTGTCTGACCAAGGTTTATCCTTTTCCTCATGCAGTTCCGACATATAACAGTGGGACGAATAAATTGACTATGTGTCTCATGTAGTACTCTTTGCGACCCGACCTTCTTCGTGTTCGACCTTAGTTCTAACGGTCCTCTTTATAGTTATTGGAGTCTATACGTCTACTGTGGTGGGAATACCTTCTTTCACTTCTCCTTGATTTTTCGGAGAACTCCTTTCACTTTCTCCGCTCACCCTTTCAACCGAATTTCGAGTTGTAAGTCTTTTACTTCTACTACCGTAGACTAGGGTGTAGAAGTGCCCTTTATCTACCTTTTGTGACAGTCTGAAATAAAAAACCCGAGGTTTTAGTGACGTCTACCACTAACATCGGTACTTTAATTTTCTGCGAATGAGGAACCTTCCTTTCAATACTGGTTGGTCTATCATATAACTTTTCGTCTCTATAATGAAACGGTTGTTTCCAGACAGACCAGTTCCGATACCAAAAGGGTAACCAGTACATACCTACACTCTCAACCTGACACTTCTTCCGACTTTCGGCATCTTAACTACGAAAACTTGACACCACAACCTCTTCTGAGAACTCTCAGGGAACCTGACGTTCCTCTAGGTTGGTCAGGTACGATTTCCTCTAGTCAGGACCCACAAGTAACTTCCTGACTAAGACTTCGATTTGAGGTTATGTAACCGGTGGAGTACACTTCTCAACTGAGTAACCTTTTCTGGGACTATGACCCTCCCTAACCCACGTCCTCTTCCCCTGTCGTCTCCTACTCTACCGACCTACCGTAGTAACTGAGCCACCTGTACTCAAACTCACTTTAGGCCCTAAACCACTACCTGTCCCTCCGGACCACACGACACGACGCACCCAAGCGTTTCTCTGTGCTGACTCGCTGACTTGACTTGACTCCCCTTGCAAAGTACGACCTACTCGTGTTATTTCGTGTCTTTATCATACCTGGATTGTCTTCATCTTCTATAATTCTTCTCCATCGTTGTTATGTATCTTCTCGAGATGTTTTTTCTAAAAGTGTTGGTTTAATTGGTACTACCATACTACTGAGTGGATCTCGGACTGTAGGACCTTACACTTCAGTTCACCCGGAATCCTTCGTAGTGATACTTGTTTCGATCACCTCCACTACCTTAAGGACAACTCGATAAAGTCTAGGATTTTTACTACGACACTTTCCCGACGTGAGTTATATGGTCGTTCAAACCTTTCGGGTCGTTACCGGTGTCCTGACCTTTTCCAGTCGAAAGTAAGGTTAGGGTTTCTTCCCGTTACGGTTTCTTACGAGTTTGATGACGTGTTAACGTGAGTAGAGCGTGTGATCGTTTACGAGTTTTAAGAGGTTCGGTCTGAAGTCGTCATGCACTTTGTACTACAAGATCTACAAGTTCGACCTAAATCTTTTCCGTCTCCTTGGCCTCTAGTTTAACGGTTGTAGGTGACCTAGTAACTTTTTCGTTCCCTTAAGGTCTTTTTGCAGATGAAGACGGAATAACTAATACGGTTTCAGAAACTGACACATCTAGTGTTGTTTGACCTTTTAAGAAGTTCTCTACCCTTATGGTATAATGGACTGAACGGAGGACTCCAAAGACATACGTCCAGTTCTTCTTTCAATCTTCCTCTGTCCCTTGTTGTCTGACCAAGGTTTAACCCTTTCCTCATGTAGTTCCGACATATAACAGTGGGACTAATAAATTAAATATACGTCCCATGTAGTACACTTTACAGTTCGACATATATCGTGATCGACCTTAGTTCTAACGACCCTTTTTATAGTTATTGAAGTCTATACGTCTACTGTGGTAGGAATACCGTCTTTCATGTCTCCTTGATTTCTCGGAGAACTAGTTTCACTTTCTCTTCTCACTTTTTCGACCAATTTTGAGTTGTAAGTTTTTTGATTCTAGTACCGTTAACTAAGGTGGTGGAGTACCGGTTTTCTACCCCTTTGTTACTTTTGTCACTGACTGAAATAAAATAACCCGAGGTTTTAGTGACGTCTACCACTGACGTCGGTACTTTAATTTCCTGCGAACGAGGAACCTTCTTTCGATACTAATTGGATCTACCGTATGAATTTTCGTCTCTGTAATGAAACGGTTGTTTCCAGGTAGATGACTTTCGATACCAAAAAGGTCATCAGTAATACCTACATTCTCAACCTGATATTTCTTTCGAATCGTGTTTTTTTAACTACGAAAACTTGACACCACGATCTCTTCTGAGAACTCTCAGGGAACCTGACGTTCCTCTAGTTTGATCAGATAGGATTTCTTTATTCAGGACTGATAAGTAAACTTCCTGACTACGACTTCAACTTCGAAGTTATAAAACCGCTGGACTACGCCTCTTGACTGAGTAACCTTTCCTGGGGTCACGACCCTTTCGAACTTCCGTCCTCCTCTTCCCCCACTGTCTCCTACTCTACCAACTTACCGTAGTGGCTGAAATACTTGTACTCAAACTCGTTCGAGACCCTCAATCACTACCTATCCCTCCGGACCGGACGACGTCACGTACCACAGTGTTTCTCATCCTGAACTGACTCGCTGACTTGACTTGACTTGGTTTAATTTACGACTTTTTTGAATGTAAAATAGTTTCGTCACCTTATCTCCTGTCTCTTGCTTGGAGGAAAGTAGTATTTGATCCGTGACTTTTGGATTCATCAGTCTAGGAGAAATCGAGAGTCGGTTCCCCAGTTTTATAGATGTTATATCGTGATTTACCCTTTGTAGATTGACTTTTTCTTACTTACTTACTCACTTATTCACTCACAATTCATCGTCTTAAACCTCAGCTGATAGTAGGATCTTCATAAGTTCTCTAATATTTCGTTATTTCTTATACATAAGTAAATTCCGTCTAAGAGATTTATAATTTTAAGATTAAATACAATACAAAATTTAAAATACTTAGTGTTTTACTAAAATAGGAAGATGAAACAATGGACGGTCAAACCATGAGTTTAAAACAAAGAGATAGTAGTTGGAATGGGTGTTGTTTATTGAGACTTATATAAGACATGGTAATTCTTTTATTACAAGCAGAGTTTCCTGTCTAAAAAGTCCTGACTCGTATTGATGTACAAGGACTTTGTCGTAGTCTTCATGAGAAGTTGTCTGTCGGTTCTATAAAACTTATCATTGTAATATTAATCTTATTTTGGAAAATTCTATGGTATAAAGGGTGGTTCGGAGGACAAAACAAACGAAAATTAGAAAATGTCATATAATTTACGTTGATAAAGATTGGAAACAAATATAAAGTTTTAAAAAGTCATAGTACTTACTACAGGACAAGAAATTTTTATTGAGTAAAACTTCTTTATGAAATGAAAAGTTGAATCATAAATATTATGATGAGAAACAGGAAAGACCCCTTTTTTATTTTACATTTAATGTGACTCCCCTTTAATAGAGTTGGGACTGAATTTGTTTTTTGTCTGTTTTCGAAACTTTTAAGGGTTCCGTCTTCATAATATCTCTAACTCATAACTCTAATACCTAGTCTACTAGTCTTAAAGATGTACTTGTGTTTTCGAATTTTGTGAGTTCGTGATGAACCTAAGTCTCACACTAACGAAAATTATACACGTATACTGAAAAGTTTTGACTAACTGATATAAAGTGTATCCTTCTTCGGTTATGATGATGTTCTTAATCTGGATTTTGTTTTTCAACATACTGTACTAAATCTTCCAACGGTAAATAAATCACAACACAAGGACTTCATAGGTAAAAGGTGTTAATTAGTAAAGTCTAGTCATCACACCCTTTATCACTCCACTTACTCTGTACCCTTTATAGAAATTCCTCCATTTGAATGTATCACTGTCTGTATAGGTACAAAGTCATTTTCTTTGTAGTTTCGTTACTTTCTGGAGTGAAAGATCGTTACTTCCTTAATTTGTTTTAAAGAAGGTGTGTTGGTGTTCTCCTTTGTATTCAAATACTTACTCTCAATATCATTGGTAATTCATAGTTATATACAAGTCACTTTTAAATTTCTTTTCATCCATACATTATTGGATTGTGGTTACGACTTTTCAATTTAACGGTCAAAAAACTTGGTCGATTCTCATCTTTATCCTACTCTATTTCCGAATCCTAGTCCGATCCGACTTTCAGACTCTCGAAACATCATTCGATTTCGGGTATTTCTCGACATGTAAAACAACTTTTACTTAAAACTAATTTTTCTTAAGAATAACTGTACCTCCCATATTTATTTTTTGAACAAATATAATCGGAAGATACTTCCTGGAGTGGTTCATTTTTGTCTCACTATGTCTCGACAATTACGGGTTCTATTAGAGTCGTATTCCATTAATTATTTAGGTTTGTATTTTTGTTTTTAGAGTGTTTATTTCAAGACAGTTTGTTACGTGTTAGGTTTTAATGTTTTACGGTCAACTATGTTCACTCTCAGGTGTATCTATCTCTGACATTTTACTTAATAATTTCAACATGTGTTTACTCTTTTTGTTCTTTAGTGGTCCGTTTAAATATTTGTATAAGTTTAACCTGTAGACTTTTATTTCATACTAGTAACTTTAATGTTTGGTCTTTGTTTGTCTTGTGAGTGACGGAGAAAGATCCTCTGGTATTTTATGGTGTTGGTCTATTTTTTTAAAGTTTTCTTTTGATGACCGGTTAGAGAGAGTAGTTGTTGTACGTTTTTAAGAGTTTTATAATAGTTTATTTTAAGTTGTGTCGTATGTTTATTGATATATGGTACCGGTTCATCTTAAATGAGGTCCATATGTACAATTGGATTACATTCTTTTATATTGTATTAGGTAGTATAGTTATCTGTTTTCCTTTGACGGTAGTTGACTGTGTCTTTCTAGTATGTCACTTTGAGTCGTGGGAAGTACTATTTTCGAATGTCGTTTAATCGTTGTCTCCTTTTGAAGGAATTGAACTATTTCCTATAGATGGACTTTTTAACCTCTTCCTTTACCGTTGGGTGTGGTCACAAGAACGGACCTCTTAGGGTCCCTGCCCCCTCGGACCACCCGACGGCAGGTACCCCAGTGTGTCTCGGTCTGTGCTGACTTCACTGAATCGTCGTCGTCGTGGGGTTTTTTCGATGTCCATCACATGAATGACCACTGTTTGAAGAGGGGATTCTATCCCTTGTTCAGTACCTACGGGGAGAGTGATAGTGAGAGTTATAGAATTCCCTTCATGAAGGTTCACTTTATTTCCATGTATCTAGATCTTCCTCGTTTATGTTCAAAACAACTGTCTCCTGTACTCACGGAGATATACTTTAGGGTTTATTAAATTTGTTTTTGATGACCTGGTTCGTTAATATGATTCTAATATCTTATATTCCTATATTCCAATTGTATGTTTTACATTAACAAATAGATATTTCGTGACGACGACGACGACGATTCAGTAAAGTCAGTACAGGTTGAGACGCTGGGGTCTCTACCGTCGGGTGGTCCGAGGGAGTAGTGACCCTAAGAGGTCCGTTCTTGTGACCTCACCCAACGGTAAAGGAAGAGGTTACGTATTTTGACTTTTCACTTGTACTTCAGCGAGTCAACACAGGTTGAGAATCACTGGGGTACCTGACGTCGGATGTTCCGAGGAGGCAGGTCCCCTAAAAGGTCCGTTCTCATGACCTGACCCCACGGTAACGCAATCCCTGATCCTTAAACTTTACTTTTTGGTTCATGGTGAATATCTGATTTTTAACTTCGTAAATATTTAAATTCTCTTCTAAATTTTAAGATAACCTTTTTAGTTACTTCTAAATTTATTTACTTCTCTATAAGGTACAAGTACTTACTCTTCTAAGTGAACAATTATACAATCAAGAAAGGGTTGAACTATATATATACATTACTTGAGTTAGTTATAAGGTCGTTCGATAAAACATCTATAATTGTTTAAGATTTTAAGTAGATATTTCTACCTTTCTAGGTCTGATCTTTTGTACTATTATTCTTGTTTCTAACTTGTGACTTTGTTGCGTTGAAGTTCTGGATGATTTTTGGATGTTATTAGTTCTATTGTACCATCACTACTTTGTTGTGTATATCTAATTTTTCTTATCCCTCTAACCTTTGTCTAAGTGTGCTTAGATTAACTATAGACTACTTCTACGTCACTGTTAACTTAGTTTTTTCCTATTGAAAATTTATTCAATATGACCTTGTTGACCTGTGAGTACAATTTTTATGTATAAAGTTTAGATCTGTATCTAGAAGAAAGTTTGATACGCTAATTTTAACCTAATGTCTAGATTTATCATTTGTTCAGACATTTTGAAGATCTTGTGTCTTTTAAATACATTGGAAATTAAATCGTCACTAATAAATCGATGTTGGGGTTTTTGTACTATACGGTTACCCCCCGTTTTTACTATTTAACATGAAATTGCATTGATTTTATTAATATAAGAAATTTTCCTGATTACTATCTTGGCTTCTTCGACGTAAAACCCTTATAATTGTTTCGTGAATAGACTGTTTCTTGAAAATAGTTTATATGTTTCTTCAGAATTTTGAGCTACCATTCATTTGTCCAGATCACTTTTTGTCCATAGACTTGTGAAGTCTCTTTTATTCATCTACCGTTTGTTTTCTGATCGTTATGGTAAACGTAATTTATTTCTTTTTTAATTCTGTTGTATGTATAATCTGTGTTATGTAGAAGGAAGATCTTACCGATTTTGATTTTTTTATTTATTTCACGACTTTTACGTCTCGTTATCGATCCTTATATTTGACTATGTCAGTGATGTCTACTAAACGTACTGATCTTTAACCACTATAATAGTCCCTTAGAGTTTCCATCCTTTTCGTCCAAACCTTCACTCAAATTAACCCTAAAATATTAATCTGTAGTTTTAATAGGTCCGTTTTTACCAGAAATCCGTCCACCTACTTTCCTGGACTTAATTCGTGTACCCGATTTTAGTTTCCTTTTCACTTTCGTCTGTTTTCATGTAAAACCCGTACAGAGGGATTTCCCCTTTATCTAATGTACCTTACGTAAAACCTCACTCAAAAAAGACGGGTACCACGATAAAGTTAGGTCGTACAAGAGACGGGTCGTCATCCTATCCATGTGTCCCATTCGCATGTATCGTCTGTATCTTGACTTCATCACTCGACATCTTTGGGATTTCACAATTGTATCAAACAAAGACATAAACTAAGATGTCATAAACACCGGGTATTCCCCATTATCTTAGGGAAGAAATATTTTTCTAAGAGAAGGACTTAGATTTCGTCTTAACGAGCTACCAAACTTATAATCTCCTTCCCATACCGGTTAAAACAAAACAGAGGTATTAAGTAAATCTCTTGATGTTTTTTTACCGTTCAACAAGTGTGTTTATCTTAAAATCTTTTTTTATGACTTTCATTTTACGTTTTAGTTTCTCGAAATGTCGAATTTTACGAGTAGTTTTCAGGGTACACATGAACCTAGTTAGATACAAAGTTCTACTTTTATTAGTGTCACCTTTCATGAGTTCCTTCTCGGTAAAGATATTACACGGTCATTAAATCCACCCGAGAAATAATTGTAAAATTTGATATTAAGTGTACATTAATGTACCTCTTTGTTCCTAGAATATCACTGTTTCTATTAAGTCCCAATAGACGAAATTTGATTAAAGGACTCAAGTGGGATATTAACGGTACGTTAAAGATACACCTTTCCTGTACAAAGTAACTAATTGTCTTAGAGATTAAATCCCATTACCTTTATGTTGAGTAGAAAGGGGAATGTTTTATAGTGACAAAAATGTAAAATTAAACACAATTTTAATAATGAAATAGAAACGGGTAAGGAAACTTTGGATTTTAGACTTGACATAAATTTTTCAAAAAACTATTTGTTGACTCTCCCGTTGTCCGTCCTTCCGGCCCCCAGAGGTTTGCCTCCTTTATCCGACGTTCACAGTCTGTAAAAAGTCGAGAGAGAATTCACCGTCGTCCTGTATTGGGTCACTATATAAAAAAGGGAAGAGATATGTTTAAATTTTTCCTCCAAAGAGAATTTTATGACACAACGATATTACCGTGGACCAAGGTGGACTTCAATTGATAAGAGTTTGGAACTCAATTGGTTACATAAAAAGAATACCTTTACAAACATAATTCGATACAATTATATGACACGTAAATGGGGTCTGAGATTACTGAGTCTTGGTTGTTTGTTAATACATTATGAGTCTGTAACAAGGGGATTAGATACATTTACTTTGGTAAACATGCAATCCATCAGACGGAAGGATGTTCTAAGTTCAGTCAGTAAAACACCGGGCCCTACTGAGTGGACCACGGTTCTAATAGATAGGGCTTTGTGTAGAATACCTACTCCCTGGACCACGGTAAGAAACTGAAAATTCTGTAAGGAAAGAAAGTAATTGTCTGACGGTCACTGATATATTGTGGGTCGATTTTTGATCGTCCCCCCGTAGAAAGACTACGGATGTAGTCTTCGAAAGAGATAGAGGAATTGAAATAATGTGTTTTCGAGACTCGTTAGTTCGGAGTAGAGACCGGGGTCTAACTTAAGTAGAGGAGGTCTCCGGTTCTTAGGACCGTAAGAAAAGTACCAAGTCGTTGTTGGAAAGTGTTGTTCCAGGATTACATATCGTGTCCCATATAGTTTTCACTATTTGGTATTGTCTTTTTATATTATTTCTTATGTGTGTGTGTATGTGTGTGTGTGTGTGTGTGTGTGTGTGTGTGCCAAAAGGATGAAACCGGTGGACTACGTTTCTTGACTGAGTAAACTTTTCTCGGATTACGACCCTTTCTAACTTCCGTTCTTTTTTTCCCCTGTTGTCGCCTACTCTACCAACCTACCGTAGTGGTCGAACTACCTGTACCCAAACTCGTTCGAGGCCCTCTACCACTTCCTGTCCCTTCGGGTCGTACGACGTCAGGTACCCCAACGTTTCTCAATCTGTGCTGACTCGTTGACTTGACTTGATGACTGAATCTATCATTTCTTAGACGGACTTTTCACCCTCTGAACTCAAGGTAGAGACCTAGTCCTTCTAAGGGACCTCTTCCTTTACCGATGCGTGAGGTCACAAGAACGGACCTCTTAGGGTACCTGTCTCTTCGGACTGGTCGATGTCAGGTACCTCAGTATTTCTTAGTCTGTGTTGACTCGTTACTACGAAAGTGTGCGTCTTTAATTTTGTAACATTTAGTTCATATGAAGTTGTTTAAAAAATTTATTCATTTAATTTATCGTTACACCCCCCCTTTTCGTCAAATAGAAGACGCATTAAATAAACCCCCCACCCCCACCGTGTAGCTTTTCCTTCATCTTGTAGTCAGAACCGGTACTTCGAAAAGAGTCAATATAATTGTAGTAAGAAAGGGGGTACGATCTTCTCTCGAATCGGGAGAAGTATCGCATAGATTTTAAGACCTTTGTATTTTATTTTGGATTGTTTTACGACTTATGTTCAGTTCTCCACTAAAACTTTTAGAAACCTATGTCTAATAAAGACATGATATATATATAAAATTAAAAACGTTCGTTCCATTTTATCCTCTTACATTCTTCTAAATCTAACAGATGTTAAGAGACGAAGTCGACATATAGACTATACATGGGTGACACCATGACATACATCAGTCTCATGTAATTTTAAGGTCTTACCTAATAAATTTTATTCCGAAAACTATATAAGAACCTAGGTAGTGACTCAGAGTCAACAGAGTGTACGTATTAGTTCTATTTTCTGGGTCATAACGGGGATGTCACTCTTAAGGTAATTCTATTTTTCTACCTCTACAAAGTTTTGGGAAAGTAAATAGAAAATCGAAAAGTAAATTGTAAATAACTTAGTATATACTCATATTTTGTATAGTTCTGTATTAGTAAAGGGAATTTTGTGAATTTTGACAAACTCATATTATCTCATACTCTTTCTCGTTACATCCCTACACACCTTTACATATTATACTATTTTTATTACATTTCTACGTTAGCTTTGTGTATATGTGGTTCATTATACGTACTCCCTATGATTGGTAGGACCCTCGAAAATCGTATGATTCACTACTTACGTATGATACCACTTAAGTTTACTCTCCAATAAGGGTCATCTTCTCTGTCGTAGTGGTTACCATCACCTAATCTTCGTAGTTTCACACAAGACTTTGTTATTCGTGAAATTACGAGTATCTCGTATATAGAATTCCGTCTCTTCTCTATCACCTTTCTACCTTTGTATACTTCACAGTACAAGTAAACTGTAATAGTATTAATACTGACGTTCCTCTAGGTTGGTCAGATAGGATTTCCTTTAGTCAGGACTTATAAGAACCTTCCTGACTACGACTTCGACTTGAGGTTATGAAATCGGTGGACTACGTTTCTCGACTGAGTAACAGTATCTGGGACTACGACCCTTTCTGACTTCCGTCCTCCTCTTCCCCTACTGTCTCCTACTCTACAAACCTACCGTAGTGACTGAGTTACCTGTACTCAAACTCATTTAAGGCCCTCAACCACTACCTGTCCCTCCGGACCGTACGACTCCAGGTACCCCAGCGTTTTTCAACCTGTGTTGACTCGTTGACTTGACTTGACTTTTACCTATATATAAATGTACAATAACCGATTATGATAATAGCAACTTTCGAATCGTACTTAAAAGAGTTTTAGGAGTTTTTTAGATAATCATCAAATTATGGTTATAAGGGAAAGTGGTTACTTAATTTTGAACCCAATTCACTCGTAAGTGATAGTGAATTTGTATACGTATATAAATATTAAACATAAAAATTCACAGAGTATTCCTCTGTAATAAAAGAGTTGATATTAACGGTTGCATACATAGAAGATTGAGATCTTAATGTTTAATTTTTTGGTTCTTTAAACTCTATGTCGTTTGTACGGAAGGAGTAGATAAGGAACAAACTCTTTACCACCTGTTATATAAACGACTTTACTATCAAAACTGACTTAGAACCTTATTTACTCTTTCTGAAAGAACACAGAAAAAAAAGGAAAGATAAAAATCAGTGAGTCCTTTCCATACTATTTCAATCGGATAAAGGTGTTTTCCAAATTTGAAGGGTTGTCTAATCATTTCTAAGTGAGTCTGTAATGAACTTCGGGTGTTTTATTGTCCGTGACACGAGGTTTGACACTTGATTTCGGACCTAGTTCATAACGAAAACGGGACTACTACTAATGAATTAACTGACCATTATGTCACACTATTTACAATACTGTGACCCTTCGTCGTCCTTCCGTTTGGACTCATATTTACGTATAATACGATTATATTTTTAGTTTACTTTATTATTTATTCGGTACGTTATATCACAAACCATTTAGACTACTGGTAAATATGTTTCAATACTATTTTAAAAATAAACTCTATCTTGACCCTGATATACCTGACGTATATAGATACAATAGTAACAGATACTATAAACGTCCCTTACACATAGTAGTGAATAAAATTATCGAAACTCAACAACTGGAACATCTATTCTTCGGTAGATACGATTGTTAAGAACATATGGATCTCTTCTTTCGCCCTGTGTTCTGATAATAAAATCGTACTGTCCTTTCAAAGAAGAGTTAAGGACTTAATATACATTGTATAAGATCTGAATGAGTATATCCGTCGGTACATGCACACAGGGAACGATAATTTCCCCCTAACCAAAGTCTGAGAGTACTTATGGTTTTGGATACCTACGAATACAGGGAAAATATGTTACACCTTAAACGTATTTTAGATATATGTACTAAATAAGAAATTTAATCTATATTCTTAAATTCATTAAGAGATCTAATGAATATCATAGATTTTATGTTTCATCTACGATACATGTCTTACCGTCTGAGTATAATACGAAAACACTGTAAGGGACCCTACAAACTTTTAGAAACTAGGTATCAACGTCTACACCTTGGACGTCTATGTTTTCTAGTTGACATAAACGGTTTAAGTTAATAAGAAGTCTGTGAGAGTAGATATCTAGATCACTAAAAGAGGAAAAGTCAGTCAAGTCAAGTCAGTGAGTCAGCACAGACTGAGAAACGCTGGGGTACCTGACGTCGTGCGGTCCGGAGGGACAGACAATGGTTGAGGGCCTCAAATGAGTTTGAATGCAGGTAAATCAGTCACTACAGTAGGTTGGTAGAGTAGGAGACATCTGGGAAGAGGAGGACGGAAGTTAGAAAGGGTCGTAGTCCCAGAAAAATTTACTCAGTCGAGAAACGTAGTCAACCAGTTTCATAATCTCAAAGTCGAAGTTGTAGTCAGGAAGGTTACTTGTGAGTCCTGACTAGAGGAAATCCTACCTGACCGACCTGGATGAACGTCAGGTTCCCTGAGAGTTCTCAGAAGAGGTTGTGGTGTCAAGTTTTCGTAGTTAAGAAGTCGTGAGTCGGAAGAAACATCAGGTTGAGATTATACGTATGTACTGATGACCTTTGTGGTATCGGAACTGATCTGTCTGGAAACGACTGTTTGATGACAGAGACGAAAAATTATACGACAGATCCAACCAGTATTGAAAGGAAGGTTCCTCAATAAAGGTTCGTAGAAAATTAAAGTACCGACGTTAGTGGTAGACATCACTAAAACCTCGGGGGGTTTTATTTCAGACTGTGACAAAGGGGTAGATAAACGGTACTTCACTACCCTGGTCTACGGTACTAGAATCAAAAGGCTTACCACTCGAAATTCGGTTGAAGAAGTGAGAGGAAAAAGTGAAAGGAGTTCTCCGAGAAATCAAGAAGAAGTGAAAGACGGTATAGTAGACTCCAATAACTATAAAGAGGACCGTTAAAACTAAGGTCGAACAGGAAGGAGGTCGGGTCGTAAAGAGTACTACATGAGACGTATATTCAATTTATTCGTCCCACTGTAATATGTCGGAACTGCATGAGAAAAAGAATAAACCTTGGTCAGACAACAAGGTACAGGTCAAGATTGACAACGAAGGATTGGACGTATGTCTAAAGAGTTCTTAGTCCAGTCCACCAGACCATAAGGGTAGAAAAGGTCTTAAAGGGTGTCGGATCAGAGAAAAACCGCATAGGTTTTATAGTCCTTTATAATAGTCGAAAACGATCTACAAAACGACAGTAACGTAAGAAAGTTTGTATTAAAAATAATCTTAACAAAGATCCCGGCCGGAGACAATACAGTCGCTCCTTTCCGGAATCCTCCTTTTTCTAGATCGAAGGTAAAATCTCGAAATTTCCCGATTGATTTAAGAGGTAATTTCGATCTCGGTAATTTTGTTACAGGAGATATTTTTTTCTTTCAGGACAAACAATAGACTTAAACGAAATTATATAACATCAGTCCGACCCGCAATGTGTGAGAAAATCCATTCAGTACTTACCCTGGTTCCCTCAAATTCTCCTTCAGGTCATAGTACCGGTAGAACCCGACGTCTGAGGATGATCAATCACCATTGATTGACAAAGATTCCTAGTCCTAGTGCCTTCCTTTTTTTTTCAGAATGAACCCTTTTTTTTTCTTGCTTTCTTTTATATGTACTTACGAAGGTTCTGTCGGAGTTTCGTCTCTTCTTTTCTGTTACCCACAAAGATTGGTGACCGTCTTTATCGATTTAATAAGCAGTAAAGAGAAAACGGTTGGTAACTGGTTTCGTGAATTTATATGAAGAAGTCATTCCAGAATATTTACGATGACTAAAATGTCTAGTATTTGACTCAGTGTCTTTTCAAATCTCAGAGTTCAAGTGTGTGACCTCTTGTGGTGGTCCTAAATTGGGGTCTATCGTCCGGAGATTTCTGTTCGAGAAGGGGTACGATACGACCCCTCTCTTTTATGCTCCCTGTCCCCCTCCATTGGAAAGTCACAGTGTAAGTATCAGTCTGGTGGACCCTCGAATAAACCTGTGAAACCCGTTGAGAATCGTAGGAAAAGGAACCAAAATGGTATACATGTAACATCTATTTTTATGACTGAGAGTCAAGAACATTCCTAATGTACGTGGACGTCACTCACAATTGTCACTAGTAATAGTAATCATCATCATCATATCGTCATTCTACTATATTTATTCCCAGGAATGGTTAATCTTCCATTCGGTTCAACTTGAGTCCGTGTCTTCTATTTCCTCACAGATCTAGACATTCAAAGAAGGGTGGGACAAAATTTTATTGGACAAGTGATTTGACAATTGTTAGGAAAAAGAATTATACAACTTCTAGTATGTCCCGTCTCCAATTCTCTCCCTTCCTTATCGTACTCTGTTAATACAGATTCTTACATTCGGGGTATTAACATGTACGACATAGTACATTGGGTATCACTAGGACGACGACGACGACGATTCAGCGGAGTCAGCACATACTGAGACACGCTGGGGTATCTACCGTCGGGTGGTCCGATGTGACAGGGACTCTAAGAGGTCCGTTCTTGTGACCTCACCCAACGGTACAGGAAGAGGTTACGGACTTTCACTTTTCACTTTCACTTCAGCAAGTCAGTGTACCCTGAGAAGCGCTGAGGTACCTGACACCGGGTGGTCCGAGGAGACTGGTACCCTAAAAGGTCCGTTCTCATGACCTCACCCCACGGTAGCGGAAGAGGTATCACTAGGATTTCTACTAATAAGTCTACTCCTTGGACCTTAAGTACCTGAAACGATTTCAGTTTGTATTAAGTTTCAAATTGTCCTAACCTTTTCTAAATTTTTCATAATTGAGAAAATTACGGTAATCCATCGAAACTAACGGGTACACTATAGTGAAAACGATAAAGTTTTAATTTTTACTACTAGTTGTAGGTGTCGAACTTCCTTACTTTCTTCAACTTTCCGTTGAGTCGTAACAATTGATCATAACAAAATACGTGTGGTACGGACTTTTTACCGTTCTCTACCTTTGATACGAACTTTATTTAATTACGAAAAAAAATTAGAACGTGTCTTAAAATCTTAAAATATAAGTATAATCTCTTAGAAGACACGTTTTTAGGGTTAATCTTATCACTCTTTTCAAAAGAGATTACGAGTACTCTTATCAATATGTGTATTTCTCAATTCCTAAAATGTGATCCATCTTCGTTTTAAAATTTAGAATTTTCTAGAATAAAATGCTCGGTTGGACGATAGGGAGTTATTTTGCTACTTCCGTACTGACACTCCTGACTGACGTACTTGTTCACGGTTCAGTCCTGTAAATTTCCGGTGATTAGTTGAAAGACATCTTCCGTTACCGTTAGGTGAGGTCATGAGAACGGACCTCTTAGGGTCCCTGTCTCCTCGGACCACCTGACGTCAGGTACCCCAACGTTTCTCAGTCTGTGCTGACTTCGCTGAATCGTCGTCGTCGTAGTTGAAAGTCACTTCGATCTATAAACTAACTTCCACTACCACTAAAGGTCATCGGAGTAAGTTCTCCCGTTAGTGATGTTGAAGTAAAACGTCATTCTAATCTCTTAACTTATAATAATCTTTATTATCTTTAAAAAATAATAATCTTTTAGTATATAAGATAACGGTTGTTATTCTTTTGTACTACGCACTCCTGTTTCATGAACTTAACTGTCGTTTATCAATTTACAGTTTTGAGTCTTGTCGATCAGTTTCCAGGATTTTACTACCAGACCTCTTACCTCAAGTCTTCGGTTTTTCGTGTCTTCTCTACTTCTACCGAAATAAAACAAAAATCTTACCTTCCTCCCCGTTTATGGAGTGGTGTAACATTCTGAATAAAGGTTTTTTTAATCCTAAGGGTTCCTCTGTTTTCGTCTCCTGTCAAAGATAAGTTGTTTTTTCAGTGTATTGTTCATTGTTTAGTACATCAGTGTCCCGGGTAATAGAGTCGGAAAAGAGTGTCAAACCGTACTGTCACTCTCTTTCCTCTTTTCTTTATCATTTTAGCTCGACTCCACCCCCAATTGTCTTTCGACATCGTCCTTCCTCCTAGTGTATGTGTAAATAGGAGTCGGAGACAGTTTGTAAAGTTGAGGAAGGAGGTCGAACGATTCACACAAAAGAGTAACGGGTGAGGAAATACTAAGTTTTACGTAGTCCTGATAGTATAGAACCTACTGTCTTTTTTTTTCCCCGGTGTACCCCTGTTACTGTATTCTCAAATTTCCTCCTCTTTTCTGGTAAACATAAAGTCTCCGTCCTTCGTCAGACCAACCCATCATGGATTTCTAAGTTCCCTCCAATTCTCTTCGTGTGGGACCAATATGCCCTAAATATTTCGGCTGAATTTTTATAATCCAAAATAAAACTACTATTAATTTTCGGTAGTTTAGTAAAATCCGTCCTTCAGAGGTTTGTATTCTCCTAATGAGACCATCAACTTAATCGAGTACACCTCCTCCGATGTATGAAGTCTGTGCTGAAATTCTCGTCGTCCGAACATGGATCATCCCCTTTTTTTTTAGATAGCCAAGGAAAGGAAGATGTGTACTGTCGGGTCTTCAGACATGATGTCCTAAATGGACCCAAAGACAAACCCATCAATGACTCTTGAATTCCCTTCTTGTAAGGGTTTGAACAGAGTCTCAGGAAGACAACAGGAGATATCTCGAGGGATAGTCTAGATTGTGGATCCAAATCTGTTCGACCTAATCTCGAAGGCTTAATAGTTCTAGTGTCAGAGATGTAACGGAACCTGGTGTCCTTGAGGGCTCAACTCTTCAACAGGACCTTACAGTGTCACCTGTACCAAGACTAAATCTGTCAGATGATGAAATTCTTTGACCTTTAATTATGTGACAAGATTTAAACTTAAAATTTAGGTTGGAACAACGAGAATTCAATAAGAATTCATAAAATTTTAGAGTTGTCAATCATCTTTTCTACTGAGAGAGTTCTCGATAGTTGGATACGTTTATCTTTTAGACAACATCCAAGAGAGATTTCCTAAAAAATTTTATAAGTCATAATTTTTTCTCTTTAATTCGTTATTATACCTTTCGTTAATACACCAATTGTTTTATTGACCTTTTTTCGATTCTTTTTCTTGTCTGATTTCAAAGAAATTCTTCCATTAAAAATTTTCGATTAATAGTCTTAGTCGACTTCTTGAGACTTCGATAATCCTACTATTTTCGACCTCATATTTGGTCGTTTAATCGTACAACTCTCGTCAACCTTTCTTTCCCTATTATCTACTGTACTGTGTTTTATCCGGTATTCATCTATCGGTAACTACGACCTTGTGACCTTATAATAGATAAAAACACATACAAAACTTAAAAGGTGATTAAAAACTTCGTTGTCAGGGTTTGAAGAAAGACTATTAGAGTGGAGATCTTTGACCGTTTCATACAATACCGTATCCTAAACTAATAAAACGTAACCTAGGACATATTGCGGTTCTCTTTGACTAAAGATCATACAAATTTTCCTTCTCGTAAAGTGTACGAATCTATTCTTGGGTGCGTGACCACGTTTGTCGTGGTGGTTCGACGGTAGTACTAAGTGTCTCTTAGTCGAAGTAAACGTATATTAAAGATAGGATATAGTGAACTAAATGAATTTAACATCGGTGCTAATTTTGAATTCACAAAAATCTCGTTTAAACCCTACCTAGTGTGTAAGTGTCTACTATTAAGTATAATTGGTTTTTGTCACGAAGTATTCATTGTGGTTGAAATGTTCACGACAATCATTAAATATGTTCTTGAAGGGAAATCATTGTTTTGATCGTGGTATTACTTTTAAAATTCTTCAGATCACTTGAAGAGTTTAATCTCCAGCCAAAGTAGACTTAATTGAGTTAAAGAAGGTCCTCAAGTTCAGTGTTACTGTCGTAAACGGTTATCCGTCTTCGTGTAGAATACGATACGCTAATACATCTGAAATAGTCAGTTTTTACGGGTGTAGTACTGGACGAGGTGTCTCTTTTATTGGTGCACAAATTTAAAAGTCCTCCAAGCGGTTACAAAAACATGGTGGTGTGATTGGTCGTCTGTAAGTCACAACTTACACGTGTAAAGAAGGAGTGTAAAGAACTTTTTTCACTTTTGAATGGGGGAGTTGAAATGTCAATTGTTCTCCAACCTATAAAGACATAGACCAAACTCATTGGTAGTCCTATCAATGTCAGCCCGATCCCACTTTTGAGGATGAAAAGGGTACGATGTAAAAATCCAATCGTAAACTTTAATCTATGTAAGAAAATGAAGTAAATTAGAGGTAATAAACTCATTGATTAATACGATGTTGATCTAATAATGACAAAATAATGACGACATTGTTTGATGGTGTTTGAAACACTGAACGTTCTTTTGTCAAAATGATGGACTGTCAACCTCCAATCTTTAGGTTTCAGTCAGCACCCCACAGCTTCGGTGCTACAGTCCTCTCGACGATGGAGAACCTCTGACTTCTTTGTCGCTGAAGAAACGGAAAAAGTCGTAGATCTCAGTGTCCCGTAGGAAACTGGGTACCGGACAAGGAACGAAGTGGAGGGAGGACGAAGAAAGGAGGGTAGAGGATGATAATTGAAACGCGGAAGACGGAGGAGGGATGTTCCAAGGGTCATTAATGTACTCGGGTGGACCTACTAAGTCCCGTCAACGGGGTAGTAATGTCGGAGTTAATTAGTGTCGACGTTCTAAAGAAAAAACGACATTCTAATATAGGTATTCAAGATCTTAATTCCGAACCCGTAGAAACCCTTCACTACCTCTCGTATTACGTTGGATCGGGTTTTTCTTTGAGTTTTGATTACGACGTCCCATTGAATCCTTTCAGGTCATTCGGATCATTTGTCAATGTGACTGGTTTTTTTTCTTATGTGTGTGATTGTACCAAGTAAAAGATTTTTGTTATAAATAATGTTTAACCATCTATAAAACTACCGTTGACCTTTCTCTGACTGAAACAGACTTAATGAGTTTTTTAACGGAATCCAAGAATAAGTGGAAATGGTAAGATTTGGATTGAAAGGTCTGTCTCTTTCTTTCTTAGATATAAGAAATAGATACCTCTCATGTACAGACCGTGTACCCTTATACTCGGTGTCCAATCCATCAGACACCCCCAAACGTCGAATCGAAATTAGAAAAGTGGAACTTAATTCTTTCCTATATAACTACACTTTTATACAGGGAACCTTGTTTCCTAGAGAATAAAAAATAAAAATACTAGAATAGAACCTGTTAAAAGATCAATAGATCGGTACCGTTTATGTAAGTAGATTTCCCCGGTTGGTTTATAACTCTCCACTAGTGTTTGAAAGGTATATGGAGGGTTTAACGAAACTACAAACATTTCTCCTTCGCGTGTACAACAAACGAGATATTTATCTAAACAGGTATAGTATCCTTCAATCTTTATTACTGGGGACCCTATTATACGAAATAATACAATATTTCGTCGAAAGTGATGTCCGTCGACTTTTTGTCCGAACGGTTTACAAAAATTAAATTTCTTGTTTGCCTCTACCGTAGGAGTAATAGAGACAAGATATATAATCTCCCATAAAAAAGAGAACAAAATAAAACATGTTAGATATTATGTTGTCGAGAGATAACTGATACATTGGAGTTACATAATAAAAATTTACCAAATCCGGAGGTCTCCATAAATTTGTATTTTGGTGGTTAATTTTCGTAAAATAAAAGAGGTCTTCATACGTGTCCACCGGATGTGACTTACTACGGTTTTACAAATGTTTTTATATAAAGAGGAAACGATAATTTCTTCAACGGATGTCTGAGTGTGTTCATCACTCATTTTAAATGAATCGTTTATATTAGATCTGTCTGTGGTAAGAGGGGTGGGGTTATAGGAGGTAGACGGAGAACAAACACCTTTTTTTGACACCGGAGGATCCGGAGGGGATCAAGTTTTCTTATTTGAATTAGTCTCTTTACTCTTATATGTCTTTGTTTCTTTTATCAGTACGTTCTGCTTTGTTATCAAATCGGTAATTTGTTTTAATTCCTTGAAATCAAAATAGAGTTCTCGATGTTTATTATAAGACTCTCTATTAGAAACTTGACAAATCGTCTATGACTTTAGGGTAGGTCCACCTACTTCAATTAGTGTAAGACTCATGTTCGTACATCTGGGGTCTTCCAACTAGTACTGACAGTTAATGGAATGGTAGTTGGTTGATCTTCTTACTGGTGTGCGATTAGTGTGTGAGGTGTTGGGAGATGGTGTGGGACAAAATTTTTTGGAAAGTGAATTCAGGTAATCCCTCAAGTCCAGAAAACTCGTAGTCCACAGTCCTGAGAAATAAACCATGGAATGTTATTTGCAACGTAAAAGGAAATAGTATTCGGTCACAGTCATCTAATCGATATGATGTGTGGATGTTCATCTTGGTTCAAACTAAATCATTGTGTTCATCACAAATTAAAACATAGGAAAAGTGATTAACCATAAAACTGAGACATCGGTTCTTCCAGTGATCCGAATCCCTCTTTTTTTTTTACGGTAAAGCTCTAGATAAAGTTTCACTGGGTAAATTTATTTGGATACGAACCAAAGACTTGGATCTAGATGAAGTCAAGTCAAGTCAAGTCATTGAGTCAACACAGACTAAGAAATGCTAGGGTACTTAGTGTCGTACGGTCCAGAGGGACAGGTAGTGGTTGAGGACCTCAAGTGAGTTTGAGTGTAGGTAGCTCAACCACTACGGTAGGTTGATAGAGTAGGAGACAGCAGGGGAAGAGAAGGATGGGGGATAGGGAGGGTCGTAGTCTCAGAAAAGGTTACTCAGTTGAGAAGCGTACTCCACCGGTTTCATGACCTCAAAGTCGAAATCGTAGTAAGGGAGGTTTCTTTTGGGTCCTGACTAGAGGAAATCTTACTTAACAAACCTAGAGGAACGTCAGGTTCCCTGAGAGTTCTCAGAAAAGGTTGTGGTGTCAAGTTTGCGTAGCTAAGAAGCCGCGAGTCGAAAGAAATATCAGGTTGAGAGTGAAGATATGTACTGGTGTCCTTTTTGGTGTCGGAACTGATCTCCCTGGAAACAACCGTTTCATTACAGAGACGAAAACTTATACGATAGATCCAACCAGTATTGAAAGGAAGGTTCCTCATTCGCAGAAAATTAAAGAACCGACTTTAGTGGTAGACGTCACTAAAACCTCGGGTCTTTTTATTTCAGACTGTGACAAAGGTAACAAAGGGGTAAATAAAGGGTACTTCACTACCCCGGTCTACGGTACTAGAACCAAAAGACTTACAACTCGAAATTCGGTTGAAGAAGTGAGAGGAGAAAGTAAAAGAAGTTCTCCGAAAAATCAAGGAGAAGTGAAAGACGGTATTACCATCACAGTAGACGTATAGACTCCAATAACTATAAAGAGGGCCGTTAGAACTAAGGTCGAACACGAAGAAGGTCGGGTCGTAAAGAGAAAAATGAAACAATTAATGTCTTATTTGAAGGAACCGACCCAAGAAGAGGTACCTCTGAGACTGTAGGTGAGTTTTAGAGAAGTCCTTTGAAGGGACCGTCAGGTCGTCAATTCTTAGGTGGAAGGTTGCCTCCTAAACTAGAGACCAGTCTCCAACGAAGGGACCGCCGAGTCTCCAATTTCGTAGACGGGTGTTACACCCTCTGAGGTCAAACTAAGGACCCAACCCTGCTAGGACGATCTCTTCCTTTACCGTTGGGTCGGGTCATAAGAACGGACCTCTTGGGTTACCTGTCTCCTCGGACCATCCGGTGACCCAGCGTTTCTCAACCTGTGTTGACTCACTGAAGTGAAAATGAAATGTCCCTTGATTCTATAGTGTACGAAGACTTGTTGATTCGGGAACGAACACGTGAGACGTGGTGTTAAACTTTCTTCGGACACATGACCGTTTCTTATTAGGACGTACGGTCCTGATTCTAGGACACACGACGTTGATTCTGGACTGTGTTAGTTTATCTATTTATAAAAATTTTCTAAAATTTTAGTTTATTTTTGTTTTAAAGGAGTCCTGTAAAACTATGTATGAATCCCGTTCGCATAAAAATGAAGGGAAAGATGGGAATGACCCGAAGGGACCACCGAGTCTCCATTTCTTAGGTGGACGGTTCAGTCCTCGACACTCAAGCTAGAAACCCATGTCTCTTGGGGACCTCTTCCTTTACCGTCGGGTGAGGTCACAAGAACGGACCCTTAAGGGTACCTGTCTCGTCGGACCACCCGATGTCAGGTGCACCGGTATTTCGTATCCCGTGCTGAATCACTGATTTGTTGTTGTTGATCCCGCAGGGGCTATCGAATCAACCATTTCTTAGCCGGACGTTACGTCCTCTGTGGGGGTAAACTAAGGACCCAACCCTTCTAGGCGGTCTCTTCCCTTTTTCGATGGGTGAGGTCACTAGACCGGAGTTCTTGATCATGTACCCCAACGTTTTTCAGTCTGTCCTGACTCGCTGAAAGTGAAAGTAAACCGAAGGGACCACCGAGTCTATCATTTTTTAGAAGGGAGTGACACCCTTTAGACCCAAGTTAGGAACCCAACCCTTCTGGGACCTCTTCCTTTACCGTCGGGTTAGACATAAGAACGGACCTCTTAGGGTACCCGTCTCCTCGGACAGTCCGATGTCAGGTACCCCAATGTTTCTCAGCCTGTACACTGATGGTGAAGTGCAGTTGTTAAAAAGAATAATCTGACTCGAGAAACTCCTTTTCCCAACACAACATATGGAAATAAAAAGATAATGTCACAAACGGTAATTTTTTCACAACCGTGTCATTTATAAATAACTTATCTATTTAATTATTTGTGTCGTGTGTTACTCAAGAAAGTAAATCGTCTTTTTGAATTCTCCTGAGACATTTAGAAAAGAGAGAAAAAACTCCACAAATATCAAATAAAACACCATTCTTCTGCATTTTGATCTCTGTTTAGAGTTTTTGATGTATGTTAAATTTTCGTTAGTATAAGCGAGACTTAGATACTAAAAGGTCTATATTTCTTCAGATATAGTGAGCTATGATAAGTCTTATTGGACGCTCTCTAAATTTTTTAAGCAGACACGAGGTAAGAGTTTAAAGTATTTATCTGTTTTAGTCCTCTAAAACGACACATAAATCCTAACTTTTGGTGACTCAGTGAGTCACGTCTCTGGATCCTGTTTGTCTTGACGTAGTGGACTTTGAAGAGTCTGAGACGTTCTCGTATGTAAGGACTTTATCTTATACGTAATTTTTTTAAGTAATACACTAGATGTGTACGTAATTTTAAACGATATATGAGGAGTCTCCAATTTCACAGACGGACGTTACGTCCTCTGGGCCCAAGTTAGGGACCCAGTCCTTCTAGGGGACCTCTTCCTTTACCGTTGGGTGAGGTCACAAGAACGGACCTCTTAGGGTACCTGTCCTCCTCGACCCACCCGATGGCAGGTGCCCTATCGATTCTCAGTCTGTGCTGACTCACTGAAGTGAAAGTGAAAATGAGATGTACGATAGTTGGATTTTTCGTTCCCCTTTCTTTTCTTTCTTTTGTTGTTGTTGTTGTTGTGAGACAACTCTATTAATTCTGTACGAAAACTTCCTCTATAATATCGGCCACCCATGGACCCAAGACCCCAGTTTGACGATGACGATTCAGCGAAGTCAGCACAGGCTGAGACACGCTGGGGTATCTGCCGTCGGGTGGGTCGAGAGGGCAGGGACCCTAAGAGGTCCGTTCTTATGACCTCACCCAACGGTAAAGGAAGAGGTTATGTACTTTCACTTTCACTTCAGCACAGGCTGAGGATCGCTAGGACACCTGACGTCGGATGGTCCGAAGAGGTAGGTACCCTGGAAGGGTCGTTCTTATGACCTCACCCAACGGTAACGTAAGAGAACTAGGCCCAGTTTGATGGACCTAGGATTATGAATCATCCAGAAAATTGAACTAGTTCAATGAATATTTATACAGATTCAGAGCCACTCGTAACCTGGTATTTTTTCCGATTCGTAGTTTCTTAAAGACGAAAACTCAACACTACGGCCACTTCTGAGAACTCTCATGGAACCTGTCGTTTCTCTAGTTTGGTTAGTTAGGATTTCCTTTAGTTAAGACTTATAAGTGATCTTCCTGACTACGACTTCGACTTCAAGGTTATGAAACCGGTGGACTATCCTTCTCCGTTTAGTAACCTTTTATGGGACTACGATCCTTTCTGACTCTCATCTTCCTTTTCCCCCACTGTCTCCTACTCTACCAACCTACCGTAGTAACTGATTACCTGTGTAAACTCGTTTACGACCCTCTATCACTTCCTGTCCCTTCGGACCGTAACCCCTCAAATACCTTAGCGTCTCAGCCCATGTTGAATCACCGACTTGTTGTATGTTTGGAGTGAAATGATATAATGTTCTCATGACCTCACCCCACGGTAACGGTAGAGGTTATAATGTTCCCTCTATTATTATTATGATTTAGGTATGTCAATGAAACATAGTATATAATAACAAACCATGTCTCATTCGAGAGTCATTTAAATTAATCACGGAGATCCTAACTCACTTGAACCCAGACGTTTGTCCATTTTCCATAAAAGAAGTCCGGTAAGATGGACCTTCATTTGATTTGTAAAATTTGATTTATTTGATTCATTTATTTGATTATTTATTTGATTCATTTGATTTGTAAGATGGACCTTAATTTGATTTCATCGTCAAAAGTCGATCTCATGTGTTTGAGGATTTGCATTATTTATGTAGGTCTACTTTGTCTCCTTGGTAGTCAAAATTCACCTTGTACAAAAGTCTAGGAGTTATAGTTATGTGTAGGTAAATATTAAATAGATTATAATTTTGAGTAGTCATAGACTCGAAACGGAAAGAAAGGGGAAAGGGGGAACAGAAAGTGTTTTCACAAGAAGGGGTTAAATGTTTTAGTTTTGGATTGTAACAGGACCTACTTTTGTTTTACTTTGTTTGGTAAACTCCGTGGTTTCCGTGAAAAGTAAAAGTACGTAGTAGATTCACTATCGTTCTGACTCCTGGGAGAAGAGATCGATCGGTAAATCGATGGATAAAATCTTTTTAAGTCTAAACTTGCGTCGGAAAGACTGTCATATAAACTAAAGGACTAACCAAACCGTTACTTCTAATTGAAGTGGCATATTACCCTTGAACAAAAAGGTATTTAACTTACTCATGATCGATTGCCATTTTGTTTTAATATTATGGTTTATAGAAAATTCGTGTTTATACACGACATGAGAATTTTGACTTTTAAAATACTAATAAACTTTTATCAATTATTTTATGTCAATAGTTGAATTTTTACATACCTGTACTGTCTCAAACAGTTTCAAAGACCTCAAGAGTCTAATGAGAAACTTCACTACAATGGAGTTTCGGAACTATCTACCTAAATAAAGGATCCAAACACGATAAAATTTACAAGGTATTCCGTGACCTTAGAGGTTTCTTCTTTTGTGGTAGATCTTCGGGGTTTTCAAATAGGCCCGAACTATTTTCTTGTTTCATTTTGTCTTACACCATGTACGAAAATGGAGTTCCGAGAATGACCATCTAAATATTCTAGTCTAAGGTTATTATTTTAGTGTATTATTCCTTTTCTATAATCTTCGTGTGTCTTTCATGTCTCAAGATATGAGTGTCTAGATACGAATTAAAAAATCACCACTTTTCAATTTTTAGGTATTTATACTACTATAATATTCATCATGTCTTAGTATCTGGTCCTGTGATATTTTACCTCCCTGATCACCCTTAAAAGCAAACCAAAAACCTCCTAAAAAAAAAAACCATAAAATGTCAGAAACCATGTCTTTATAATCCCATATTTGTCGTACAAAGTTTTACTGTGTTTTCTCTCACTTCTGTCACCTTTGACTTTTACTTATGTTGACTTCTTTTTTTTAGTGAATCGAAAACTAATAAGAGTAACTATTATTAAGACGGTCTTTTACAGTAAGTAACAGTAAAAGGAGATGTAATAAACTTCTGTCTTCCCTGTTCCCTTAAATCTAAATAAACTGACACCAATACTAAGTTGTTTTCGAGCAATTTCTCCATCACTCTTTTATTCTGTAAACTTCCGGGTAACTTTTCACCTTCACTAATAATAAAGAAAAATTTGTTACTTCATAAAATTTTAACACAAGCATTTTATATAAAGGTCTTCTTTTACTACTACTCGAAAGACGAAAGTAGGTCCCATATCTGTCACCCTCTGTCATGACGAAGATTCACTTGTTATCTCTTGGTTATCCGTCTAGAGATGTTTCTTGTTTGGATGTCCTTCCTTGACGGCGTGCGCGACACGAATCAGCGAGTCAGTACGGATCGAAAGACGCTGGGGCACCTGACATCGACGGTCCGAGAATACTGGAACCCCCATGAGGTCCGTTCTTATGGTATCGCCCAACGGTACGGGAGGAGGTCCCTTATAAGGGTTGGGTCCCTACCTTGGGTCCAGAAGATGTAACGTCCATCTAAGAAATGGTAGATTTGGTGGTCCCTTCGGGTTACGACGGTACATACTCTTAGTTTACTTTGTTAAAATTTATTAGTAACTTATAGTTCATATTCTACCCTACAACCGAGTGAGGACTGACCTAAGAAAGTTAGGAACTATTATTGTCGGACAGTGTTATTAGTTAAATCAAGTCAAGTCAGTGAGTTAGTACAGACTGAGACGTGTTGGGGTACCTGACGTCGTACGGTCGAAGGGAGAGGTAGTGATTGTGGGTTCGAACGAGTTTGAGTTCGGATAACTGATCTACTACTGTAGGGTTTCAGAGTAGGAGACAGTAGGGGAAGACGAGGACGGAAGTTCGAAACGGTCGTAGTCTCAGAAAAGGTTACTCAGTCAAGAAGTGTATTCCACCGGTTTTATAACGTGGAAGTCGTAATTAGGAGGATTACTTATAAGTCCCGATAAAAGGAAATCCTAAGTACCCAAACTAGAGGAATATCAGGTTCTCTGAGAGTTCTCAGGAGAGATTGTGGTGTCAAGTTTTCGTAGTTAAGAAACCACGGGTCGAAAAAAATACCAGGTTGAGAGTGTAGGTATTACTTATGTCCTTTTTGGTTTGGAAACTGATCTACCTGGAAACAGTCGTTTCATTACGGAGACGAAAAATTATACGACAGATCCAACCAGTGTCTAAAAGAAGGTTCCTCGTTCCCAGAAAATTAAAGTACCGACGTCGGTGGTAGACGTCACTAAAACTACGATGACGATTCAGTGAAGTCAGCACAGGTTGAGACACACTGGGGTATCTACCGTCGTGTGGTCCGAGGGGGTAGGGACCCTAAGAGGTCCGTTCTTGTAACCTCACCCAACGGTAAAGGAAGAGGTCACGTACTTTCACTTTTCACTTTCCCTTCAGCGAGTCAACACAGACTGAGAATCGCTGGGGTACTAAAACCTCGGGGGGTTTTATCAGAGAGTTACAAAGGTGACTAGGGGTCGATAAACGTTACTTCACTACCCTACATCACGGTACTAGCAGTAAAAAAACTTACAACTCAAACTTCCGTCGAAAAAATAAGAGGAGGAAGTGAAAGTAGTTCTCCGAGAAAACAAGGAGAGGTGAAAGACGGTAGTCCCACCACAGTAGACGTATAGTCTCCAATAACTATAAAGAGGGTCGTTAGAAGTAAGGTCGAACACGAAGTAGGTCGAGCCGTAAAGTGTACTACATGAGACGTATATTTAATTTACTCGTCCCACTGTTATATGTCGGAACTACATGAAGAAAGGGTCAAACCTTGGTCGGACGACAAAGTACAGGTCAAGATTGACAACGAAGAACTGGACGTATGTCTAAAGAATCCTCCGTTCAGTCCACCAGACCATAAGGGTAGAGAACTTCTTAAAAGGTGTCAAACAACACTAGATGTGTCAGTTTCTGAAACCGTATTAGTTATTCCGACTTCATCTATAAAAAAGACCTTAAGAGAACGAAAAAGTTTGTAGGTCACCGTTAAACTAGAGACCCAGGAGACGGAAAAGATTGTAGGTCGAACTTATAGACCTCGAAGTACAAAGTGCATGACAACTTAGGAACGAACCTCTTAAAACGTGTAATGAAACGATCGTATGTTCTACTCACGTTAACACGTCATCAAACTTGTAAGAAACCGTAACGGGAAGAAACCCTAACCTTATTTTAGACTGGAGAAGGTCATGTCACCGGTAACGACTCGAAAGGTTTAAACGACCGTATAACTCACTTCGGGAAAGTGTCGTAGTAGAAAATCCTAAACTTTATCGAGTTGACCTTAAGGTAGTAGAGATGATCGAAACAAACATCGCTACGAAGGATTCCGGGTGAACTGAAACGTAAGGTCCTACAGACCGAGATTATGGTAGCACCAATAGACCCAGTACTTCTGGAAAAAACATATCAACAAAACACATAAGAACGGTGTAGAAGAATTATAGAAGACGAAGACAATCCAGGTATGGTAAAGACAGGAAATACCACGGGTAGAAACGTACTTTACAAGGGAACCATAGAGATTAAAAGAACTTCTCTAGACATCAGAAAGGGTAAGATAACAAAAGGAGATAAAGAAACGTGACCAGTGACTCTTCCGAAAGAATAGAGAAGAACGATAAGAAACCTTGAGACGTAAGTTTACCCATATAGAAAGGAAAAGAGGAAACGGAAAACGAAGAGAAGAAAAGAGTCGATAAACATTCCAGAGGAGTCTGTTGACAAAACGGAAAAACGTAAAGAAAAAGAACTCCTACCACAACTAGTGTCGGAGAACATGTTACAGTGTTAGGAGGTAGGTATCAAGAAGTCCGTGAGATAGTCTAGTTAGGGAACTTAGATAAACAACGAGGGTGACATATTAGTATTCCCTAAACTAAATCCAGTATGCACTTACCATATCACCAAAAGGATGAAACTAGTTAAATTCAAACTTAAAACATTATTCCTCAAAGTACTAGACGGTGTTAGTCGAGGGTCAGAACACAAACGACTGACATGTCTTGAAGAGGTAGAATTGTGGAATGTCAGACCGAAGTTTCTTATATTAGTTAGACTAAAACCATAACTGGTAGACCACTACAGGTACACACCATAAGTGAACACAAAAACTTTCTCCCACAAATTATACTGGCCACGTAAGAGAATCGTTTTGAGACAATCGGAAACGGGACGAAGTAAAACATGAGGTTCCCGTTTAAACGGACAATGAGGTCCATAGACAACTGAAGAATGAAAACGTAAGGTCAGGGGATACTACTTTTTCTGTAGAAAACCCCCACAATCAAGATCTTCCAGAACATCCAATAAGTATCTTAGTAAGTTGAAGTCGAGGAAGCCGTAATGACCAACCCCGTATCTGGACCTAATGATACTATAACTTACGAAACGAACCTTTACTTGTCTCTAGTAAGACCCAAAAAAAAACTCTAGTGTTGTTTCATGACGTAAACCTGAGAAAACAACTGATACTCCCGATGATGTAAAGAGGATTCCCAGAGAACTGGTGTCATCATCTATATTATCAGTAGACTTAATTTAAACGGGTAAAATCAGGTAAAATAGAGCGACTAAGGATTTTACAGCTACAAGTGAGAACGGTAGAGGACAAACTGGTGAAAATTAAATGGAACTAAGTACCTGGATTGTAAGGTCTAAGGATACGTTATAACGAGAAATGTCGTAACCTGAAATGAAGGTAGTGGTCAGTGTCGGTGTTGACGCGTAACGAAAACGAAACTGAGGTAGAGAGTAAGAAAGACCTCAATAAACAGGTGAGAAGAGGTCATCGTATAACCTGTGGATAACTGGACCCCTCAAGTAGAAAGTCACAGTATAGAAAAACGGAAAAGTATGTCTCACTTTTTCAACCGAATTTCGAGTTGTACGTCTTGTGATTCTAGTACCGTAGGCAAGGGAAGTGAAGTACCGTTTATCTACCCCTTTGTTACTGTTGTCACCGACTGAAATAAAAGAACCCGAGGTTTTAGTGACGTCTACCACTGACGTCGGTACTTTAATTTTATACGAATGAGGAACCCTCCTTTCAATACTGGTTGGATCTGTCGTATAATTATTCGTCTCTGTAATGAAACGGTTGATCCAGGTAGATCAGTCCTGATACCAAAAAGGTCATCAGTACATACCTACCCTCTCAACCTGATATTTCTTTCGACTCGAGACTTCTTAACTACGATACTTGACACCACAACCTCTGCTGAGAACCGTCAGGGAACCTGACGTTCCTCTACGTTGACCAGGTAGGATTTCCTCTAATCAGGACTCACAGGTAACCTTCCTGACTACAACTTCGACTTTGAGGTTATGAAACCGGTGGACTATACTTCTCCACTGAGTAAACTTTTCTGGGACTTCGACCCTTTCTGACTTTCGTCCTCCTCTTCCCCTGCTGTCTCCTACTCTACCAACCTACCGTAATGGCTAGTCACCTAAACTCAAACCAATTTGAGGCCCTCCACCACTACCTGTCCCTGCGGACCGTACGGCGTCAAGTACCCCAGCGTTTCTTAGACTATGCTGACTCGTTGACTTCACTTGACTGCCTGTCAAGTACCCTAAGAGTTCCGTTTACAAGGGAACCGTAGAGATTAAAAGAACTTCTCCAGAGATCAGAAAGGGTAAGATAACAAAAGGAGATAAAGAAACGTAACGGTGGATCCTTCCGAAAGAATAGAGAAAAGTAAGAAACATTGAGATAAGTCCACCTATGTAGAAAGGAAAAGAGGAAACGAAAAAACGAGGAGAAGAAAAGAGAAGATAAACATTCGGGAGGAGTCTGTTGATAAAACGGAAAAATGTAAAGAAGAAGAACCTCTACCAAAACTAGTGGTAGAGTACATGTTACGATACTTGACGGTAACTAACAAGAAATCCGTGAGATAGATAGTCTAGATTAGGGAAGTTAGATAAACAGGAAAGGTGACATATGATTATTCCCTAAACTAAATCCAGTATGGACTTACCAGATCATCAAAAGGGATGAAAGAAGTTAAATTTAAACTTAAACTATTATTCTTCAAGTACTACACTCGGTGTCAGTCGAGGACCAGAACAGAGTTATAAAGATATTAATAATAGGGGAAGATTATATTATAACAATGAATTATACAGATAAAGGACTATATTATATTTCAGGTATTTATGTATCGAGAAAACAGATTCCAGAGTTTATGGTTATATAAATTTTTATCTTACAACTATGTATAATCTTTGATTTTTAATAAACAACTTAATAATTATTTAATTACTACTACTGAAAATGGGTATTAAACGAAATAGTTTGGTGAAGACTCGTAGAGAGTTAACTTTGTCGTGCAGAGGAGAGCCATCTGTCGAAGGATTCTACTCGTATACCGTTCGTACAAAAGAGACAGAGGACATTAGGTCTTTCACAACGGTGTCACGTGTCGACGGTTCTTTGGAGACTGAAGGATTAGGACTGTTCCGAGAAACTCCGTGGGTCGGTCTTCGAAATATGAATAAAAACCGGTATTGACGATTCATCTTACAGTCCCAGGTTTGTTTGAGGTGTAATAGTGAAACGTTGTGTAACAAGAATTTATTTTATCGTAATAACACTATACGAGGGGTACCACGATCCCTACCTAGGATATGTATGGTGACCAGTCATTTACTCGTTTTAAGTAGAAGTATAGGTGAATATTCACATGTTTTTGTACTTGATTAACATTAAAAGTGGTAATATTTGTGTCTTTTCACTGAAAAATCCATTCAGAGAGAGGATTCTGTTTTGACTCCTGAGAGTAAATAGAGGGTAAACATAATATATAAAACCCCCATATGTTCTTAGATCTTCGGTTTAACACATCCGAAAAGATGTCATTCAAAAACAATAACGACAAAACATTGACTCCGATGGACAATCCTAGAGTTTCCTGTCTAAACTTTTTACTTTTTATAGAGAAGGACATAGTTTTTCCTACATAAAAGGGAAGAACTAACATCGAAAGAGAAATATTACGAAAAGACAGAATCCAAGTCGAAAAAGTGTTTAGTTTGAACTACTAAGTACACGATTTATTTGTCACAATATTGTTTCTATCCTAGACACACTAACAACCACTATTCATTTGAAGATATCCACCTTTTCGTTCTACTATGTTACCTGTAACCAGTAAGTGTCGACAGACTATAGACGACTTACAAGGTGTAAAACTATCCAGACACATTTAGTTTAGGAGAACAGTATGTTTTTTGATAAAGACTTAGAGTGAACACCTATTCTATGTCCATTAATTAAAGTTATGGTCAGTTTCCTTGGGTACGATCTGAGACTATGTCTTACCCAATGTCCCGATCTCCCATGAGTAGAACTTGTACGATTGTCTGTGTCTTCACCGGTCCAAGACTCATTTCACCATCACGTCGTCGTCACGGAAACGATCCACCGGGACCGTACGAAGACGGTCTCAAGAACCTTAAAGTAAGTTGTCAGTCAAATCAACGGGAAGGTTTTTAGAGATTCGATATGGTATTTATGAGATATTATTTTCACAGACGTCTTTCTTCTCTTTTATTTTGTTTTAGTAACTCATCCTTTCGATATATTTTAATTTGAGGTTTTTATACTGTTGACGCAAACTTTGAAAAAGAACGGTGGTTGTAATTATATTTTCATTTCGTGTGTCATGGACAATGTATCATTCGGGACGTAATCACCACCGATAAATATATATAAAGTGTGACTAAGTTTTATATCTTTAGGTATATATAAGTTTAACTATTGTTTTTATAGTCCCTTATTATCAGTAGAAATGATATAAAGGTAAACGAAGACAAATTCATTTCTCTTTTTTTTCATTGTGATGACTTTTGATCCTATAAACTGTCTGATTAGACGTCTCCGATTACCGTGTCATCATCAATT
Organism: Capra ibex; assembly: GCA_006410555.1. Lineage (NCBI taxonomy): Eukaryota > Metazoa > Chordata > Mammalia > Artiodactyla > Bovidae > Capra > Capra ibex. The sequence continues at coordinate 25,719,452 of SJYO01046538.1, read as the reverse complement.
GGGCACGTAAGTACATACACACGTGCGTAAGAAAAGGGTAGTTAGTAAGAGATCACAGGAGAGTCTGTATTGATTCCGAACAAAATTATTCTGATGACGAAACAAATATACCTCAGTTAGATATTGTCTTCCTATCGATAGGTTGGTTTTGTTTCTTAACCTTTCGTACCTCGACACTAGTTTTCTCACTATAAAAACACCGAAATAAGTATAATAAAAAGAATAATGTTTTTTTATTAAATACTGATGTTGTCGTTCAAAAGTTTCATCTCTAAATTTTTCTCTTCTATAATCCTTAGTGAGTAATTTGGTGTTTGATCTCTATTAACGTACATCGTCAGACACAGGTTAGTTCTCTTTCTCTCGTCTCTAACTAAATTAGTCCCTTTAAATTATATTTTGGATACTCTAAGACTATTTACTCGTTAATATCTTATATTATTATGACCTTATAAAGTCTATAGGAAACGTCATGTTACTTTAAAGGGTTCTTTCCTGTTTGAACCTTCCCCTAAAGGGAAGGTTTAGGACCTTGAGTCTGAAACAACCTTTTCTACATCGACGTTGGGTGACCACTCTCTCAAGTTAAAACACGGGGTCAGTCCCTAACTGTTTCACAAGTGTCCTGTTCACATTTCTTTAGAAGTTTTCAAGTTCACTAGGTGTCGACCATCGATCCACACACTCACCCGTGTCCTTGATCCCTGTTGTCCCCTTGACAGTGTCCGCGTCCACCCCAGTCTGATCGACCTCGAACACCCACCCCTGTACCCGTAAGTTTCCCTTACCGTCTTGTCGACGCTGTGCTCCTGAGCTCGAACAACCCTCCCGGGGCCACAAGTCTTCTGGACCCGATCCCTCCGCTTACTCACTCGTTTCTCTTAGCCCCGGCACCACTCCCTCCTCTGGACGTCACAAGCCACAGGTGTAGTTCTCCCTGTCAAGACGTACGTACCGGAAGTCTCGTAGGGACTTACAGGAATGTGGGTGGGACGACTGGGTGACACGTCACCGGTCTTTGGTGTCCTCTAAGAAGAAGAGGATATTATAGGGTGTCACGGGAGAGATGACTCTAACGCTAGAGACACTTCTTCCCTATTAATGTCTCTAAAGTAATAACGTCTTGTATATGACTTCCCAATTATACCTCGACTTTCCGTTATAAATTGTTCATCGTTATATGTGATCTAAATCCTAAAAACATATATTAAAAAGTAAGAAACTAGTTGTCGATAGACATGAGATGATATTTCCCGAAGGGGTCACTGAGGTACCATTTTACTTAAACGGACGATTACGTCCTCTACCTCCAAACTAGGAACCCAATCCTTATAGGGGTTCTCTTCCTTAACCGTTGGGTGAGGTCATAAGAACGGACCCTTTAGAGTACCTGTCTCCTCGGACCGTCCGATGTCAGATACCCCAACGTTTTCTCAGTCTCTACTAAATCGCTGATTTGTTTTTGTCGAGATGAGATATACGATAAACTTTGAGAGATAATTGTCGTACGAGACCAGTAAAGGGTATTAAAAGAATCCCTTTCGATGGCATTGTTTTTCATAGGTTTATAGATTTATTTGACACGGTGACTATCTCTATGATCACCTTTAATATTCATCCATAAATTTTCAAATAAGATTAGGTTTATTGATTACATATTACTCTCTGAAATTTATAAATGACATTCATTAAACCCCTCCTTATCCTCTAAGATGTCTATGTAGTATAAGTTAATAAAATGACTTTTTTTAAAAATTAAAACTACGAACTCTTACGAGTAGTTTTTTTCCGAAGACGTAATTATTATTTACTTATCTAGTACAAGTTTCGAGTGGATTTTTTCTCTTTAAATATTTTAAATTAAGTCTCTGTAAATATTTATATCGTTATATGGTACAAATGTATAATTATTATTTATATAGATTATAATATTTTGATGGTTGTAAGGGTACAAGGGGTATAATAAAATACCTAAGTTATGGTAGATTCTTTTTTAATAAAAAACCAGTTTGAACTGTTTATTAAAAATTGTAAATTTCACCACTTTTCCCAGTTGTGTAAATATTTTAGGTGTATCTTTCTCGACTTATCTAATTAATGTTTCTGTTCACTCCTTTAGGAGTATTCAAAAACTTTTGTATTGAGTTTCATTTTACATGGATCCGTAAGGACGTCTAAAACAGAACTTCTGTCTGAATAACTCGAATACAAGTAAGAGAAAGATATTGTATAAAGAATATCTAAATGATACATTTAACCGTTCTTGACTGTTTGTCGTAAACATCAGTGTTCTATTTAAAGTTGATTATTCCTCACTAAAGTTTAGACTAGTCTTTTGGTTTTCTAAGGATTCTCTTAGGTAAGGACCCTATGTTTTATTTGAATTGTGAATTTTGAGTGTCTTTTATTTAGACACGACTCTAGGTGACATTCTGATTAAGGTGGTCTAACAAGCCTTTCTGGGGACGTATTCCCCGAGTTTAGAGACATCTCGTGTAATAAAGACTTAGTTCAGAAAGTTTGATACAGTCACTCCTTCAGAACTTATCTAGAGTCACCTTGACAGGTCATCAAGGGATTGGAAAAGTTGAGGGGTTTCATAGTGACCTGTTGGACGATTATTTATTTACGATGTAAGTGATCATCAGTGACATCATTCCCTTTTGGGGTAGACATCGTGCTAGAATCGTCAATACTTCTTACACTTACAGTCTACACCCTACAAATATAACAGAGTTCCAGAAACGTGTTCATCAAGTTCCATCTCGAAAGTCCCCTGACTAACCTCAACAAGTCAGATACAGTATTATGAAGGTCTAACCATGTACCTTGTTTCATTTCTAGAACTCAATTTAGAACTTGTCGATAAAGTATTATAACAAATCATATTCAAAAGACTTCGTTCGTATGACAATAAATAACAAAATATCAAAATAGAAGGGACTCGTTTATAACCCTTGTTTGATTCAGTCCTGTTGTATGTCAGAGTTGTTAAACAAGACTATCGATACAAACTACGTCAATCAACGTCAAGAGTAAGGTTTTATGACTTTTCTCAACTTGTTACTAACAAAGATTTGTTATAAAGGTGTACCATATTTATATTCTTATTAACCTATTTAAAACGTCGTGTAATTAACATTATTAATATTAATACTGTTTATGTAAATATTTGTTATAAATTAAACAATCGATTACTATATAGTACAAATCTTTTTATAATATGTTGAATAAAAAAATAAAAAGAAAGTATTCAGGATCTACCTCCGTCTCGTTCGGAAAGAGTACACTTTTTATTATATGTCTCGAATTCTCTTTTGTGATTTTTGAGAGTGTTATTGATATCCTTAAAATAAAATTAGGAACTTTTTGATCAATTAAACGAAACCCCCCACTCAGAATCTTTGGACCCTTAACCCATCGAATTTTAATGGGGAAGGTTTGAAAAATGATGAATTTTTACATAAGTAATCCGTCTTTAATGTCTCTTATTTAATATAGTCACAATCGGTCCAAACTCCTTTTAGCGGACAGAGATGTTCCAACTCTTTATTTTTAGTCATGGTTAAAACATGTGAACTTCTTCACTTCACAATTACAGGTTGAAAAACGTTAGGGTACCTGGTATCGGGAAGTCCGAGAAGACAAGTACCTCAAACTATCCGTTCTTATGAACTCACCCATCGGTAAGACAAGAGGTCCCCTAGAAGGACTGGTCCCTGACTTAAACCCAGAGGACGTAACATCCGACTAAGAGATGGTAGTCTCGGTGGTCCCTGAGAATTTCTTGTAGTTTATGAAATTTTGAGTTGTATAAAAGACTTGATCTTTAAGGTGTAAGTCTTTTTTATTAACCCGTTTAATTTTCCATATTTATAATCAAAACCGAAATATTTTAATCAGATTCTCACAATTCATCTATATCTTATTTACAGATAGTTATCCTTAAACTTATATGATATCAGACAACTATATTACTGTATGATATACAAGTAATTTGACTATAACATTTTGTCATTAAAACAACACTTATTAACGGGTATTATACCATACTCTTATTTTTGGTCGTAGTAACACATTAGAATAACGACACTAGTTTGAAATACGTACATAATTTGTGTTTCTGAGTTTCATATTAGAGATTTACTAATTGTTAACGAAAAAGGATGACCACCTCGGAAAATAAAAGAAGGATTATACATAAATATAATAGATTTAAAAACCTAACTCGTTCATAATAAAAATATTATTTTTTCTGTTTAAAATGTAATTCCATCCTTTGTAAGTATACTCAATTGTAAATTTTACATGGTGAATCTTTTCGAGGTAAAGACAAAGTACTAATTTTATGAGGGATCTGAATGACACGTCGTCCATATCTGAAAATCAGTACTTCCTACTTTTTCAAGATCTCTAGGTGACACGTTGTTACACGTACACCACTCGTTATGCCATAATATGTGAATTTTTAAACATTTATTCCATCAACAGTATAATATACAAAAAATTTTTAGTATTATTTTTATAGAGGACCCTAAAACTTTATTAATTCGAAGGTGGATAATAAACTAGTCCCTACTATAGATCGACTTTAGTCAAAACCTCTTCCCCTTAAAATTAGGTCGTATCATTGACCCTTTCTTCTCCCTTATTTTTAATCTTTGTTTATATATCCGATATTATACCACACTAACCCTGTCTTCAATGAATCGTTATTAGTTTACGTCTGACATTGAGTTCTCTCAATACATGAGAATTGAGATTGATCGTTTGAAGAGAGACCCATCCGATTTATGATTTTCTTTAGTATTCGCACCCCTCAATTGTACATTAGGTACAAAATGTATATACTGATTGTAACCCTATAATTTCAGTTTAATTATTAAAATATCTTATATATTACAATTTGGTTGATATGAATAGTAAAAAACTACTTCTTTGTAAAGATTTTCATAGATGTCAAAGAAATTCCAAACCATAAGACATTTAAAGTACTTTATCATAAATTAAAAAGTATAAGTCGAACTGATTGTCATTTTATAAAATTACTTATTTGAAATGGAGACTGTATCCAAAAAAAAGGGATCATGTGACTGAAGTGTGATCTTTTTCTATTGACCAGGTGACTTTGAGTAAAAAGTGTAAAAGTGTTCTCTTCACAATAAATGGTATTAACCATTATTTTAGGATGTTCCGTCGAGATCTCATTGTAATTTGACTGTCTAAACATCATTATCGTCAAAGTAATATTAGTAGAGTTGTGTAAAGAAGACTTTCAACGGTTATTTTTCCATAGATCTGTTAGTAGACGGAAATGTTGTCCACAGTCTTATATCTTCTTATAAATAACCCCCTACAAAATCTCGATTTATATAGTGATTGGATTAAAGTTTTCATTTAACGGAAATAACTAGTGTGTATGTACTACTAATTTAAGAGGATCGTTTATATGTTAGTCGATGACTTGTGGTTACACTGTTTTGTTTTGACGAAATCTTATGTGGTATGGATAACTAATAAAGACTTTTTTACATAAAATACTTTAATACAATTATAACAGAAAGTTAAAGAGGATCACATTATACATTAGAAAGTAAAGGAGAAAGTCTTTGTTCTGGACCGTTGACACACATAATACTTTGTTGAACGGTCAGAAATGATTTATCTAATCTCAAAGAACTGGAGTTTGTACGTTTATTTTGAATAAAGTAATACCGTTGACTACTGTTGAAACAAGTTAATATAATAATTTCATAGACATAAAAAATCCTAATCTAAAATTCTTGTGAGTCTTATATTCAGAATTTCATGGACTAGACTTAGATAGTGTTTATGGTGTAATAAAAACACGGACAAGAATTTTATGAAAACAAAAAGGAGACAGATCATTACATTATACGACTCCAGTTAAAAGGAAGAATGATATTTTGTGTTCCCACTAAAAATTATTGTTCTTGACAATCAAATGTATACGTCTTCATAATCTCAAGTCAAACATTTTTGAGATTTTTCGTAAAAATTATACGAAATTCTATGTTTCTAAATAAAAAGTTTATATTCTCCCTCTGAAGTGAAAGAAGAAAAACCGGTCTTCAATATATTCCCCACAGAAAACTCTCCCTCTCCCATCCTACTAAACCCTCTTACCGTAACATTGTACATATGATAGTACATTCTTAGCTTAGCGGTCAGATACGGGCTGCGTCCTATGTCGTACGACCCCCGACCACGTGCCACTACTGGGTCTCTCTACAATACCCCTCCCTCNCCCCCCCCCTCCACCCTCCCCCCAAGTACAAACCCTTACGTACATGTGGGCACCACCTAAGTACAGTTACATACCGTTTTGGTTATGTCATAACATTTCATTTTATTTCATTTTTATTTTTATTTTTATTTATTTATTTATTTTATTTTAAGTGTTGAAGTTTTGTTTTTATTTTTTATTTTTTTTTTTTTTTCCTTTCTTTTGGAACGGTATAAAGTGATTCCTTGTTTCCTTTTTTAATGTGAACTGTAAATTACTTTATTTCTCTTTTGGTTTTATTCTCGTTACTGAAAGACGTGATTATGAACATGGTATTTACACGACATAAGGAGGACAGTGTGTAGTCCTGTGAGAGGAAAGTCATTTGTAGTGGGATTTATGGTATGTCTCGACAACGGAAAACCAAAGTGACCCTTATTTACTGAGGTGTGTCAATGTTAGTTTTTCGAGAGGATCGACCGTCGTTACAGGAGACTGTTTTAATCTTTCAAGTTAAACGTCTAGGATGTAAAAATGAGTAAAGAAAGTATAAAGACGTGTACCTTTTACATTGATTGCATGTCTTTTAATTTCCTTTCTCGTGAGACTTACCTTAATATCGTCTCCAGAATAAAAGATATTAACTTCGTTAATGCGGAGTCACGGTCCGTTATCATAAACTTTAAAATAATGATCTCTATCTACACTGTACATATTTTTTGTGTCGTCTCGTGTTGGAGGTCCTAATGACCTTTCTTGTACTGGAGACCTCAGTCTAGCCTCAAACTTAGTTCAGGATGTTTTACCGACTGAAACCTAATCAATGAATTGGAGTCTCTCAAAGTCAAGGATATGGATATTTTTACCCATTTGTCAACCATTGAATATCGTTATACACCCTGTCCAACATCGTTATAGACCATGGTACTCGTAATTCACTCTATTGTACTTTTCACCAGGTTTTGAATCACACTCACTCACTCACGAGTCAGGACAGACTGAGAAACGTTAGGTTACCTGACATTGGGTGGCCCGAGGAGACAAATACCCTAAAGGGTCCTTTCTTATGACCTCACGTAACGGTAAAGGATGAGGTTTTGGAATCACATATCATTCGATAATTATACAATGTTAAAGTAAAGATCATAGTGAGTGTGTGTGTTCGATGTGTACTGAGTCCATTACTCTTGATATATGTATATCACATATATATATATATATGTGTGTGTGTATATATTATATATACATGTGTATAAATATATGTGTGTATAAATAAAGATATCTCTTGATATATATCTCTTTATATATATATATGTGTATGTATATATGTGTGTATATATATTGATATATATCTCTCTCTTGATATATCTCTTTGACTTTTTATCGTTCTATCTTTTTTTCTAATTTTTTTACTCGGGGACAAAATATTAATGTGGTAGGGATTTCAAGAGGCAGTAATTAAAACAAAATCTAGAGGTAAATAAATTTTTTTATATCTTGTGGGTTAATTCTGTAGAATAAACTTGAACATAAAATGTGTCCGTGTGTAGAAGTAATTACCTGACATTTTTGATTGCTCTTAGTCTAAATATCGACTTTAAAAAGAACCCTGTAAATAAAAGGTAAAAGACGTTGTCTATTTGAGTCGTGTTGTTTAATTAGACTTAATCATTAATTCTAATGATCTATCATTAGTGTCTGAGTATTATTAACTCAGGTACAGATAACTCCCGAAGGGACTATCGAGTCGATCATTTCTTGGACGGACGTTACGTCCTCTGGGGTCAAGGTTAAGGACCTACACCTTCTAGTGGATCTTTTCCCTGTCCGATAGGTGAGGTCATACGAACCCGAAAGGACACCGAACCTGTCATTTCTTAGGTGGACGTTACACCCTCTGGACCTAAAATAGGGACCCAACCCTTCTAAGAGACCTCCTCTCGTTCCGTTGGGTGAGGTCATAAGAACGGACCTCTTAGGGGTACCTGTCTCTTCGGACCACCCGATAACAGTACCCCAGTATTTCTCAGTCTGTATTGATTCACTGATTCGTGTCTTGTCGATACAGATAAGTCCAGTCACAAAAAACAAAAACAAAAAAAAAATTTCTTCTAGTAAATTGATTTACCAAAGGATAGTAATTTATAGTATCCTAAAGGAAATATTGTCTTCGACTCGATCGGTTCGATGAACATAGTAAATAATCGAACCTACTGGTTTTCCTCTTCTTAATCTTGTTTCTTAAATTATGTGTCCTACACTCTTCTGAACTTATTTTAACAATGTCCTTAGTTTGAATTGATCTGTTTTAGTTCTATTCTTTATTTTGTCTGACTGTATAAAAAAAAAGGAAATTTCCCATTACAAACTTGTTACCATACATACATTTCAATTTTAGTAGAAACTTGTATGTTAGAATTTAAGAAAATTTTATAGACGTTATTTCAGTTGAGTATTTCGGTTAATATTATTTATTAAAAGTAGTACTTTGACATATAAACTTTTATTACGTCAATATATAACAGAAGTAAAACTATAACACTATTGAATTGTTCAGTTGTCTTACATGGAAATACGAATCTTGACCTGAGCCCTGTTTACTAACAAAGTTTTGACCCTTTCTCAGACAGTTCCGACATATAACAGTGGAACGAATAAATTGAATTTACGTCTCGTATTACACACTTTACGGTCCGACCCACTTCGTGTTCGACCTTAGTTCTAACACCCCTCTTTATGGTTGTTGGAGTCTATACGTGCATTATCGTGAGATTACCGTCTTTCACTTCTCCTTGATTTCTCTGAACTACTCTTACTTTCTCCTCTCACTTTTTTGACCGAATTTTGAGTTGTAAGTCCTTGTTCTACCGCCTCGTCATCCACCTGTACCTCATGTAGAGAGAGGTACCTATGTAGTCCTTATGTGGAAGTCTTTGTCTTCACGTACGGCTTGTGGTCGACTCTCTCCTGTCCTCATGGACTGGTCACCTTTTCTTATATATCTTGGTCCGTTTAGAACCATCCTACTCCCTTGATCTCACTTTTTGTCCTCACAATCATCTTGATTCTGACGGGAACCGCCCACCCCCTTGACTTCGTCCCTTGGGTCAGGGGTGTACCCCGTTAACAGACTCAGTCTCCTCTTTGTAAATTCCGACTCTCCCTTTGTCGAGTAGATACCGTCGGATTTACCCTACTCTTAGTCTGTCAGGAATATCATCGGTATGTATGGGGTCTGTCCCCGTGTCTAGGGGATCTTCCGTGTCCCCAACCTCGACCTCAAATCCCTAACACCTCGTTAGGGTCCCACTCCCGAAGACAACTGACGTCCCTCTGTCTACTTCCCCCATACTCCCTCCTCGGACACCACCTTTCGGTCCGTCGGTACCTTCGTTCCGTTATGACGACTCAGTGTACATCTCCCACCTCGGTAGTGCTATCGGAGAGAGAGGGGGGTACGGTCGTAGTCGTCGACTTGTTATCTCTCCGACCGGGTAAGTTACGGACTACGTGACTTGATATCTCATCCTGGGGGGGGTGGGGGGCGTCCCACGGGATAGTTCACGGACTACGTGGATAGATGTCTCGTCTTGGGGTCAGTCCCCCCCGGGAGATACACGGACTGAGTGGTTAGTTGTCTCTTCCCGGGGTCCGTTCCCTCTGGAGGTTCACGGACTTGTTCACCTCGATACCTCTTTCTGATCGGTTTCTCCGGAAGACTAGTGGTCGATGTTCTCCGAGTTTTTTTCTGACTATCCCGGTATTGAGGACGTCACTTCCTTCAGGTACAGGGATGTATGAACCACGAAGGCCCCAGGGGTCTTCGGTTCGTTGACACGGTGGAAGTACGAGTTGAGAGTGACACCGTCTCGACGGTGTCCATTTTTATCAGCACAGATAGACGCGTCCTAGTGAAGTCAACACAGACCTGAGAAACGCTACGACATCTGACACCGGACGGTTCGAAGAGACAGTCCCTCCCCGTAAGAGGTCCGTTCTTATGACCTTGTATAACCGGTTATAACCAACGGTATGGGAAGATCTCGTGATTTAAAGGAAGACGAGATCAGTGGACAACCCTCGGTCGCACTCCTTGAGGCGGGTACCGTTTCCAGTGCTCCTTCCTTCGAACCGTATGCGTTTCCGCACTAGTTCGGAGTCCTTTGGGGGACAAGGGCTCGTAGATGGGGTTTTGGTCTCATGAAATGTCCCTCGAGAGGGGGTATTGGTAAAGAGAGTCTCTTCCTCAATTGAACGTCGAGGTCAATTATTTTTAAGGACCCGCACTATTCTCACAAAGTTGAATGCTTGAAACTTCCAAGAGACCGGACGGACTAGTCCGAGCAGTCCGGCGTACACTAACAAATATCGGAGGGTTGACACTCTCCGTTCCCTACAAAATTTTGAAAGATTTATGTCTGAGAAAACTCTTCAATCTTCTAGTAATCATATCATATCATCCAACTAATTCTTAATATAACCACTTCCCAAAAAAGTAAACAGGACGGTTATTAATGACGATTAAGGGACGGGACCCACACTGTTCCTACAGAGTCCAGTTTGGAGAGACGACTGTCTGATCGAACACACTGTCGGAGAGTCGGTATTTGTCGTGTCTCTCAAACCTCATAATCGTATCCCGAAAAAAAGTAACTACTCAGTTACTAACGGTAGTCCGGAGGTATAGGAATCCGTGGACCCTTATATAATTAACTACATAAACCTTATATCTTTTCCTTTATACCATCAAAAACTACAATCGTTATGATCTGAAAAACTCAATTACTTAGAAGAGAAAACAATATCTAGTGACATGAAACAATATTTAGTGATATTTAGTGACACAGGAANAGTGACATGAAACAATATTTAGTGATATTTAGTGACACAGGAACGATACGTTTTTACATTGAAATAGTGATAGAATTTTGTTTTATCTAGAATTTCCCTTGTAACCACTTCCCAAATGTAAACAACTCGGTTATAAACGACGATTTAGAGGTATAAGGACGGGAATATTACTTATATTGATCGTATATCCTTTTTATTCATAATTGGAAATTCTAATTAGTACAATTTGGAATCCAATTCATTTAAGGAAAGAACTAACATTGAGTGATGTGGGAGTGGGATATCCTTACGTTGAAATAAACCTCCCACCGTGGACTAAATTCTTTTTTAATGGGGACCTTTTTATTCAAAAGACCAATTGACTGGTCATAGTCTTTCCCGGTATTCTACAGTCGTCTGGAGTACCGATTTTCTACCACTTTGAGTATTCTGGAAACATATTAAAATATACTTCGTGGACTAACACTGTTCTCAGTCCAGACGACTGGGGACGTACTGAGACATAAGTCATGTTTGTTTGGACTTTTTATTTCTTTAACCTAGTCAAAGACCTTTCTGACTAAGGGGGTACAGCAAAGAAAGAGCGAGGGGCAAAAGGACCGACTTAAGGGTAGACTTTACACCCATGAGTAGTTCGGACGATTAAGACGGACCCGAAGACTCTAACCTGACCCCTCCGGAGTCACGGAGGCGAGGAAACCCTCTTACCTTTCCGCGGACACCGGATACATCCACCACTAACCCTAAGGTACATTTGGTCAACAAGTCGGAGAAAAGACGTGATTAAGAGGATGATGTGATAGACAAAGATTAGAGGGAGATATAGACATTAATTTATTCAAAAAAGGTCCTACGGCTGAGGCAGGGGTGGAAGTTTAGTGGGACCTAGGTGGCCCCGACCTGGGGCCGTCAGTGGTCGAGGGGACTCATGGACCACGACGGTCTTGGGGAGGTTGAATTCATCGACGTGGTGAAGGTGTGGAACGGGAGTGTCCTCGTTTGGGTTCAGTAGGTCCCGTCGGAGTCTTCGTTTGGGGTCATCTGCTAGGTGTAAATCTCCACCTTTATTTTGCTGTTAACTTTGGGTCCCCGTCGCACCGATTCCTTCTTCTGGGGTTTGGAAGGGTGGTTGATTTGTTCGACGTCTAATTCAGGTGTGCTAGTTGACCCGTCTGAGACACATATACATAATACATTTTCCAGTAACTCTTGAGGGGTTTGTTTTGTTTGATCAAGACAATTGACGCCTGTAGCCTGTAACCTCCGTTCTTGTGTGTCTTCATCCCGGTCTAATCTTAGACTCGACGGGGGTGTCGTCCAGGTCTCTAGTCCTGTCACAACCTCCCGTAGGATCCCTCCACTCCACCTGACACTGAGGGTCACTTCCTTCCCTGAGACTGTCGTGATTGAGTTCTTTTTGTAAATAATAAGAATACAAAACTAAACAAGACATCTAAGAAAACATAATTAAAAGAAAAAAAGAGAGGAAACAACATCAACAGCTAAAATAACCGTGATACTTTAGACTAGATTAATTCGAAAACTCGAAAGAAAAAGAAAGGGAGTCAGTGTAAAAAATAACGACCATATTTGGAGACGGAGATGCAACCCAAAAACATCAAAACACACACCTCAAAAGGAAGAAAAAGAGTTAAAATTAAAAAATAGAAAATTTGGATGATAATAAAAAAGATGTAAATAAGGAAACAAGCGAAAAAGATGACAAGTAAAGGGGAACGTCAATTAGAAGTTTCATATATTTAGAAGAAATAGATGGAGATAAATTGAAACGTGTAGAAAGAAAGAAATGAAAGAAAGAAAGGAAAGGAGAGTTGTGTAAACAACCAAAGTAAAAGTAACGAATTAAGGGGTTAACCGTGGAACGAAATCAAAACAAAAGGTCAAACCAGAAATCAATCAAAACAAGACCTTCTATATTAAAAACCAAAGGAAACAAACGGACCAGTTAGATAACATGGAATAAAAAAAAACCTACCAAAACTGAAACGAGTACCCACATATACGTATACACATATAAGTCAGTGTGAAAAATAACAACAATATTTGGAGACGGAGATGTAACCCGAAAACGTCAAGACACGAAAAAAAAACAAAAGAGAGGAAAATAGAAAGAAGAAGGAAAAATAAAAGAAAAGTGAAAAAAAAAAAATTAAAATTTTAGAAATTAAGAATGTACGCAAGGGTTTGTACTTAGGGGGAGGGTGGAGGGAGGGGTATTGTAGAGAGACCCAGTAGGGGTACGTGGTCGGGGTTCGTACGACATAGGACGTAGTCTGTATCTGACCGCTAAGTTAAGAATGTACTATCATATGTACAATCTTACAGAAAAGTGAAAAAATATTAAAATTAAAAATTAAAAAATTTGGATAGTATAAAAAAGACAAAAAAGGAAATAAAGAAAAAGATGACAATAAAAGGGAAACGTCAATTATAAATTACATATATTTAGAAGAAGTAGACGGAGATAAATTGAAACGTATAGATACAAACAATGAAAACAAAAGTAACGAAGTAAGGGGTGAACCGTAGAACGAAATCAAAACAAAAGGTCAAACACGCAATCAATTAAAACAATTGATTATTTATTTTAAAAACTAAAGGAAACAAGCGACGTAGTTAGATCACATGAAGTAAAACAACCTGACAAAACTGAAAAGAGTACCCATATACATATATAAGGTAATAAAATTAATAATAAACGGACTAAAACATTGACGGTAAACAGACCCCAAGTAGAAACCAAAGGGGACAAACCTATAAACAAAATCAGAGTGAATTACGGTGTTGTTTGGTGAACACCTTAGAAGCTAAGAGTCGTCTCTAGTTCGGGACTCGGAATCCTCACCCTGGTGACTGAAGTTCTGGGATCTGATGGTCTCTTGATTGGGATCCTTTATAGTTTCTCACTCTTGAGTGTGTTTTCTTTTATGGACTTTTGTTCTGGACCGTAGTGGGTTATGGTCATCGTGAGACATGTCCTGCGGAGTAGATTTGTTGTTTGTTTTGTTTTTATGTTGGGTTAGTAGTCGTCTGTCCTAATGGTGGAGTGAGTCGGAACGGGTAGTCTCCTTTTTGTTTGTTTGTTTGTTTTTGAGTCGTGTTTGGAGTGGGATATCCTTCGAAAATGTTTGGTGATCTGGTTGGAATCCTCTCTTCTTTGGTTTTCCCTTTTTCTTAAGTTGGAACTTCGGAAGTTGGAACACTTATGAGTTTGTGTTATTAAATTTTTTTTTAATTTTTCCGTCTCTTTACTTCCTTGTTTGATCTTTCTGTCTTCAGGTTACTTTACTTCTCCTTTATCCGTTTGATGGACTTTTTCTTAAGTCTTATTACTGTCATTTCAACTAGTTCTTGGACTTTTGTTTTACCTCTTTTACTTTCTTAGTTGATTGTTTTTGTATCTTCTTAATTTCTTATTTGTAAGTCTCTGTTTGTTATGTTAATGACTTTTATTTTTATGAGATCTTCCTTAGTTATCGTCTTATAGACTTCGTCTTCTTACTTAGTCGCTCGACCTTCTATTTTACCACCTTTATTGAAGACTTCTCGTCTTATCTTGTTTTTCGTACTTTCCTTGACTTCTATCAGAGTCTCTTGAGACCTTATTATAGTTTACGTGGTTGTAAACTTAATATCCCCAGGGTCTTCTTCTTCTCTTTTTCTTTCACATACTCTTTTAAAAACTTCTCTAATATGAACTTTTAAAGGGGTCGTACCTTTTCTTTTATCAGTTGGTTCAGGTTCTCCGTGTTTTTCGGGGTATGTCCTATTTGGGTTCCTCTTTGTACGGTTCTACGTATGATTTGTTTAATTCTTTCTTATAATTTTCGTCGTTCCCTCGTTGTTGTTCATTGTATGTTCTCTTTGGGATATGTGAATTGTCGACTAGACAGTTGTCTTTGATACGTCCGGTGTTCCCTTACCGTCCTATATAAATTTCATGACGTTCCCTTTTTAGATGTTGGTTCTTATGATATGGGCCGTTCCTAGAGTAAGTTTTAATTACCTCTTTATCTTTCGAAAAGTATAGTCGTTTTTAATTCTCTTAAGTCATGGTGGTTTGCTCGAAATGTTGTTTACAATTTCCCCGAATATATCAGTACTTTTTGTTCTTTTCTTTTTCTAGATGTTTTAGTCGGGGTTTGTTAATTCTTTTACCGTTATCCTTGTATATATAGTTATTAATGAAATTTACATCTACCTAATTTACGAGGTTGGTTTTCTGTGTCTGATCGACTTACCTATTTTTTTGTTCTTTATATATACGATAGATGTTCTTTGGGTGAAGTCTAGATTTCTGTGTGTATCCAACTTTCACTCTCCTATTTTTTTATATAAGGTACATTTACCCTTCGTTTTCTCGACCGTGTCGTTAAGAGTATAGTCCGTTTTGTCTGGAATTTCATTTCTTATAACGTTCTCTATTCCTTCCTGTGATGTATTACTATTTCCCTAGTTAGTTTCTTCTTCTGTTTTGTCGGAGAAGTTATTTTCCACGACCCTTTTGACCTGTCGATGTACATTTTCGTACTTTAATCTTGTGAAGGATTGTCGTATGTGTTTCTATTTGAGTTTTACCTAATTTCTGGATTTACATTCTGGTCTTTGATATTTTGAGAATCTTCTTTTGTATCCGTCTTGTAAACTACTGTATTTAGTTTCGTTCTAGGAGATACTGGGTGTAGGATCTCAGTGTCTTTATTTTTGTTTTCATTTGTTCACCCTGGACTAATTTGAATTTTCGAAAACGTGTCGTTTCCTTTGATATTCGTTTCACTTTTTTGTTGGGAGGTTTACCCTCTTTTCTTATCGTTTACTTTGTTGACTGTTTCGAAATTAAAGGTTTTATATGTTCGTCGAGTATGTTGAGTTATGACCTTTTTGTTTGTTGGGTCAGTTTCTCACCCCTTTTATGGATTTGTCGGTAAAGAGGTTCCTTCTGTGTCTACCGATTGTTTCTGTACTTTTCTACGAGTTGTGACAAGTAATAGTCTCTTTGTGTTTAGGTTTGATGTTATTTTATAGTGGTATGTTGTCAGTCTTACCGATAGTAGTTTTTAAGATGTTTGTTATTTACGACCTCTCCCACACCTCCTTTCCCTTGTGAGAACGTGACAGTAACCCTTATATTTAACTCCGTCGGTGATACCTTCTACTATACCTCTAAGGAAATTTATGATCCTTATTTTGGTGGTATACTAGGTCGTTAGGGTGAGGATCCGTATACGGGACGCCTTTGATTTCAACTTTTTCTGTGTACATAAGGTAACAAGTGACGTTGTGATAAATGTTATCGATCTTGTACTTTCGTTGGATTTACAGGTAGCTGTCTACTTACCTATTTCTTCGACTCCATCTATATGTGTTACCTTATAATAAGTCGGTATTTTTCCTTTCGTAAACTCAGTCAAGATTACTCCACCTACTTGGATTTTGGATAATATGTCTCACTTCATTCAGTCTTTCTGTTTCTATTTATGACATAAGATTACGTATATATCCCGAAAGGACCACCGAATCGACTATTTCTTAGGTTGACGTCACACCCTCTGGACCCAAGTTAGGGATCTAACCCTTCTAGGGGACCTCTTCCCTTTCCGATGGTTGAGGTCATAAGACCGGACCTCTTAAGGTACTTGAGATATCAGGTACCCTAATGTCTCGACCTGTACTGACTCGTTGATAGTGAAAGTATTTAATGAATTTTTTAGAACCTTCCATTACTGTCAGACTTTCTTGACTGTCAACCTCAGAAGTATTCATTCATTCTTAAATAAATGTCCCGTCGTTACCTCTTTGTCTGTATCTGTTATCTGAATACCTGTACCCCTCTCCCCTCCTCTCCCACTTTATATATCTTTCCATTGTACTTTTGAATGTAACTGTATACATTTTATCTATCGGTTACCCTTAAACGACATACCGAGTCCTTTGAGTTGTCCCCGAGACATAGTTAGATCTCCCTACCCTACCCCTCCTTCTACCGTTCCTCCAAGTTTTCCCTCCTCCATATACATATGTATCTTCAAACTGTCTTTTGTTGTTTTAAGACATTTCGTTAATAAGAAGTTATTTTTCCTTTTTTTTTTGGTGTTTGGGAGTTGTAATTTTTTGGATTCTAGTACCGTAAGTCAAGGTAGTCAAGTCAAGCCAGTGAGTCAGCACAGGTTGAGAAACGTTGGGGTACTTGGCGTCGTGCGGTCGGAAGGGACAGGTAGTGGTTAAGGGCCTCAAGTGAGTCTGAGTGCAGGTAACTCAGTCACTACGGTAGGTTAGTAGAGTAGGAGACAGCAGGGGAAGAGGAGGACGGGGGTTAAGGAGGGTCGTAGTCTCAGAAAAGGTTACTCAGTTGAGAAGGGTACTCCACCGGTTTCATGACCTCAAAGTCGAAATCGTAGTAAGGGAGGTTTCTTTAGGGTCCCGACTAGAGGAAGTCTTACCTGACCAACCTAGAGGAACGTCAGGTTCCCTGAGAGTTCTGAGAAGAGGTTGTGGTGTCAAGTTTTCGTAGTTAAGAAGTCACGAGTCGAAAGAAGTGTCAGGTTGAGAGTGTAGGTATGTACTGGTGACCTTTTTGGTATCGGAACTGATCTACCTGGAACCAACCGTTTCATTACAGAGACGAAAAGTTGTACGATAGATCCAACCAGTATTGAAAAGAAGGTTCTCATTCACAGAAAATTGAAGTACCGACGTCAGTGGTAGACGTCACTAAAAACCTAGGGGGGTTTTATTTCAGACTGTGACAAAGGTGACAAAGGGGTAGATAAAGGGTACTTCACTACCCTGGTCTACGGTACTAGAAGGAAAAGACTTACAACTCGAAATTCCGTTGAAAAAGTGAGAGGAGAAAGTGCAAGTAGTTGTCGGAAAAGTCAAGGTAGCACAGCGTTTATCTTCCACTTTTCCACCTTCGTCACTGTCTAAAATAATCGAACCTGAGGTTTTAGTGACACTTGTCACTGACGTTAGTAATTTAATTTTCTGATGACGAAGAACCCTCCTTTCAAAACTGTTTAGTTCTGTTACATAATTTTTCGTCTCCGAAGTCAAACGACTGTTTCCAGGTACATCAGGTTCGATACCAAAAGGGTCGTTAGTACATATCTACACTCTCAACCTTGTGTTTCTTCCAACTTACGGTTTCTTGACTACGAAAACTTGGTGTCACAACCTCTTCTGACGACTCTCAGGGAACCTGATATTCCTCTAGTTCGGTCAGTTAAGGTTTTCTTTATTTGTGACTTACAAGTGACCTTCCTGACTACGACTTCGACTTCGAGGTCATGAAACCAGTGGACTACGTTTCTCGGCCAAGGAATCTTTTCTTGGACTACGACCCTCTCTAACTTCCGTCCTCCTCTTCCCCCACTGTCTCCTACTCTACAAACCTACCGTAGTAGATGAGTTATCTATACTCAGCCTCATTTGAGACCCTCTACCACTTCCTGTCTCCTCTGAACACACGACGTTAGGTACTCCAGTGTTTCTCAGCCTGTGTTGAATCACTGACTTGTAATTGTTGTTTGCGAATCTTATAACAAATCAAGTCCCGAACCTACTCACAGAACACAGTTCACGGATGGTTACATAGGGAAATCTAAACGAAAAGAATTTCAAAGGGAATCGTTCTCTCGTAGACAAATGTAATTCATGGTAATTTTTATAACGGTAATTTGAATGATTATATAATAAGATCTACGGTACGAGGTGTGATCTACAACAGGAAAACTACTCCTGGGAGTCCTCTTTATGTAATAAAAACGTAGTTTTGTCGAAATGTTTATGTTTTCCATTTTAGAAGATCCATTCTACTTTTTAGTTTATAGAAGTACTTGAATCTGAAATCTTTCTAAATAATTTGTCTTATGTTTTTCGTGATTGGTTTTGTCTTTTCTGACTATTTGGTTTGTAATTTTAATTCTTTAGTAGAAGTAGTTTTATGTTCAAACTTTGGGACTTTCCCGTTCGGTATCTCTGTCTTTTCTATATATGTTACATATGTTGTTTGTTCACAGTGTGTGAGTCTTATATATTCATATATTCTTTGAACGATTAGTAATGGTTTTCAGTTCGTTCGGTTTTCTGTTTACACTTTCCGTTAAGTTGTCGTGAATTGTTATCTTCCTTAAGACCTACCGGTGACTCTTTGTTTTATATTATATTGGTATGTTACTTCAATATTAGACACTATTTTTGTTTACTTCATGGTTATGTACGATTTTATACTACCTAAAGTCTTTGTAGTACGATTTACCTTCTAAACTAGTGTTTTCTGTTAACAATACTAACGTAATTATACTCTTCAGGTCATATCCGTTTAGGTATCTCCGTCTTTTTATCTTACTTCTAAAAGATCCCCACCTTGATACCGCTTTTCCCACCCATATAACGACTAAAATAAAGTTCCCATTACTTTACAAACTTTAGTTTATTACTATTGCGAACGTACTGAACATTTATATAATACTGAACACCTATATACCAATATACTGAACACTTTTATAACTTTTGACAACATACAAAATTTACCCACTTCAAACTATATTTAATAGAGTTGTTTTAATAATTTTACATCTACCTTATTTTAAAAATTTCAATATTATTTTAGTTTATTTTATCTTTTTATTACACCAGGTCGTTGTAGTCAGTAGTATTTGATTTTAGTATTAATACTCCGTCTTTAGTAAGTAATCCATCAGTCGCATCCCAATCTCAGATCGAAGGAAAAAATTAAAGTTAAAATTAAGAGAGTGTATTTGTAAAACGATGCAATCGGGTTTCGATATAAACGACGAGGTCAAAGATCCGTAAGTCTCTTTAAGGAGGGACCAGACCTACCAGTATTTTGTAGGTATGGGTCCTGTTCTGTTAGGAATTGACAATAGGTCAGATAGTTCTTCTTCTTGAGGTCCTCCTGGTAATCGAGAATTTGTATGTCAACCGGGGATTTATTACCAGACCCCAGAACTCTTTCCCAACTCCCTACCAAGTGTTACAGACCTCTTTGACTCTTTGATTCCCTAGGTTTTTTCGCTATTTTTACCATTTGACCTGTAACGTAATACATTTGACTAACCAGTTTTTACTGTATATAATTTCAGTGTTCGGTTGGTTTTTACACGTCTAGTCATTGTCGTTTCTATATGTTGACTATAGTGGGGACGGAAGACCCCCGAGAAGTGGGTTAGAGTCACAGGTATGACTCTCGAAACTTAAAGATAGGAATTTTATTTGAAACGGACACACTTACAGATAAAACGTTCAAACACCTTAAACAAGAAACCGAGGTACTTGTCTTGAACCAAAAGGGTAAAGTTAATGTATGTTAATGGTCGCACTTGAAAATATGTGTCTCCCGTTGATTGTTTTAGACCGTCATAGTTGATTTCAACTTGTCTGCATATAAAAGACTGGTTTGGAAAGTTGAGGACCATATGTTAGTGTTCATTCTCGACCTTTACCATCTTTTCATTGATCTTAAAATTTCATCCGGTCATGAACAAACAATCAAACGAACGAAAATGCTCTTTACTTAATAAGTGATTGAGTTTTACATCCAGTTGACACTACGATCCAACGGTGTGAAGTATGACCTCCTTTTTATGACGTCGTACTACTATAAGAGATGGTTTTTTTTTTTTGTGTGTTTTTTTGTTGTTATATTCATTTACATTTTATACCTTTTGTAAAGAGTGTCTTAAATCTAAAGGAAAATATGGATCGGATATGTTTTAAGTATCATGTTGGGAGTATACTAACACGGAAGATACAGGATCCCGTCGTCGACTTCGTATACTGATTGTTGCCATAAAGTTTAGTGAGTTGGTGATCGGAAATTTCCATTTACTCCATGACTTTGCAACATAATGAACTATTAATACTGCGATCCGAAATAACATCATAGTACTGTCTTTAAGTCTAACCTACAGTTGTCTGTTGTCTTTCGTCAATATCCAAACTGAACACGAGTGAAGAATATCTGATGACAGATCGATCCAAGGTAGAGGGAGGGAAGAACGGTCCTTCAGACCAGTTTCGTAGGTTTCCAACAGTACTAAAAAAAAAAAAAAAAAAAACGGATAAGTAGGAAAAGGAAAAAAAAAAAAGAAAGAAAAAAACTTTTTCTCTGTGTCTATATTTCTTGTCTGAAAACCTGTGACACCCTCTTCCGTTCCCACTCTACTAAACTCTCTTATCGTAACTTTGTACATATAATTGTATACACTCTCTCTAGACGTCAGGTCCAGACTACGTACTCTGTCCCGTGAGTCCCGGCCACGTGACACTACTGGACTTCCTACCCTACCCTTCCCTCCACCCTCCCCCCAAGTCCTACCCCCTGTGTACAAGTGGGTACCGACTAAGTACAGTTACATACCGTTTTTTGTGATGTTGTGACATTTCATTAATCGGAGGTTAATTTTATTCATTTTATTAAAATTCTTTTGTAATTAAGAAAAAAATTAATAATAAAAAATTTTAAAAATTGGCCTCCTATTAACGAGATATTACACAAAAAAAGACGGAATGTTGTTACTTCTAGTCGGTATATATATATACACACACACACACACACACACACACACACACATACATAGGGAGTAAGAACACAGAGGGAGGAAGGATGGAGGTAGGATGGTGAGGAGTAGGAAAAGGTCTATTAACCCGAAGGGACCACCGAGTCTCCAATTTCTCAGACGGATCTTACGTCCTCTGGGCCCAAGCTAGGGACCCAACCCTTCTAGGGGACCTCCTCCTTTACCGTAGGGTGAGGTCATGAGAACGGACCTCTTAGGGTACCTTCCACCTCGAACCATCCGATGTCAGGTACCCCAGTGTTTCTCAGTCTGTGCTGACTCACTGTAATGAATGAATGAATGAATGTTTTACAAATAGTCCTACAACTCTTAAATTTAACACAGGGTATCGGAGGACAGATAAATAATGATCTCTTTATCAGTTTCGTAGGCTCCATCTTTACGGATTCGTCTACCGTACACGGAAAGTAATGAGTTTTCATCCAAGATAGAGTGTAATTAGATAAACCATACCGTGAAATCTTAGAAGACCTTTCAATAAACTATTATATATAGTTATATCAATTTTATTGGTATCAGACACTGGATAATAGGTGTCCCTCTCAGATAGGAGTAGATTCTTATACTTTATATGGGTTTACTTGTTTTTCCGTAAGTAGTATTCATAATAAATATTTTTATGTTTTAACATGATTTTAAACTTTTTTCACCATTTTTCGTTTTAATTTATTGATTGCCTCCGTGATAACATCTCGGTTAATTTGATTTAAAAGTTTTTAAAGAATACTATATTTCTTTTTTATGTCCCGTATCTGATAAAAAATTAACCTCCTATTAACGGAATGTTACAAAGTAACCAAAGACGGTATGTTGTTACGTTTAGTTGGTATTAACATATATATATAAATATATATATATATATAATATCTATAGATATATAAGAGAGGGAGTGAGAACTCGAGGAGAGGGAGGAGAGTAGGGTGGGGGTCCTGTACCTTAATATTTATTGACATGGTAGAGAGAGAGAGAGAGAGAGAGATATATATATATATGTTTGTGTGTGTCTGTATATATGATATACATTTATATATTAGTCCTGTGTCTTACGGATGGTGATAAAGTCCTTTGTTTTCTACAACTCCGGTAATTCAATAGACGGTGACATCGACGGGTACTATCATGTGTGAATCCCCTAAGGCCTACCTTTCTTTGTACTATAAACGGGATCTATCGATTCCACATATAGTTTCCTTATAAAGTAATTCGGCTCTAAGAACGTACAAGTATATGTAAAAAAAAAGAAATTCTATTTAGAGAAACGAGTCGATGAACAACATAAAGACGTTTTGAGAATATATAGGACCGAGAAGGGAATAGAGAAGTCTTGTCAGAGAGTCCCGATAGGTTCCCGAATTAGGGAATGATTCAGACTACTTATTTTATATTAAGAGTTGAAATCCAACATGTAATTAAAAAAATCATTATTACTGTAAAATAATTTTTGTTCTATTCCCTCATTATTTCTTATAACATATATTGTTAACTGACCAAGAAAAATAAGAATCTAAAGTTTTACAGATTTAATTTATCAACTTTTTACATTTATTCTTTTTTACCCTTTTTATTATTACTTTCACACTAGTAAAATCAGAGATTACTAAAAGTAATCAAAGGGTAATCAATATCAAAGAGTAATCGATATCCTATTTTTAAGTTGATGAATAGTACCCTATGTTCCAGGAATAACAACGACATCACAGTGATAATCCTGAAAAAGTAGAATTAAGTACGATACTGGCTAGAATTGCAATTCGATGTACGACTAGAAAGAAGGAATTTTAAGTGAAAAGGAAAGATCGAGGGGTTGGAGAATCAAAATACAAGATGAGATATGTCAAAAGGTCATAATCTTACACGATATAGACTTAATACGAAAATAAAATGACTTAGGTTACAGTATCGTGTAGAGATCGAAACACGATATGTGCTTATACTAATCTTATACAGTCCCTCGGCTTGGTATACTAGAATCCTTGACGAGGACCGTCATACCAAGGTAAGGTCTTCATAAGTAGAGAAGGTTCAAATTCAGCGAAAAAGTTCTCTTTATACCGAGTCGATTTCTAAAAGATTCGTTTGGTAAATGTGTCGGTACGTAAACTCTCCTCAAAACCGATTTTATAATTTATATTATTACCTATAAAACCGTATGTAAAGTATAAATTCTAGAATCGGAAGACATGTCTCATTTTTGAATAATCTTTATTTAAGACACATGTTAGACACGTGTTTTTAATTTTAAACAAATAGTCGGTTAAAAATGGTTTTAAACAAACTACAAAATCAATTACGGTATAATTCCCTTTCATATAAATGAAAGAGTATTATTACCAAGTTATGAAAATCAGGATAGAATTCTAAATGTTTAAGATCATTCATATATCACTGTCATCATTTGATCGTTATTATACTTTTTTTACAAGTAACTTCATAACGTTCAGACCTCCTCTAACCGTAAAGGTTAGACTTTGTTCTAATTAAAGATCAATTGATCATTAAGACATACTGTCTAAGCTCTTTCTGAATTTGTTTCATTGATAAGGATAGGAGTCACTTTTGTTCACACCTTATGTTACTGATGATCATTACTTTTATTATTGTGAATTAGTTATAATCAGTTACCTTTTGTTACTTACCGACTTAAAGGAAAAAAACGAAAAGGTAATTAATGATTGACCGTTTAGTTTAGATAAAAGATTGGTATTTTATATGTACTCCTAAAATTTAAATAAATTACTTTTTTGACGAAATGATTCTAATTAATAGATTATGGTATCTTTTGATTTAATTACGTCAATGTAATTGTAACCCCCGAAGAACTCATAATTTGGGAAACGAACTATGAATTTTAGGTGATATATGAATTAGAAACCTTGTTGGGATTACCCAACTATAATAATAGAAGGAAAATTTAACTCTTTTGTTTGAATCTTTTATTTAAACCACCGGGTATAACTGGGTCGTCCTTTCACCTTTTCTGTTAGAAACTCGGTACTATATACACAGAGGTTTGTGATACTAGAGTCCTTTTTTTCTCTGAGTTATACCTAAAACTTAATGAAAATTTACGTATCATTAAAAATGTATCATTAAAGGAAGTGATATATGCATTTACTGTATAGATGCGAATG
This sequence comes from Capra ibex, assembly GCA_006410555.1. Taxonomy (NCBI): domain Eukaryota; kingdom Metazoa; phylum Chordata; class Mammalia; order Artiodactyla; family Bovidae; genus Capra; species Capra ibex. The sequence continues at coordinate 25,694,601 of SJYO01046538.1, read as the reverse complement.
AGACAGTACAAATACATTACGCGGGAAAAGGAGATTTTATTACCGTCACACAAACGTAATTACAAAGACCCTAGTATCCAGACAAACAAAATGACAACAAAAAAACCAAAACAAAAACCACCGTTTACTTCCTCCCCTACTCAAAGTGTGGGTGGAGTCACATACAGTGACCAATCGTATCCTTACGTGGCGTCTAAAATACTTTAACAAATAAAATTTCACTATTTACTTACTTTGAAGTGATATTCTTTTTTTTTAGTAAGAGGAATTAGGGACTTCGTTTAGGAAGAGTAATATCTTCAGTGAATAAAAATCTTCTTTATTTAGTATTCCTAATTCGATAAAAAGAACGTAATCTTCTCAATCGGTTAGAAACAGTTACAAGGTTCGACAATTGAAACTAAAGTGTATGATTTTCTACTTTTAAGATAATAATCTTTTCGTAAATTAACATTTTGTAACCAATCAACTTAATATAAAGTAAGTTAAGATAGGTTAAAATAAAACCATTTCAGTCATCAGACAATAGACTTCTCAATAGTTTGTCTGACCGTACGGGACTGTAAAACTTTTAACTTTAAATTATTCTATTTATTTTCACAACGAGATTAAAGAGTGAATGTCCAAAGAGTCTACATCTAAAAAATTTAATAAAAATAATAAGGAGGTGACATAAATGATTTAGTTCGTTATTACTTATCCGATGATGTTTCGTTTTATGGAATAACGATTGTTCATAGATCGTATTCCGACCAAATATATTGTAAACGTAAAAAAAATCCCTCCTCACATGAATAAGGAGTTTTTCTATGTAGTAACATCGTCAAACACTAGGATTCACACCTCTCACAGTCTCTTGACGTTATGAGAAATGAATGTACAAAAGATAATTTTAAAATGAAACTTGAATGTCTTCGTAAAGAATATGGAGTGGTTAGTGGAGGATTTTAGATTATAATAAATTAGTCACTAGTCATAAGGTTCAACTTCTATTCTGGTCTCTCTCTCCCTCCTGTTAGTAAGGACTACGAGGAAGACGATACTGGTCCCTAGTCCTCAAAACGGGATACGTACACGGGTTGTAAGTAAATAAAACTCGGTTAATCGAAAAACAAGGTAATGTGAAAAGGAAAATTTACTATTAATAACTATAACTGTCCATTAGACTACATTATAAAAATAAATAATCTTTATATTTACTGTTTTATATATAAAGAGTATATAAACCAGAAACAGGTACCTAGGACCGAATGTTGAGGGGTTTGTGAACCCTAAAGGCTAACTTTTCTCGTTACCCTAGTGGAAAATAGTGTTATAAACCAGAGAACACAAGTAAAGGACTTTGACGAAGTCTCGGTATTTTCACTTTACCCACAAAACAATAAGTATTGTTCAGGGAAAGATAGTTTTGACCCCAAAACAATTATTTAACTGAAAAGAATTCGAGGATATGTACAAACGGGACGTAATCTTCCACCTAAGAAATGATAACACGGTGGACCCTTCGTGGATTCCTACCCCGACGACAGTCTTCTTCGTCGATACGTAACTCCTAGTCTTTAAAAGCTGGGTGGGGACTAAAGGTCTCTCCCCTTTCCCCGACCTCCAACTTAGATAGTGGTTGCCGTTGATAATTAGTTTGTACAGTACATTATTTCGTAAGTATTCTTTGGGTTTCCTACACAAACCCTCGGAGTCAGTAGACCTCCATAACCTTTCCTCCGTGTAAGTCTTTCCTGTACTTTTGAGGTACGGGAACGGACTACGTGGAAAAGGACTCAATATAGACATTGACGTTGAGACAGGTATTGTTCTAACATAGGTCTATGTAGGACAGAACGTCTATGTCTCAACTTTGGTGTTCAGTACATTGGACACGTACAAATTTCAATTCGGTCAGTGTCTTATTCGTTTAGTCTCATACTGTCTCCGGAATTAAGGTCTTAGGAAAGTCTTTATTACCCAGGTAACAAGTCCTTCTAAGTGTGAACTTGGGTGGTAAGGTATTGAATAATATTTACCAGTTTAAATTTCGGGAGGTTTACTTTGGACGGAACGGTCGTAAAGACGTATAGTCAGACAGGAGGGATTGAGTATTTTCGAACTGGTTGTGGTCCACCTCCTCCGTCTAAACTTGTGACGGTAGACAGAGGAACAGTCACCGGGACCGTTATTTCGAGAATAATAATAATAAAAAAAAAAGGAGAGTTTCCGGTCATGTGATCATAACGAAAGAAACGTGTAGTCCAATGTTCGGGAACGATCCATTGTTGTAAAATATTATTTCACCATTAGATCTTTCATTTTATAAAGGGACCCACTCAGTGTGATCGTATGATTAGTTCGGGTGTCTCCCCAAGTACTCTTTGAGACTTGGCGTCTTAGTGTCCTTGTTGGACTTGAACCGTGACCTCAGACTACACATCTCAACACCCCCACCCCCACCTATCGTCGGAATCCCTGACCCGCGAATTGGACGCGTTAGACTACGATAAAGGTCCATCTATCACAGTCTTAACTCAATTTAACATCCTGTGAAAAAACCGTAAACCCCTTAACGAAATACCACATTCTTTCTGTGTTTATGTGGTGACTTTAACTCAAGTATTAGGGTTTCTGGATACCGTTTACTAATAAAATTTTATTTATATAAAAGAGATGGACACGGAGGTACTAAAAAGACTAAAACCTACATCTTTTATTTGTATACCAATGATTCTACCTTTCCCCGTATTCCCTTCCCTATTTCACCCTCTGACTATGTATGTGTAATTATATATATTTTATTTATTGATTATCCCCGGATGACGTATCGAGTCCCTTGAGATGACTTATGAGACATTACTGGATATACGATTAACTCAGATTTTTTCTCACTTATGTACACATACATATTGACTAAGTGAAACGAGAGATGGACTTTGATTATGTTGTAACATTTAGTTAATAAAAGGTTATATTAAATTAAATGTTTATTCATACGACGATGACGATTCAGTGAAGTCAACACAGGCTGAGACGCACTGGGGTACCTGACGTTGGGTGGTCCGAGGGGGCAGGGACCCTAAGAGGTCCGTTCTTGTGACCTCACCCAACGGTAAAGAAAGAGGTTTATATATATAAATAAGTAAGTAAATTTAATCAAAATTATAAATAAGTAGATTAGTAAAAAATTTATAACATTCGCCTTATTTCTACCTTGAATTACGTTCTTAAAACTCCTTGATATTTGTTGTAGATTTCTTACCACCTCCTGTCTTGATGTACAACTCTTGGGTTTGACCAGACTTGGTCTTCAAACTACTAACTCTAAGGACCTTATGACAGGACAATTGAATGGTAAACGCTGTTAGTTTCCTCTTTTCCTTTCTATATTCGTAGGCTTACGTCTCAAGGTTTCTTACGGTTCTTCTGTATTCTTTCGGAAGAAGTCGTTAGTTACGTTTCTTTATCTCCTTTTGTTGTCTTACCCTTTCTGATCTCTAGAGAAGTTCTTTTAATCTCTATGGTTCCCTTGTAAAGTACGTTTCTACCCGAGCTATTTCCTGTCTTCACCATACCTGGATTGTCTTCGTCTTCCATAATTCTTCTCCATCGTTCTTATGTGTCTTCTTGATATGTTTTTTCCAGAAGTACTGGGTCTATTAGTACTACCACACTAGTAAGTAGATCTCGGTCTGTAGGACCTTACACTTCAGTTCACCCGGAATCTTACGTAGTGATACTTGTTTCGGTCACCTCCACTACCTTAAGGTCAACTCGATAAAGTTTAGGACTTTCTACTACGACACTTTCACGATGTGAGTTATACTGTTGTTTAAACCTTTTGAGTCGTCACCGGTGTCCTGGCCTTTTCCAGTCAAAAGTAAGGTTAGGGGTTCTTTCAGTTACGGTTTCTTACGAGTTCGATGGTATGTTAACGTGAGTAGAGTGTACGATCATTTCATTACGAGTTTTAAGAGGTTCGGTCCGAAGTCGTTATACACTTGACACTTGAGGGACTACAAGTTCGACCAAAATCTTTTCCGTCTCCTTGGTCTCTAGTTTAACGGTTGTAGGCGACCTAGTACCTTTTTCGTTCTCTCAAGCTCTTTCTGTAGATAAAGACGAAATAACTGATACGGTTTCGGAAACTGACACACCTAGTGTTCTTTGACACCTTTTAAGACCTTCTCTACCCTTATGGTCTGGTGGACTGGACCGAGAACTCTTTAGACATACGTCCAGTCCTTCGTTGTCAGTCTTGACCTGTACATTGTTGTCTGACCAAGGTTTATCCTTTTCCTCATCCAGTTCCGACATATAACAGTGGGACGAATAAATTGAATATACGTCCCATGTAGTACTCTTTACGACCTGACCTCCTTTGTGTTCGACCTTATTTCTAACGCCCTTCTTATAGTTATTGGAGTCTATACGTCTACTATGGTGGGAATACCGTCTTTCACTTCTCCTCGATTTTTCGGAGGACTACTTTCACTTTCTTCTCTCACTTTTTACACCGAATTTCGAGTTGTAAGTCTTTTGCTTCTAGTACCGTAGGTCAGGGTAGTGAAGTGCCCTTTATCTACCCCTTTGTCACCTTTGTCACAGTCTGATAAAAAGACCCGAGGTTTTAGTGACGTCTACCACTAACATCGGTACTTTAATTGTCTGTGAATGAGGAACCTTCCTTTCAATACTGGTTGGATCTATCATATAATTTTTCGTCTCTGTAATGAAACGGTTGATTCCAGACAGATCAGTTCCGATACCAAAAAGGACACCAGTACATACCTACACTCCCAACCTGACACTTTTTCCGACTCACGACTTCTTAACTATGAAACCTTGACACCACAACCTCTTCTCAGAACTCTCAGGGAACCTAACGTTCCTCTAGGTCGGTCAGGTAAGACTTCCTCTAGTCGGGACCCTAAAGAAACCTTCCTTACTACGATTTCGACTTTGAGGTCATGAAACCGGTGGAGTACGCTTCTCCCCTGAGTAACCCTTTCTGAGACTACGACCCTCCCTAACCCCCGTCCTCCTCTTCCCCTACTGTCTCCTACTCTGCCGACCTACCGTAGTGAATGATCTACCTGCACTCAGACTCACTTGAGACCCTCAACCACTACTTGTCCCTCCGGACCACACGACACNCTTCTCAGAACTCTCAGGGAACCTAACGTTCCTCTAGGTCGGTCAGGTAAGACTTCCTCTAGTCGGGACCCTAAAGAAACCTTCCTTACTACGATTTCGACTTTGAGGTCATAAAACCGGTGGAGTACGCTTCTCCCCTGAGTAACCCTTTCTGAGACTACGACCCTCCCTAACCCCCGTCCTCCTCTTCCCCTACTGTCTCCTACTCTACCGACCTACCGTAGTGAATGATCTACCTGCACTCAGACTCACTTGAGACCCTCAACCACTACCTGTCCCTCCGGACCACACGACACTAAGTACCGCAGCGTTTCTCAGCCTGTACTGACTTGACTTGACTTACATGGTAGTTGGTTAGTCTTCTTACAGTACGTGGGACTTAGGGAGTTGGTTTTACAGTGTAAATTTTTGAGAAGGGATTTTTGGTAGTCCCTCAAACCCAGAAAACTTATGTCATGAACCAGAGGAACGAACCTGGACACTATTGTGAAAGAGACGAGGTTTAGGGTCACAAAAACAAACGAACTGGAGAAAGACGTTACCTGTGCGTCTGAACCCAAACTGTTGTAATAATTACAGGGAGAAAAGATGGTCTGACATTCAAAGTAATTGTTTCCGTATTAAAATTAAAAATGAGTGATAAAGTAGAGGGTTCGGGTCTTGATAAAAGATGTTTAATATTAAAGTAATATTCCAAAATCTAGATACTATTCTCGTGATGTCACTAGTATAAACTCCTTTGACAATTTGTTTCTAGTTTCCTTTTACGATTATAATGTTTCCTGGTTTAAAAAACCTATTCATAATAAAAAATACATAATCCTATCGACGAATGTTAGATTTGAGTCTACATTGTTTGTCGTCTCTTACCTTTACGAAGTATATTAAAAGTTCTCGTATTGATCTAGTTATTTTATATCGTTATAACTTTACCCTTAGACTCAAGAACAAGTTCCTGGTTTTCTTACTTGAAGTAACTCTGTGTTTGTGAATACCATCGTTCTTTTACCCTAGACAATATCTCTTCTTTTCATGTTTCAAAAGTAGTATCTGTGACTCTCCCTCATTTTTCGGGGGTTTCCGCCCTGAATGTCGTCAAATACAGGAATGCTCAAATTAGACATGTAAAAACCAACCGAGGACAGTACAGTAAAGATTGGTTAGTCAAATTTCAAGTTTTACAAATTAAATTGTAGAAATACCGAAGAGAACTGGGGTCTAATTCAGTGATGGGAAAAAGTACGGGGGACCGGTAAAATGTTCCACATACCCGATTTCTAATTACTGGTGGTCAACCAAAAGGGAGTCCGTATACATTGTTTTCAATTAATGACCGAAAGGAACCTAGACTCACGACTATTAAATAGTCTGGTTTCTGTGTAAAGTCCTTGATCCCTGTTTCCCATATCGAAATCTAATTACCTCACTGTACAAATAACTTTTGTTCTGACTCCAGAGTCTCAGGATGTGACTGACGGATAGTTAAAGATGGAGTTATAATAATTATTAAAGATCCCAGAAGATCTCTTCATATGTATGAGGTTTTATGTAATTAGGAGTTGTTAGAATACAATAATAATAGTAGTAATACAAAAAGTTACTATAATTTTAAATGACTTCATTTTGCGATATAAATTTGTTTTTGATTGTCCAGAACGAGACATTATAAAATTAATTTTTAGACTTTTAATTTATGAAGGACTACGGAACTTTTTAATATACCTTTGAAAAGTCAGTTAATTTTCTGTCGGATGACACATTTACAGTTTTGTCGAATGTATAGTTTGTTATGAATTACTTACTCAATAACTACCCTATGTTGTATAATACTTTGTAAACGATATCTGTATATAAATTACTGAAGGGATCACCGAGTCTATTATTTCGTAGATGGATGTTACGTCCTCTGGGCCCAAGTTGGGGACCCAGCCCTTCTAGAGGACCTCTTCCTTTATCGTTGAGTGAGGTCATAAGAACGGACCTTTTGAGGTACCTGTCTTCTCGGACCATCCGATGTCAGGTACCCCAGTGTTTCTCAGTATGTGTTGACTCACTGAAGTGAATATAAATTACTATCTCCATGACAGATGTTACAAAATTCTTACTTGAGTAAGATAAGATTCTCATATATACTGTTTTAGGTCTTTAAAAATTTCTTTTCTTTTTATAATTTTATAGATCTTTTCGTACGTAGTTTTTCTTATGTATTAAGCTAAGATTTATAATCTACTGTATACGACGGACTAAAACAGGAAACCCGGTAAGACACAGAAATTTTAAAAGATGTCACTAGTCTATGTTAAGAAACACGATTCAGCGAAATCAGTACAGGTTGACAAACACTGGAATATCTGACCTTGGGCGGTCGAGGAGACAAGTACCCTAAGAGGTCCGTTCTTATGACCTCACCCAACGGTACGAAAAAAGGTCCCCTAGAAGGGTTAGGTCCCTAGCTTGAGTTCAGAGAATATAGAGGACGTAACGGTCCACCGAAGAAATGGTGATCGTGGTTCACGTTGATAGTCATTAATTTTTGATATTTAACAATAATTTTAAATTAAACAAAGGTAAACTAAAAAGTTCCGGAAAGAATATATATCCTGCTTCAAGTTATGGCAACGATGAATGCACTCAGTAAAATACGTTTCTTTTATAATAAAACAGAGAGAAAACGGTAATAATTTACACAAAAAAGATATCTTTAAATAATAAGACATACACACACGCACACACACACACACACACACGTACACATACGTGAGTCAACGAGTCAAAAAAGACTCAGAAACACAGGGGTACCTGACATTGGATGGTCCGAGGAGACAGGTACCTTAAGAGAGTCGTTCATATGACCTCACCGAATGGCTAAGGATGAGACACCCTAGAAGGGCTGAGTCCCTAGTTTGGGAGTATAGAACGTAGAGGACGTAACCGTCTACCCAAGAATTAGTGATCACGGAGAACCTTTCAGATAAATAATCAGATCACCCAAATATTACAATAAGTTTAGAAGATATAGGAACGACTAAAAGAGTGACCAACAAAATAATCAACAGTTTTAATACCAGATTTATAGAAATTAATAATTATAACTTACCAAATAAAAAGGAAGTTAAAACATTAAATAAATAATACATAAAACCTCAAGACGTTAATCCACGTATATAAAATACCAACAGTATAAAAGAATTAATTAACTCAGGTAGTAATATTTTTCTTACAACAAGGTTGAAGTGTGTACTTTTGTAATTCTGATTTTCTCAGACTCATTAAACGGTTCTGACGTGAAGATTAAGTCCACCAATACGACTTTTAAGGTACAAGAAAGGTGAAGATATAACAGAAGTTCTACATTAAGATGTAAATGAAAAGTGTGAAGTAATATGTTTGGTAATTAACGTTTAAGTCACCGGGATTTATTAGGATACATCTAAGACTGAAGTTCTCAATAACTACACAAATCTTAAAACATAGAATTTCTGAACACTCGTACCATTCTTTTGTTATAAGTGAGACTTTTATTTTATAACGTAATATTGTAATTTAATATAAGTATAAAGTAGACGTCAAAGTCGTATAAAGTAACTTTTTTCCCATATTGTTATCAGAGTTGTTCGTTATTTACCGTTTTCTTTAGTCTGACATGTTTACTCTTTACTCTGTGTTTTATTCAACTATTACTGTTTTCTTTTTGAAAGTGTACCTTCCTTTGATGTAAAAATTAGGAGTCAATCTTAATATATTATGTCTAAATAAAGGATTGGTAGAAAGAGTATTTAGAGATAACATTGTTTTCTGTAGATTACACTAATTAATATCAATAAATATGTCAATTGACACGAAAAGAAGGAAACATTAAGATCTCTGAATAATAGGGCCAAATACCCATATGAATTTTTGACGAAGACCATTGTGAAGTGGAGTAACTTAACAAACACCGACTAATTAATCTTACAGAAACTCTATACTTCAGACATTTACCATTACCGGTGTATTGCAAGTGATCTCGTCAGAATAAGACTTATTAGGTCAGTTTCATTAAAGACATCTGTACACAGAACGAGTGTACATACCGTGAGAGTGATGGATGAATCCGTCGAAAAGATATTAAATGAAAATACCGAAAGTTAAAGTAAACCTAAAATATCCGAATTACTGAATCCTTTACTAATACTCATTGTTATTAAGTCTTAGCTGGAAAGTCTCAATGGACGAAAAACTAGCCAAATCGGTTGTTGTGAAGATGAATTAAATAGTCGGTGTTTTTATACACGTGACTGTCGACGACTGAATGTAAAATAATAAAAACAATAATACGGTCTATTTATAAATTCATCAATTGTTTTGATACCGTCATCCTGTTTCAGTAGGTGTCATTGTGGTTCAATTACATAGATACACTTTTATAAAGTGTGAGTTTAATTAGAACGAAGAAACACATTCTTTGGGAAACCCTTGATAATTTTTCCTTTAACATTAGTTGACCGTTACTCGTGGCTGCGACGTGTCTTGTATCCACTTTATATTTCCGTTAAGTTAAAAAATATGTCTATGATTTCTTCATCTTTAGTAACGATAGGAGTTGAGATTTACTCGTAGAGATACTCTAAATTAAAGACATGTATGTTTCGTCAATTTTGTTACGGTCATTTTGACTAGGTCTGGGACACCCCGAGGACCCGTGTTTCCGAAAAGACGTAGGGAAAAAAAAAAAAGAAAAAAAAACGAACATCGTTTGTTCGAAGTAAGTCGAAGGCACTGAAAGGGACTCAAGGTTTCCCGTCCAAGGTTTTCAACGATTAGTCTTTTACCTCCCCTAATACCTTTGATCCCTTCTCTTCAGTTCTTTGTTATCACGTCGGAACCCCGTCTCAGGACCAAGGGGGAGTTCCCTATATATGTTGTTATAGAAACTCGACAAAACGTCTACGATCACCACAGGTTGGAAGTCGCTGGGGGACCTGACGTCGGAAGGTCCGAGGAAGCGGGTACCCTAAAAGGTCCGTTCCCATGATCTCACCCTACAGTAACGGAAGAGGTCTCCTCCCATATGACACGAATAATTAAGGGACCGTATGGGACGTGTGACGGAGATATGTCGGTGGTACAAAAGATTTTTCGATAATTACTATAACAATACACTTGGGAACTGAAAAGAAATTTATCGTATTTTCGAGAGAGTGACCTTTTTTTTTATCCAACGGTAAAGGATCTGAACTTGTTAGAGATAGGTCGATTCGGAACACAAGAGTTGAGTCGTAAATACACCTCGAACTTACGTCCAGTCTTTTTTATTGTGTTACGTTTCAACCTCTTACAATGTATAATTCCTTCCAACCGTGACAATCGGACCTTTTGTTATACTTGAACTCCACAAATTACTACCAAACTCGTGAAGACACTATAGTAAATCTACACGTCTTAGACAAACCAAATCGAGACTTCTACGTTTAGATTGGACAAAAAAAGTTACCTAGACTTTAATAAGACCCTAAGGGGAGATGGGGGTGTGAGGGAAAGTAAGAACAGAAGAAAGAGAAGAACCTTTCGACACATATTGTAAAAGTCACATAGACTATTTTACAATCCATTCGGAGTCAATTTTTCTACCAAGGAAGTTGTACTGACTTCCGTGTCGATGATAAATAAATGATCCGGGACATGATCCCAGACTTCACTAGGTTGACTCATTGTGTGAAATGGGATTTTTCGAGTACCAGATATATGTCTAGTTAAACTCAGACTTAAACCGTTATTCCTCAAGAACTAGACTCCGTGTCAGTCGAGGACCAGAACAAAAACAACTGACATATCTCGAAGAGGTAGAAACCGATGTTTCTTATATTAGTTAGACTAAAACCACTACTGGTAGACCACTACAGGTATACATCTCAGAAGAGAACACAACAACCTTCTCCCACAAACGATACTGGTCACGTAAAAGAACCATTTTGAGATAATCAGAGACGGGACGAAGTAAGGCGTAAGGTTCGGGTTTAAACGGACAATGAGGTCCACAAAGAACTGAAGGATGAAAACGTAAGATCAGGGGATATTACTTTTCCTGTAGAAAACCCCCACAATCAAGATTTTCCAGAACATCCAGAAGTATCTTGGCAGGTTGAAGTCAAAGAAGTCGCAATGACCAACCCCGTATTTGAACCTAATGGCACTATAACTTACCAAACGGAACCTCTCTTTGTCTCTAGTAAGACAGCAAAAACTCTAACGTAGGTTCCTGACGTAAAACCTGAGAAAACAACTGGTACTACCGTTGAGGCAAAGAAGACTCCCTAAGGACGGGCGTCATCATCTATATTACCAGTAGACTCAATTTAAGTGGGCAAGGTCAGGTAAAATCAAGCGACTAAGGATCTTACAGCTGTAAGTGGGAACGGTAGAGAACAAACTGGTGAAAGTTAAACGGAACTAAGTACCTGGACTGTAAGGTCCAAGGATACGTTATAACGAGAAATGTCGTAGCCTAGAACGAAGATAGTGGTCTGTGTAGGTGTTGACCCATAACAAAAACGAAACTGAGGTAGGAAAGTAAGAAAGACCTCAATAAAGAGGTGACTAGAGGTCATCGTATAACCCGTGGATTACTGGACCCCTCAAGGAGAAAGTCATAGGATAGTAAAACGGAAAAGGATGACAAGTACTCCAAGAGTTCCGTTCTTATGACTTCACCGAACGGCAAGGGAAGAGGTCACCTGGTGTAAGACAGTCTGGAGAGGTGGTACGATCTGGTAAGTCCATACTGGATTTAGTTTAGGGAATACTAATATGTCACCTTCACTCTTTATCTAAATTCCCCGATTTAGACTATCTATCTCACAGACTACTTGAGACCTTACTCCAAGTACTGTAACATGTCCTCTGTCCCTAGTTCTGGTAGGGGTACCTTTTCTTTACATTTTTTCGTTGTACCGACAGACCCCTCCGGAATGTTTATCGACACTTTTCTTCTCTCCGTTTTTCGTTTCCTCTTTTCCTTTCTATATTGGTAGACTTACATCTCAAGGTTTCTTATCGTTCTTCTCTATTCTTTCGGAAGAAGTCGCTAGTTACGTTTCTTTATCTCCTTTTGTTGTCTTACCCTTTCTGATCTCTAGAGAAGTTCTTTTAATCTCTATGGTTCCCTTGTAAAGTACGTTTCTACCCGAGCTATTTCCTGTCTTTACCATACCTGGATTGTCTTCGTCTTCCATAATTCTTCTCCACCGTTCTTATGTGTCTTCTTGACATGTTTTTCTGGAAGTACTGGGTCTATTAGTACACGACACTAGTGATTAAATCTCGGTCTGTAGAACCTTACACTTCAGTGTACCCGGAATCTTTCGTAGTGATACTTGTTTCGATCACCTCCACTACCTTAAGGTCAACTCAATAAAGTTTAGGACTTTCTACTACGACACTTTCACGACGTGAGTTATACGGTCGTTTAAACCTTTTGAGTCGTCATCGGCGTCCTGACCTTTTCCAGTCAAAAGTAAGGTTAAGGCTTCTTTCCGTTACGGTTTCTTACGAGTTTGATGGCGTGTTAACGTGAGTAGAGTGTACGATCATTTCATTACGAGTTTTAAGAGGTTCGGTCCGAAGTCGTTATACACTTGACACTTGAGGGACTACAAGTTCGACCAAAATCTTTTCCGTCTCCTTGGTCTCTAGTTTAACGGTTGTAGGCGACCTAGTAACTTTTTCGTTCTCTCAAGCTCTTTCTGTAGATAAAGACGAAATAACTGATACGGTTTCGGAAACTGACACACCTAGTGTTCTTTGACACCTTTTAAGATTTTCTCTACCCTTATGGTCTGGTGGACTGGACGGAGAACTCTTTAGACATACGTCCAGTCCTTCGTTGTCGATCTCGACCTGTACCTTGTTGTCTGACCAAGGTTTATCCTTTTCCTCATGTAGTTCCGAAGTATAACAGTGGGACGAATAAATTGAATACACGTCTCATGTAGTACTCTTTACGACCTGACCTTCTTTGTGTTCGACCTTAGTTCTAACAACCCTCTTTATAGTTATTGGAGTCTATACGTCTAGTGTGGTGGGAATACCGTCTTTCACTTCTCCTTGATTTTTCGGAGAACTACTTTGACTTTCTCCTCTCACTTTTTCCACCGAATTTCGAGTTGTAAGTCTTTTACTTCTAGTACCGTAGGTCAGGGTAGTGAAGTACCCTTTATCTACCCTTTTGTCACCTTTGTCACGGTCTGAAATAAAAAAACCCCAGGTTTTAGTGACGTCAACCACTGACGTCGGTACTTTAATTTTCTACGAACGAGGAACCTTCTTTTCAATACTGGTTGGATCTATCATATCAGTTTTCGTCTCTGTAATGAAACGGTTGATTCCAGGCAGATCAGTTCCGATACCAAAAAGGACACCAGTACATACCTACACTCTTAACCTGACACTTCTTCCGACTCGTGGCTTCTCAACTACGAAAACTTGACACCACAACCTCTTCTCAGAACTCTCAGGGAACCTGACGTTCCTCTAGGTTGGTCAGGTAAGACTTCCTCTAGTTGGGACCCTAAAGGAACCTTCCTTACTACGATTTCGACTTCGAGGTTATGAAACCGGTGGAGTACGCTTCTCCCCTGAGTAACCTTTTCTGNGACCTGACCTTCTTTGTGTTCGACCTTAGTTCTAACAACCCTCTTTATAGTTATTGGAGTCTATACGTCTACTGTGGTGGGAATACCGTCTTTCACTTCTCCTTGATTTTTCGGCGAACTACTTTGACTTTCTCCTCTCACTTTTTCCACCGAATTTCGAGTTGGAAGTCTTTTACTTCTAGTACCGTAGGTCAGGGTAGTGAAGTACCCTTTATCTACCCTTTTGTCACCTTTGTCACGGTCTGAAATAAAAAAACCCCAGGTTTTAGTGACGTCAACCACTGACGTCGGTACTTTAATTTTCTACGAACGAGGACCCTTCTTTTCAATACTGGTTGGATCTATCATATCAGTTTTCGTCTCTGTAATGAAACGGTTGATTCCAGGCAGATCAGTTCCGATACCAAAAAGGACACCAGTACATACCTACACTCTTAACCTGACACTTCTTCCGACTCGTGGCTTCTCAACTACGAAAACTTGACACCACAACCTCTTCTCAGAACTCTCAGGGAACCTGACGTTCCTCTAGGTTGGTCAGGTAAGACTTCCTCTAGTTGGGACCCTAAAGGAACCTTCCTTACTACGATTTCGACTTCGAGGTTATGAAACCGGTGGAGTACGCTTCTCCCCTGAGTAACCTTTTCTGAGACTACGACCCTCCCTAACTTCCGTCCTCCTCTTCCCCTGTTGGCTCCTACTCTACCGACCTACCGTAGTGCCTGAGCTACCAACACTCAGACTCACTTGACGCCCTAAACCACTACCTGTCCCTCCAGACCGCACGACGCTAAGTACCCCAACGTTTCTCAACCTATGCTAACTCGCTAACTTTACTTGGGAAGATGTCTTCATTTCTGATGGAACGGTTCGGTAAAAATAACAAAATAAGGACACTTACACTCTACATCTACACTCTCAACCTCATATTTTTTCGACTCAAGGTTTCTTAACTACGAAAACTTGACACCACAACCTCTTCTGAGAACTCTCAAGGAACCTGACGTACCTCTAGGTTGGTTAGGTAGGATTTCCTTTAGTCAGGACTTATAAGAAAACTTCCTGACTACAACTTCGACTTTGAGGTTATGAAACCGGTGGACTACGTTTGTTAACTGAGTAAACTTTCTGGGAGTACGACCCTTTCTAACTTCAACCCTCCTCTTCCCCTACTGTCTCCTACTCTACCAACCTACGTAGTGAGTGAGTTACCTGCACTCAAACTCATTTGAGATCCTCAACCACTACCTATCCCTCCGGACCGTACGACGTCAGGAACCCCACCGTTTCTCAGTCTGTACTGACTCACTGACTTGACTTGACTAAGGACACTGTGGTAAATTCTCATAAAGGTTGTTATACCTACATTAGACCCTACCAAACATCTACCTTTAAAATTGTTCAAAATCCTAATATGAAAAGACGATAATCACTGTAATTTTAAAGAAAACTTTGTATAAATGAATTAGATAAATCTTACCCGAAGGGTCCATGGAGTCACCATCTCTTAGGTGGACGGTACGTCCTATGGACCCGAGTTAGGGACCAACCCTTCTAGAGGACTTTCTCCCGTACCGTTGGGTGGGATCATACGAACGTTCCTTTTAGGGTACCTGTCTCTTCGGACCACGCGATACCAGGTGTTGCAGTGTTTCTAGGTCTGTCTTGACTTCTCTGTCGTGTGTGTTAGATAAGTCTATTTACCCAATATTGACAAACTTACTTTTTATTTAGTCACACAGATTTATCTACTATCTCTCTCACTATCCTCCAAAGAAGTAATTTTGTCTTACTTTCACTTTCTTCAGTGAGTCACCGGAGGTTGAGAAACACTGGGGTACCTGACATCGGATTATCCGAAGAGACAGGTACCCTAAAAGGTCCGTTCTCATGGCCTCATCCAACGGTAAAGGAAGAGATCCCCTAGAAGGGTTGAGTCCTAACATGAGTCCAGAGGACGTAACATCCGTCTACGAAATGGGTGACTCGGTGGTTCCTTCGGGGGTTTTAAAATTCCAAGAATTTGTTCACACCTTTGATCGAAATACAAAAGTAGGACTGGTTTAATAGACCTTATGACCTCACCTATCGGATAGGGATGAGGTTCCCTAGAAGGGTTGGGTCCCTATCTTGGGTCCAGAAGTTGTAAAATGGTTGACTCGATGATCCCTTCGGGTCTTCCGTATATTGTCTTACGTTTCATTATTGAGGTCTCCTTTATTACCTCAAGACTTTAGTACTCACCTCCGATGTTCGTCACCTAGCTTCAAACTCTTTCTTGTCCTAATAAATATGTTAGAGTCTCTTAAAGAGATATTCAATGAATAAGTGATACTTTCAAATTAAAATATCACTTGTTTGGACATCTGGTAAAGACCCAAACAGACAAATATCACGTTTATTACGACGATCCTGGTAATAGTCTTTATTATAGACAACGTGTAAAAATTCGTGGCGAAATCCTATACAAGGATCCTTACTTTTAAAGAATAGTACCTAATTCGTGTAGAAATCGGGGAAATCTTTTATGGTTTTACCAAAAATCTGACTAACAGAGTCAGACGTAAGGAGGTTCGTTCTATATATTTTGTAAAGGTAACAATACGTAGAAGTGATTGTCAATCATTACTAAAAAATCCAAATAATTACACCATCTGTATCTCTATAACGTTCGTATAAAAGTATATTCATATTTGGTAAGTAAACACTTTAAGGACGAGTATTCGACCAGATAAAAAACAACGACAACCGAACAGAAAAAGGACTAGTAAAGGTTTTCAAAAATATCCAGTACGACAAACAATCAAGATACAGAACTTATTTCAAACCTCAAGTGAAAAATAAAAGAAATACCTTGTTCTTCTGAAAAACTTTTTGTATACAAAGATTAAAATAACGATATTTTTATACTTAAAAAGGGATGTAGTTAACATCAAATAAAAAGTTTTAGAACAAAATCTTAGGATGTATAGAGTTATTACATCTCTATAAGAAAATAAAAGAAGTCTTTTAAAACTTCGGAAGAAAGTCCAGATTCAGATTTGGTAGATCTGATCTACTCCACTCTATCCTTCGATTTTCTAACTCCTTGACTTTTTGACTTATACGGTTTAAAGACTGACTAGGACAAAAGATGAAGTTTAAAACTTAAACATCTTACCATTTTTTGTGACCATGGAAGAAGAATAATAGTAACACTCAATTACAAATTTTTCTAATTACGTATATTTCACAGTTACTATGAACTATGTCATTAAAATTGAAATAATATAACTTAAGACGGAGTCTAAAACTTATATTTCTAACTTCAATATTAGTAGGATTAAAACAGTAAACCTTTTCAATCTCTAAGTAATAAAATTTCTTATTTATGAAGGATGAAACTTTCTCCTTGGTAAAAATTAGTTTATCATTTTTCATACGAATATAAAATAACCCAGTACAAAAAACAAAAAACAAAAAAAAAGGACGAATTTTACTTGGTTTTTAAAACCGGGGTTTGTTACATTATGGGTATTCTTCGTATAGGTATAACAGACAATAATAAATTGTTTGTTTATATACACCCACCGTGTAAATAATACGGTATTCTTATAAGACTCTTTATCTATGATCAGTGAATCAGATGTATACTTACNAAAGGACGAATTTTACTTGGTTTTTAAAACCGGGTTTTGTTACATTATGGGTATTCTTCGTATAGGTATAACAGACAATAATAAATTGTTTGTTTATATACACCCACCGTGTAAATAATACGGTATTCTTATAAGACTCTTTATCTATGATCAGTGAATCAGATGTATACTTACCTCTTAGAATAAAAAATTATTGAGGTCGGTGAATACTTAGGGAACAAAATAGACTTTTGACAGTAAGTAGGAGAGAGAACGTTCATAATAGGGGAAACACTTCAAAATGATGTGTATATCTGTAATCATGTCAAGAAAAAAAA
This sequence comes from Capra ibex, assembly GCA_006410555.1. Taxonomy (NCBI): domain Eukaryota; kingdom Metazoa; phylum Chordata; class Mammalia; order Artiodactyla; family Bovidae; genus Capra; species Capra ibex. The sequence goes on along the minus strand of SJYO01046538.1, from coordinate 25,676,874 downwards.
AATTTATAGAAATAGATAGACACTTAAATAATTTTCGGTTCTCAAGGTCAACTATGGAGGACTAAGATTAGGTTATAATAAATAATACAAGTGAGATCGGAAAGGGGAAAAGAATAAATATTGAAACGTGTTACTCGTTAGGTATAGAGGAATAGGTACCTTATAAACAAAAATTTAAGAAAAAAAAAATAAAAAATAAAAATGAAATAAAATGAAATGTTATGACATAACCAAAACGGTATGTAACTGAACTTAGGTGGTGTCCACATGTACGTAAGGGTTTGTACTTGGGGGAAGGGTGGAGGGAGGGGTATTGTAGAGAGACCCAGTAGTGGCACGTGGTCGGGGTTCGTACGACATAGGACGTAGCCTGTATCTGACCACTAAGCTAAGAATGTACTATCACATGTACAAAGTTACGGTAAGACGGTTTAGTAGGGTGGGAGAGGGAGAGGGAGACTCGGGTTTTCAGGCAATATGTGTAGACACAGAGAAAACAACAGAACGTATGACCTTTGGTGTCGTTAAATATAACGGAGAACATAGTCTATAACGACAAAAAAGTAGGATGACGGTAACCAGGAGGTGTGTGTGAACATAAGACTATTTAGGTAGAAGGTAATATCATATACTTTTACACTCTACGAATTAGAGAGATTTACATGAAAGGTTTACACCAGTCACCGTGAGTTTTCTCAGACACCCTTCCAAAGTTTTCTGTCACAGACCATAATCTTTTAACCTATAACCGTCTATTCAGTAGGACACTGGTACTCCCTTATTTGAATTCTTACTTTCTGGTGACTGATTCCTTTCGTCTCGAAGTCCTTCCTTAGAAAGTCTTAGAAGGTACTGTCTTAATTTGGTTGGATCTTTACACGTGGAGGAACGTAGACGCAAACTACTATTTGGGGATAAAATTTCCGTTAAAACCAGAGTACAAAGAACCAAAACTATGTGACGAGAGTATCAAGTATCTATCGAAAGATTAAATAATCGTACACGTCATCTGTTACTCATTTACAAACGATTCACTTTCGTTGTCTCTTAGTGAAGGGGAAAATATAGACGAACAACGGACTGTTCTTATAATCATGGATGTTGTCCTTCATTGTCCTTCCCTTTACTACGGTGTCCGGGAACATGACGTGTTTAATTTTGGTGGGATATGTTCAAATGTGTGACTCAGAAAGTAAAATTTGATACCCATTTTAGTAATTTGATTAAATAATGTCAAATGCATCTAACCCGTCGTCTTCTAAATGTAAATGATGCAGAATAAAATCGGTGATCTTACTTATTTTACGGTATTTGATCTCGGTTTACGACTTATGGGTAAAATCTTTACTAAAGAAGGTAATTAACGAAAGGACAAGAGTTATTAAGTGATAATATCTCGTCTTTCGGATAACTTAATATACCAACATTAATCCGACAAAGAAATTGTACAAAATACGGAGTCATAAAGAATATGGAGTTTTTTTTTTTTCTTTAGACTATTGTCGAAATATATTTCGACAGGAAACTACCGTAAAAGAAAAGAAAAAAAAATATTTAGAGTCTTTTGATAGAACATGACCTTCAAACAGGTTTTAAGTTCAATAAGAAACACTGAGGTACCTGGCATCGGGTGGTCCCAGGAGACAGGTACCTTAAGAGGTCCATTCTTATGGTCTTACCTATTGGTGAGACAAGAGGTCCCCTATAAGGTCTCGGTCCCTAACTTGATCCCAGATGAGGTAACGTCCGTCTAAGAAATGGTAGACTCGGTGGTCCCTTCTACACTTTATTTTATTTTTCCATAAAAAGTGTGTATCTACATCCGTCCTTTAGGGTTGTAATTACAGAAAAATTGTATTTAGTTTTTTGTTTATATGGGTTAGTATAAAAACTTTTAGTGTGTATATATATAACCATATATACATATAGTGACAATACTGATTAGATTAATCCTGACTATTAAAGTGTACATATTGTTTATTATGTCAAAGTAAAAAAAAAGGAAATCTGTAGTCTGATACTACAAAGTTATCAAGAAAATTCTTAAAACTTATAGATATTTACGGTTATGAGATATAAGATCGAGGTAATTTTTCCTAAGAGTTTTTAGAGTAGAGACATAAAGGTATATTTTGTTTTAGGTGTGGATCCGATGTAAGGTCAGAAAGGTGTTTGAATAGATTATTTGTCCTGTATTCCCGAAAGTAACCCTTTCCTCTGACCCTAGAGGACCGGTACGACATTTGTGTGTACAGACACATCACCCCGACAACACCAACAAGTCAGTGATTCAGTACCGGTTAAGAAACATTAGGGTACCTGATGTCTTGATAAAGGTCCTCAAAGGAGTTTAAGTACAGGTAACTCAGTAACTACGACAGATTGGTAGAGTATATAAATATAAATTTTCGTTTCAGAGAACAAATACAAACCACCGTTACTTTTGTTAAGACATGTATTAAAGATGTTATATGAACTTCTTTCTTTTCGAAATGGAGAAAAGAGAGTTATTCAGATTGAAAATACAAAAATGGAAGTGTATAAAGTGGTTTGAAGTACAAATAACTAGAAAGAACATAATAGAGGTACGTTTAAGGAGTGCGTAAAATAACAGTGTGGAGTTTGACTTGTTTGAAAAAAGTATTTCATATCTCAACGATATCTTAATAGATTTTCGAGATCAGAATCATCAATCGATGATTTTAATGAAAATGACCGGTGAAGGTTAGTTAATGACATTATGTAGCGTACAATCTCGGATTCATTTTTACGAATTTACGTAAATTCAGGATTTTTTTCTTTTCTTTTGTACAGGTAAATTCTTTTCATTCTTTAATAAACGTAAGTACTATTTACACGGAATCAGGTAAGAAGTCGTTTTATGATAAAATTACAAATTACGAAGTTTTGTTATCTACCGTTAACAAAGTTTCTATGTAAACAAGTATTACTCTCGAAATTAAACATACGAGATCCATAAAAGTAAAATTGATTACATAATTATTCTTGAATTAAAGACGAAATAACTGATACGGTTTCGGAAACTGACACACCTAGTGTTATTTGACACCTTTTAAGACTTTCTCTACCCTTATGGTCTGGTGGACTGGACGGTGAACTCTTTGGACATACGTCCAGTCCTTCGTTGTCAATCTTGACCCGTACCTTGTTGTCTGACCAAGGTTTATCCTTTTCCTCATGTAGTTCCGATATATAACAGTAGGACGAATAAATTGAATATGCGTCTCATGTAGTACTCTTTGCGACCCGACCTTTTTCGTGTTCGACCTTAGTTCTAACGGCCCTCTTTATAGTTGTTGGAGTCTATACGTCTACTATGGTGGGAATACCGTCTTTCACTTCTCCTTGATTTTTCGGAGAACTACTTTCACTTTCTCCTCTCACTAGTTCAACCGAATTTCGAGTTGTAAGTCTTTTACTTCTAGTACCGTAGACCAGGGTAGTGAAGTACCGTTTATCTACCCCTTTGTCACCTTTGTCACCAACTGAAATATAAAAACCCGAGGCTTTAGTGACGTCTACCACTAACGTCGTTACTTTTATTTCTACGAATGAGGAACCTTTTTTTCAATACTGGTTGGATCTGTCATATAATTTTTCGTCTCTGTAATGAAACGGTTGTTTCCAGGGAGATCAGTTCCGATACTAAAAAGGTCACCAGTACATACCTACACTTTCGACCTGATATTTCTTTCGACTCGTGACTTCTTATCTACGGAAACTTGACACCACGACCTTTTCTGAGAACTCTCAGGGAACCTGACGTTCCTCTAGGTTGGTCAGTTAGGATTTACTCTAGTCAGGACCTATAAGTAACCTTCTTGACTAAAACTTAGACTTTGAGGTTATGAAATCGGTGGACTATACTTCTCGACTGAGTAACCTATTCTGGGATTACGACCCTTTCTAACTCCCGTCCTCCTCTTCCCCTACTGTCTCCTACTCTACCAACCTACCGTAGTCACTGAGTTACCTGTACTCAAACCCATTTGAGACCCCCAGCCACTACCTGTCCTTCCGGACCGCACGACTCCAGGTACCCCAACGTCTCAACCTGTTCTGACTCACTGACTTGACTTGACTTATTGTTTTTGGAATTAATGTGTCTCAACCCTCTAGTTTTCTCCCTCGAGAGTACTTGACATCGTTATCGTCTCGGGTTACTTTAACCGGGTACTAAATCGGGTACTTTTCGGTGTATGAGAAGTAAATGATGTCGGTAAGGTTGAAGGAACAGAAGAGACAATTTCGTAGAAGAAGAAAACGGGACCCCTTGAATCTGAACCGAGGGGTACCAACGTCTGGTTTTTTGACGTTAAAAGACGACTACGGTTTATTTACATAGAAAAGACCCTTTATAGACTATCTGACAAAGTACAGTTGTGATTTTTTCATATAATGAATAAGAGTCAGTACAACATGTAGGAACAGAAATATACCTGTTCTGAGTATACAGGTCAGTAAAATTTTACAAAAAGGTTTACAAAACAAATTCACTATAAACGTAACAGTGACAGTACTCTATATAAAGTAGTTTTTGTTGTTTATAAAATCTTTATACATTAATTTAGAACAGTAGTATAAATTTCATAATTAGATATATAAATTTATTACGAAAAATTTCAGTAAGGTCTCTTTCAAGTGTGTTCTAAAATATTTATCTTCAAAGATATCGGATTGACGAAGACTTGTACCTTCCATCAAAAGGAAGACGTTTCTTTAAGATAAACAATAAACAATTTAGAATGACTAGTTACACTTACAGATCATGGAACTCTTTTATTGTACGGAATCTTTACAGTTGTAAAATACCTGATGTTTAAGTTTTGGGAAAGTATCATTAACGTATTAATTGAGTATTACAGCATGAATTTTCTTTACTATTTACGATATAATATAAGTCGTGACGTCTACATGGTTATACGATCAAGATTCACAAAGTGGAGACTATATTAGTAAACGTTGAAAAGGGTTGAGAAATATCTTTAAAACTGTGAAATAATAATAATTCGTTAAAGTGGACTCTTACTACACTGTTGTGTATATATACTTATATTGGTATTGTGTTTAATAAACTGTTGACTGAAAGAATTATCTAAAAGAGATCAGTTGTGACTAGAACCCTCTTACGTATAAAGAAAGTCCGTCAGAGACACATAGATTTTCCTTAATCTTACCCGTAAGCCGACTCGTGTTAGGTTTATCTACGTTTTAAGTCTACTTAAAATCTATTGACTTTTAAATCCATTTAAAATTTAGGGAGTGAGTGTAATTTTAATCCTTAACTTATTGTAAACTTTTCATAAAGGAACCTCTCTCGACACGATATTAGAAGAGGGTGACTGAAAAGTCCTTAAACCCATATTAGAGGGTTAGGGTTTAATTCTCTCGGACTGAGATTCCTCTAGTAAGTCACGTAACTTATTGACACGATGTTTAACCCCCCGTAAATTTGAAGGGTGGACTCTTTATCTTACTTTATTCCTAAGACAGACTTTCCTCCCGTCATAGCACTTATCTTGAGTTCCTCCTTTTCGATCTCTATTCTGCACTACGGATTCGTGACTTTTTCCAAGTTTGTTACTTAGAGTCTTTTCAAACGATGAACGTTTCTTCTATGACTACATGGTAGACATCTCTAACCACCCCAGAAACTTCTTCGTGTCTACATAACTATTTTTTCTTTTTTTTATCGAAATTTATAAATGGATAGACCATCCATAAGTATGGATGGGATGCGACTAGGGACATGGAGAAGAGTGAGTGGTTCGGGGGTCTGATTCCTATAACCGTTCAACCTCCTCCTACTTAGTATATTCCAAACTTGTCTCTTTTTTCTTTTTCGAATATTGAAATAGGAAGGATTTAATAACCAGACGTTCACCGAATTAGACTGTAACTCTCCAGAGTCGTAATTCGGTCTGTTTACTGTACTTAACTGCGATACGAAATTCTAAGACTTAACTAGTACCTGTAAAAATGGTAGAATTTCAACGTCTTTACAGTTCTACGGACGAACTCAAAGAGTTCCCCGTCCCTTTATTAGTACGACTATCACTTATGTCATCTATGAGTATCTGTTTTTATTTCAACAAAAACACATAAAATACAGTATCAGACACGAATTTAAAAGTTTCATAAGTGTTCCTATTTCACCGGAAGTGATCCCCCGTCACAAAGGAGTTACGTCCTCGTGACAATGACGTTTGTACGTGAGTCGGAATACAGTAAACGTTATAATAGGCGGTACCGAAACTGTGTTTGTGACACCACATAACCGGACCTAAGGTCCATATAATGTGTAAATGTTCTTGACAAAGGAGTCTTTTTCCTTTAGCACCAGAGTATTCACTCCTTCTGTGAACCAATTACTACATGTTAAAAATTTTTCTTTACTCTTCCTATACTTTAACCTTGTACGGTGTTTTGGATGTCCCGAAGAGTCCACTGTCTCTTTAACGAGGTCAGCTAAAATTGTAGGGTAATTCCTGTCGGTCGTTTGGTCCCCTACATGACAGACGTTGTGACTTCGTAAGGAGACCTCTGAGTCAGACCCATCTTATTTACTTTCTCCCATTAAGGAAGATAATTAAGTCAAGTGAGACCGTTAACTATCCTTATAACTTAGTCTAAGGACTTTTAAAGTGTGTGACTTCACCTCCACACCTCTCAAGATACTATTGATTTATCTTCACTCTTATGTTATACTTAATAGTTCAAATAATATGGTATTGGATTCACATTTGCTTTAAAAAAGGAGGTCATTATTTTCCCTTTACGGTTCATTTGTCTACTTTTGAAAGTAATGCTACATGTTTTATCATCTCTACTTTCGTATTCGTAATGTAAAACCCCATTTTTATTTACTCCCCCTACACTGGAAGAGGTGGAAAAAGTCCGTTGTAACTAAGGGGTCAAGTGTTTATACCGAGTCATTGTACGTCTTTACATGTGGACATAGAATTTTGTTATTAAAATCAGTACGATTAAAACACATCTTTTCTTGACCTTATACTAATAAAGGGTCAGTTTATATACAGTTTATAAGATTAGTTAAATTGTCCTAATTTTTACTTATATACAAACTAGTGATGTATACTCTTCGTACGTAATCTGCTGATAAATCTTCTCTTAAAAATAAAGGTGACCATAAAGTGTTTTATTTTTTTTTTATTTGTTATTGAGCTGTGTAACCCTTTTCTGTGTTACCAAGATGTTTCTATTTACGTATATATAAACATCCAACTTTTACGATTACATAATTACTTTATTTTAAGTTTTCTAATTTCAAATGTCATTTTTGTGTTATCCGATTACTATTTTAAAAAGTCGTAATCGAAGATGAACCCCTACTTAAAATAAAAACAGGAACAAAACCTGATGTCACTAGTAAATGAAGAGAGTTATCTAAATCAAAAGTCGTTGTGTAAAGTTTGAACAAATTTTTATGTTTAATATAAAAAGAATGAAGACCATCGTAAAGAGTAGACACGTCTCCTTCGTAACTGTGTTGAGACACACAAAATATTATTCTCTCGACTCTTTCCTTAGGTTCTATGAACGGTCCAAAGAAAAACCTTTTGACCCATCTACCATGAAGAAAAATGTCCTTACTCTTTCTGTTTTCCTACAAATGTCCTTCTATAAAACTCAAGTTAAAATTATATAATCTTCAACTTTTTATATATGTGATAGTTTATCTATACAACTAAACTAAGAGTCCTTACTCTAGGATTCTTCTGTATGACTAAACTCATAGTGCTATACACTAGTAATATACATGTAACATGAACTTCGACGACGACGACGACGACGATTCAGTAAAGTCAGTACAGACTGAGACACGTTGGGGTCTCTACCGTCGGGTGGTCCGAGGTGGTAGGGACCCTAAGAGGTCCGTTCTTGTTACCTAACCCAACGGTAAAGGAAGAGGTTACGTACTTTCTCTTTTCACTTTGACTTCAGCGAGTCAGCACAGACTGAGAATCGTTGGGGTACCTGATGTCGGATGGTCCGAGGAGGTAGGTACCCTAAAAGATCCGTTCTCATGACCTCACACCACGGTAACGAAAGAGGCAGGAACTTCGATGTTCTCATCTACTCAAGTTGGTGTTTTGGTATTTTCAATATCTTACTTTTATTCTTTGTATTCTTCAATAACCCAATTATATTTCGGAACTCTCCGTTATACACGGTTTTTCCCTTTGTATCTCTTCCTAGTCTGCAAAATTACTGGACCTCCCAGGTATTCCTTTGACTCCCTTAGGGGTTCTCTTTAGATGGATCAATCTCTTTAAAGTCAAATCTTTTAGAACTTTTAAACTCGTCACCAGGAAACACAGAACTTGTGGTGTGTGACAAATAAGTTATTTGTCTGTCTGATCGGTTGAACAATGTTGTGTACAGTGAAGTAGAATTGAGAACTTAAGGTACCAAACAATAAAAAGTGGTCGTTTAGACTCATGTTTAAAAGAATTTAAAAGTAGACACAAGACCCTCCTTTCATTGACGGGGGCGGGGGGAAAAAAAAAAAATTAAGACTGTTCTCTGTTGAGTCTGTGAAAATACTTCATCGACCGTTGAGTCTTGTCCTTTTTAAGTTAGGTTCTACTTTGTCCTTTTGACTAATGAAACGAGTAAGAGAAAGAACTCACGTTTTAGTAACTTTTAAGACCCCGGGTCCTTATCTTCATTATAGTAATTCTCACCCAATTTTGTGTGTGTGTGTATGTGTGTGTGTGTGTGTTCTATTCGATCTAATACACACGATACTCAACCAGTCCATCTTGAACTAGAGGGTCTTAAGAACTCAGATTTACTTAATAAGATAGTCCATAGACCGGACACTTCTTTCGGTATTAATTACTCTTAGTGATTCCTAAGTGACCCAACATAGTGTGTTCGAAGTAAATCAAGTAAAAATTTTTTTTGACTATATCAAATGATCTGACCACAAGAAGGGACCACCGAGTCTACAATTCTTAAACGGACGTTACACCCTCTGGAAGTTAGGGACCCAACCTTTCTAAGGGACCTCTTCCCTTACCGATGAGAGAAGTCATAAGACCGGACCTCTTAAGGTACCTGTCTCCTCGGACCGTCTGAAGTCAGGTACCTGAAGGGACCACCGAGTCTGTCATTTCTTAGTCGGACGTTACACCCTCTGTACCCAAATTAGGGACCCAACCCTTCTAGAGGACCTCCTTCATATCGTTGGGTGAGGTCATAAGAACGGACCTCTTAGTGGTACCTGTCTCCACGGACTATATATATCGATATATATATATATATAGTAACGATAAAAAGTTAACGATTCAGCACAGACTGAGGAAACTGGGGTACCAGGTACCTGATGTCGTAAGGTCCGAAGGGACAGGGAATGATAGAGGACCTCAAACGAGTTTGAGTACAGGGAACACTCGAAGGGACCACCGAGTTGTCTTTTATTAAACGGACGGTAAGTCCTCTGGACCCAAGGTTGGGCCCCAACCCTTCTACGGGACCTCTTCCCTTACCGATGGGTGAGGTCATAAGAACTTACCTCTTAAGGTACCTGTCTCCTCTGACTGTCCGATGTGTCGGGTATGGTGTCTCAGTGTCTCAGTCTGCGTGTATGTGTATACATGTATGTATAAGTAAAATAGAAATTTTAAAGGATTTTACACTCAAGATATAAAAATGATGAACATATATTTTATCATATACTTCTATTACCGTTTACATACATTGAGTATTTTTTACATGTATATAAACTCATGTATAAATTGTTAAAATTCACTACTTTACAAAGTGGTCTTTGTATCTCTATCGAGATTTCATGTGCTCGCCACTTTACACGGTGTTTTTACCATCTAATTTTCTTAACCCTTTCAAGTTTTAATTGATTACCAATTATATTGTCTGTGATAAATATTTTGTTCATTTACATACACACACATACACAGACACTCACACCCACACTCACTCTTAATTAACCTACCAACCCCCTTTCTAACAAGTCTTTGTACTATGGTTTTATACAATTATTATAAATATCTATTGTCCTCTTTTTTACTAAACTCCGTTTTTCTGTACGTAAACCAAAATACCGTATTTTCATGTATTCTTAACAAATTGAAATTTTAACTTAAAGTTATACGTTTTACTGATAGTACACAACTCTTTTGACTGTCGTGAATAATCGAAAATAAACTGACGTCGGAGTCTGGAGTAATACGTACGAGCAAGTTAATGGTGGCATCCTGAGATATAGTTTCTTATTCTATCGACTTTTTAATGGATATTCGTCATGGTGGTGTCAAAATACGAATTTTGTAAATGATCAAAGGTAAGATGTGTATTAAAATTAAAATGTAAATATCCATAAGGATAATGATCTAATTAATTTTTGGTTTTAATTTAGGGTTACAATATGTAAAACAAACTCCTGAAGAAACTTCCAGTTAGAATTTCCTTTACTTGGGATTTATAAGTAACCTTCCTGACTACGACTTCGACTTCGAGGTTATGAAGTCTGTGGACGACACCTCTCGACTGAGTGACGTTTTCTGGGACTACGGTCCTTTCTGACCTCTAGCCCCACTGTTTCCTACTCTACTAACCTACCGTAGTGGTTGAGTTACCTGAACTCAGACTCGTTTGAGGACCTCTACCATTTCCTATCCCTTCGGACCGTACGACTTCAGGTACCCATTGTCAGTCTGTACTGAATCGATGACTTGTTGATGTCTACCAGGTCACCAATTTCTCAGGTGGACGGTTAAGTCCCCTGTTTCCAAGTTAGGGACTAGGTCCTTCTAGGGTGTACGACTCCCGTTGATTTGGGCACGAGGTGTCGATGATTTGAACGTGAGATCCCGGGTGCTCGGTTGTTGGTGACTCGGGAGTACGGTATTGATGACTTCGGGTGTTCGGGTCTCGGGTACGAGGTGTTTTCTTCGGTGAAGTTACTCTTCAAACGTGTAGTGTTTGTCCATCATCGGGGACGAACGGAATTGATCTCTTTGGGGCGTACGTCGTTGTTTCTGAGTCATGTCGGTTTTACTTTATGTAATTAATTTATTTTTTTGTTTTTGGTTTTTCACTAATAATAAAAACGAACTTTTTTCAGTAAGAAATTAATCAGTTCGTTACTATAACTGCACAAAAATTAGGATGGATAAGATATAATGGTAGTTCAGTGTTGAAATAATCGATTTAAAATCTTTCTCGGTAATCTTACTCACTCTGAATGGTTACATGTCGGAGGAGGGTGTTTTATTAATTACGACCTCCTTCTTTTCACAGGTTGAGGAGTTCTAAAGGGACTTTCCTTTTTTTTATCCTTTGTGTAAAAATTAAATGTAAAAAACCGTCAATATCCTACAGTTTAGATTTAGTTAACTACCCTACTTTTTCCTCGTCTTATTATAACTGTGAAATATCTAATTACCTTAACTGATTATGAAACTTTTTTTATGGTAGTTTTCCCACAAATATGATAAAGGAACTACCTTTCATAATATTAGGTAAAAAATTTTTAAATTTTTAATATAAATTTCTCATTTACATTAGGAATTAAAAAAGACTGTATTTTCAAGTACGATATTCTTTGATGAACAATTAATTGGTGTTTGTGGTAAAAGAAAAGAATTTACTCTTCAATGAATTTTTTATAAAATATATATTCTACAAATGTAGACAAAAACAAGACACAATGTATTCTTTTAATTGATAAGTATTAAAAATCTATATGATGATTAATAAATATATACAAAAGAATATCTAATTTTTTCACGACAAATAGTTTCATACAAATAATAGATACCTTGAGCACGGTGTATGGGTTCACTGACACCATAAGATTCTAGTAGTTACTGAAAGTTTAAATGTCGTGTTATGATTTGTGTTTTATTACTCCGGTATTGATATTTTTTGGTACATGTGGTTTTTGTAATTCACTTAGTCGAATGTCCTATTTGTTCAATTGACTATTTCAGTGGTCTTCACATGTTGAGTTTCTTTTTATTAACTGTTAATTTATAAATTGAATTTTAGTGTGTAGATTGTCGTCTTTTAACTTGTTTCTAGTTAAACCGCTGTTTCTAGTCCACCAGGGTAGTTGACAAATCACTGACTAACCGGTACGCGAGGATTCAAGGTTTTTATTTAGTGTTTACCGTTTTAAAGATGATAAATGATTTGTGTTTTTTTGATTCGTAAATCCCAAATAGTACTAACGAATACAGACTGAGTTTCCAGGGAAGGGGGTCTGTTGGTCCGAAAAATACAAAGAAAGAAGGATTTTACAAGGAAACGACGGACAGGTTTATAATAAGTAAGGAAGATTTGGTTTGAGACTTGAGTGGATTACATACCTCGGTATTAGAAAAAACGTAAGTATCTGAACAAAATCATAATTGTGTATGAGGTAGTACGTAAAAGTGTATACATGGGAGAAGTTAATGTAGAAATCAAGTGACCTTGTCGTTATTTCAAGATAATTAAAACACATATAAGTCTTTAAGTCTTAACTCATCTGACCTAATTCGTCCCTTTTAATATAAATGTATTTATGTCATGTAAACACGTATCTATCCATCTCTCTATAGATAATGAATCAACTACCTTTTCAGAACTAAGATATGTGATGTAGATTTTACTAGTTACAGTCTTAGAGAAAACTGACTGGTTCTTTGTCGAAGACCGAAACTTTCCTTCCCTGACGAGAAGACAGATTAAACCGTTTGTCAAGAGTGAGACCTGATTGTCTTATGATGTAATTTTGATTAAAGAAGATGTACGGAGATCACTTACTATTTTATATTGTTCAGTAAAGATCTTGGAAGACGACTTGAATGTTTCTTGAATTCGACCCGTCTTGGATTCGTTTTATTGTACATAACTCATTAATGATACACGATCTACAGAAAACATATAATAACTAGAAAAAAAAAAAGTACTAATTACGTTTGATTACTTCATCTTAATCAACTAAAGAGAAGGAAAGTCCACTCTTTGACTTCGTTTCTCTAAAAACTCAATGAAAGGTTTTCGGAGGATTAGTTATTTACCATCTCAACCTTAAATTTACGTCTTCAGACTGAGTCTCGTAAAATAAGATTGATGTTAATGTACAATGGACACAGATGTTCAGTGTATAAGATCAATTTCCTCCTTCCCCTAAGGTCTTCCTTCTCTATTCCTTTGATAAAAGGTGTGACTACTTTATACTTTGACTGAAGAAGAAGAAGAAAAAAAAAAAAAAAAATTATTCGGTCGTCGTCAAGGATTTCTTAAAGGACCAGTGTAGGGAAGGGGTTATATGATTTCCGTCAAGACCTTGATTACAAAAGTACATTTGTTCAGTTTACAATATTTTTGTAATAGATCTATATCTTAATGTAAACCCTCGAATTTTTCTTTTTTTTTTGAAAAAAAGATCTATAAATGTATCCGTAAGTTGTAATAGTTTGTAAAAATACAATGAAATCTTAAATTTAATACCTTAAATTGAAATCCATTCTAAATTTTGTCGAAAATTTAAACTTGAAATGGAGAGACGAGAACTTGTAGAATTCGTAAAAATATAATTGTTTATGTCGTAGACATTGTTGTCGTATTAAAACTCGAAAATCACGATACTTAAAGTGTAAAGGGACTCGGTTGTGACAAGGTATTTGACACGTACAAAGTCTATGATTTCGTTATAAATTTCTACCACCCCAAGTTTTGAATAAGTACCCTCATGACGATGGAAAACAAAGATCCTCGACTAAATGTTCGACAATACAGAAAAAGAAATAAATCGTTGTGGAGTGTCGTGTGTACTAGAATGAAGGGAGTAGTCTCCAACTTAACCACATCATTTTCACGTCTCAGAATTGGTGACCTGACGGTCCCTTCAAGGTCACTCAGAATTTTTTTTGTGAATTTTTTAATACCATACATAAATTGAAACTCTAATAACGGTTATTGTAAGAGGGGAAAATTTTAAATCCTTATTTACTCAGAGTTCCTGTAACTTAGGTAACGAGTTAAAATGAGTCCAACAAGAATCTTCTTGAACACCCCCGAAGGAACCACCAGGACACCAATTCCGAGACACGAAGATTTACATCTCCCGAGTTCAAGTTTGGGACCAGTGCCTTGGTTCCAGGGTGTACGACATACTGTACCGGTTTAAATTTTGTTTTTTGTTTGTTTTTTTTGTGCCCAAAAAGGAAGACAAAAAACTTCGATCCACAGGACAATAAAGAAAAACGAAATAAAGAAAACACGATGTGATAATAGTAAAAAACCGTGAAGAATAAAACGAAAATCAAAAGTGTCTTTTTCACTTATTATCTGAGAATAGGTCTTGTACGTGTTTGTTCTTGTTACACACACACCCCCACACCCACACCCACACACTTACGATAAATTCAAATTCCAGGAATGAATGTATTCTATACGGTAATTTTTAAATCTTCCAGTAGTGATTAGAAGTATGTGTGATTAATAAGAAATTTTTTTAATTACTTGTAGTCACAATGTTTAATTTAAAATAGAGTACCAGTGACTAAACTTAAGAATCTTGTGATTTTGACTGATACTTATCCATTGTTTATGTCAAATCTTCTGTATGTTATAACCCCTTTTCCATTTTAAATAATTCATACGGAAGACTAGATATTACTTTATTTAATATATTTTCTCCGTTAAAGACTCCCAATATTTTTATATGTTATTCACTTTACGAAATTTTTTATACACGTGAGTAAAACTTTCAAGAAATCGGGGAACATTATTTCCTATGTCTATCAATTGTATGGAATAGACTATTTTATATGTATATTATTTTTATATGTATATCATGTTACGAAAGTATTTTTCCAGTATTTTATATTAGTACGTTGGTTAACCGGAGTTAAGTATTTCAATTTTGATTGAGATATAGTGTAACTTTAAACTAAAAAGGATATTATTAGAGGATAAATTAAAGATTAGAAGGGAATTTAGTATTCATAGACAGGGACGGAGACTGAGAAGCGGATCAGACAGAGTCAGAAGAGTGAGAAGAATAACGGGATGGGTCCAATTAGGACAATTGGAGAAGCACACGGGATTTTGGTTTTGGAAATAGTGGAGACAGGAACGATTGACTTTTGAGATCTAGGTGGACTGTCAGGTGAAGGAAGTAAGGTTTAAAATATAACGGGTCGAGACTGTTGAACTAAGAGTATAGTCACTTTGACGATTAATTACCGAAAAGTTTTATTATCAAATAAAACATTTTGTTTTTTTTTAATTTTTGCCCAACCTTTTTTTCTCTTCACATATTTTTCGTCGTTCCGTCGTACGAAGACTACTAATTAATATCTCGTGTTAACGTGGGGTGAGGTCATGAGAACGGACCTTTTAGGGTACCTACCTCCTCGGACCATCCGACGTCAGGTACACCAGCGATTCTCAGCCTGTGCTGCCTCACTGAAGTGAAGTGAAAGTGAAAAGTGAAAGTACGTGACCTCTTCCTTTACCGTTGGGTGAGGTCATAAGAACGGACCTCTTAGGGTCCCTACCCCTGGGACCACCCGACGGTAGATACTCCAGCATGTCTCAACCTTTGCTGACTTCACTGAATCGTCAGGTTCTTGGTCTTTCGGATATAGAAGTAGACAGACACAAATTTTCTATCCTAATATATACATAGGTAGATTTAGTACCCTACCTTATACAAAGTATTTACTAGTAACGTCTAAGAACGACCGGCCATCCAGATTTTATTCCAGGTGACAATCTATAAGTATCCGTCGACTGTCGTATGGTTAAAGGTGGTTATAACGTATAGAAAGTTTATTTAAGTCATAATCTATAAAGTTTTTGAGTATAATTAAATAATTACGAAAACTATTCTTGGTCTCGTCCAATCTCACCTGTCACATATATGTCACCGTCGTAGAGACGAAAGATTCTAGACACAGGTAGGGAAAACGGTACTGTAGAGCCTTAGAGCCTGTGTGTTAACCATCGGACAAAAATCGATCTACTACTGGTTTCACAATGTGTAGTACGAATTAAGTGACTACATAGACCTTTCTATCCAGACCGATTAGTAAGATTCTGACTAAAAACACTTTCACTTTCACAATCAGTGAGTCAGCACACCTGAGAAACACTGGGGTACCTGATATCGTACGGTCCGAAGACACAGGTACCTTAAAAGGTCTTTTCTTATAACCTCACATATGGGTAAGGGAAGAGATCCCCTAGATGGCCTGAGTCCCTAGTTTGAGTCCAGAGGACGTAATGTCCCCTAAGAAATGGTAGACTCGATGGTCTTTCGAACAGTCTTAAGTTCTCAGTGTATTCTACTGTGAGGTGGTGTGTTACACTCAACTATAGTCTATAGTCAGTCTATAGTTTGTCCTCGTCTTCTGATGAATATATACAAATTCTTTAAACTACTCCAAAGGTACTTGATATATTTATAAGAAAACTTTGTCCTTTGTTTGTGTAAATAAAATGTGAATCACTTACCAAATTATCTCTGTTCAAAGGGTACCCTTATCTGAAGATTAGGAACTCTCCCGTTTTTAGTAGACAACCTTTCGTACAGTCCATAGAATGTATGTACTTCTACAGAACAAAACAAAATAACGGTAACATCATAGATTTTTTACTAAGGTACCTGTCCTTGAACTTTCTGTCGAGTTTAATTCATAAAATTTTCTTTTTCCTTTTATTCCGTTTGTTTAGTTTGGGAAGATTTGAAACGTAAGACATATCGATAGTAAAAGGAGATAAAAGACGAAGAGTCAGTAGGGGAGAATCTTTTCCTCAAACAGAAATAATAAAAGTGTAGAGAAGTACCGAATACGTGAAAGAGTCTCTAGATCCGTACCTGTGACGATGTTGACTTCGACGGTTACTGGAGGTATAACTGTTAAGGTGATATCTGGAGACAATAAAATGAAAAATAAATTGTAACCGAGACGACTAATGACAGTAATAGAATTTTGAAGAGAGGATTTAGGGTACTGTGTCATAGGGAAATCAAAAGAAGGATAGTCAGACTAATAAGGAAAGATTAACAACTACACATGGAGTGTTATAAAAAAGGAGTCAAGAAGTAGAAACTGTGAAACGGGAAGAGTAATGTATGACAGAAAACACTACCGAAGTATGTTTCGGTATCAAAGTTTGTATAATGATTATTTAAGGTGTACTTATCGAGGGTTTGAATATTTAGTTTTAAATGATAACCTATAAATACAGACTTACAGGGTTTCTCCAAAGGGTAAGTTGAATATTTTCACAAGTTAGTAAAACGAAGATAATTAGACAAGAACGTAAGAAATAAAGACACTTGTTATTATAATATATTGTAAAAAGGTGTAAATAAGACGTGAACTGTGAACATTATAGAAAAAGTAAGATGTCAGAGTATTCCCTCTATAATTATTATAGTGGTGTGACTTCTACTTCTTTGACTACGTGTTTTTCAGTTCAATGGGTGGAGTTAAGTGTATTGATTTTTCATGACCCAGACTTAACGAATGTATGAATTGGTGATGTACAACTTTCTATAACTGGGTGAACGTGTTTAATCTGAGAAACCTTAGTTGACTCTAAAGTGAAAATAATGAAATCTTTCGACAGTAGTAAGTCAAAGATCTAATGCCCATATTTTATAAATAACATAGGTAAAGAAGGAGAGGTAGAGATACCGAAGTTGAAATCAAATCTAGAAGTGAAGAGTAGAACCAATAAACTTATTAATACCGAGAAAAATGATCGGGAATATGTCTGTTATTTGAAATTAGAGGTCAGAACTCAGGTTTGTGAAATAAGACAACGACAAGTTCTAGTCAGATATATTGACCCTTTTTCTGTATACTGTTACTTTTTTCAACTAGATTTATGGTGGAAGTAAAGGTTAACTGGTATATTTTTTCCGTGTATGTATCTAAACTACCCGTTTCTTGAGAATCGTGGAGGGTGTCGTGTCAAAGGATCCTATCTTAAAGATTGGTAGTTTTTATACTGACTTATCAGTTTTTGACTTTTAGATATTTTCAGTGGTAAGATAGACATGAAACTGTTAAATTTCAAGAGTAAGTGTATATGTTTTATTATGTTTCTGGTACGAAAAAGAGAGGACCTTACAGGTTCCGTACGTTTGACAGATACAGGGGTGTGCGTCAATACTAGTACTATACGATTTTGTTTCAATACTCTTTTTCCCCAGAATACTCAAAATAGACAGTTTTAATTTAAAACGATCAGAGATCATAGACTGATACAAATACGTCTTTACTTTACCTTCGACGTAATTTCTGACATTTCTCAATGAATGCATTCAGTCTAATACTACACTTAAGTTCTTATAAAATAAAGTCAAAGATGGACTTTCTTGAAAAGGAGTGTATCTTTTGTGTATTTGATTTTGTTTTTTGTAAAGACACAGGATTCTTTTCAGTGATTCGAAGATAATGAGGAATGGATCTCTCATCTCCAATCTCCTACTTAAGATTCTAGAAAAAGACGAGATGATAAGGTTAAACCCACCTAAAAAACTCAACTTATTTTAAAGAAAGCATAGTAGTAGTTTAGTCGTTTGACAAAACGACCAAATCTCTTGCTTCTTACATTCTTTAAACACTAAATGTCAAATTCGAAGTGTTAAACTTAATTAAAAGTTACTTTTGTTGTGTCTTCGAAATTACGGTGAGGGGATTTAATGGAAGTCAATTACACATGAGTTAGTCTTAGTGTTTCTGTATGTGTAACAAAAGTCATTGTTTACAGACAGAAAGTCTCATTCCTATATTAACCTTATCTTTTTCACTTACTGTCGTCGTTGGAGTCTCAAACCATTTTGAGACGAGTCTTTTTTTAAACGAACTTGATCTCCTTCACCACTCTACTTGTTCGTAAAAACCAAATTTTCTAGTTATTTTTACTTACACGACTACATTACAAGGACTGGTCTCTTGAGTTTTCACAAAGGTAAAACAAAGTTCAGACTACAGTAACTTAATTCTTGGGAGTGTGTCAGAAATACGTTCGTCCTACATCGAAACTTATTTATCTGTAGGTCGTGTAAACTGGTAACGAGTTTTGTGAAATCTATGTAGATTATCCCTCAGGAATCTCGTCTGAAGATGGGTTTGGTGTATGACTTTTAAGGTTAATATGTTCGTTGGTGTAGTGATGTTGGATTAACGGTGATAGGACTTACACCCTACGCTAGTGACGAATACGTGGGAATAAAAAGAGTTTATTCGAAATCACTAGGAAAGTTAAATCGTCTGACGGGTCAAGACAACCCTCCTACTCGTCGTTTGAGGAATCGTTGGTCTCCGATGTTTAACCAACCACGATAGAACAAATACCCCGAATGAATCAATTGAAAGAAGGTTTGGTCACCTATAGAATTTGTAAATGAAGGGATTGTTCCTTTTCAAGAAAATTTTTTACTCTAAGATTTTGTTAGTTTTACTATTTCTTATTTTTTACCCTCTTTCTTGGATCGTTTTTTCCATAATTTAAGTTTTAATTTAACTCGTGACTATTTGGAGTGACAGTTTCGGTAAATTTGTTTAACTTTACATAGGAAGGGAGAGTCAAAGTGTGTTTCACGTTATACGGGATAAAATTTTAATCTATTCGACGAATTTTCGATAATGACATTTTGAGGTGGAAGAGCGATTGGTTTAAATGACATTACACCCCATTTTATAAAAAAGAAAGTGATAAAGATCAACAACAAAACTTCTCTCACTATGTAAATTTTACAAAAAGTACAAGAATTTCATTTACGTAAAGTTACAAAAACTTTTTAATTCTTACATTTTTATATGTCATCGAGGTATTTTTCTGTACGAAAGAGATCTTCTTTTTATATAAATTTGTTGAGTGTTTTTGTGTAATACGGTGATCACTTTCTTTTATTGAAAATTTTCATTGTTAACATTTACTATAAAATAAAAAAGTACAGAGGTGTGTGTTTTAAGACGAAACTCTTTATATATCAACATGGAACTCTATCCAACTTTAATACATTTTCTGATTCTGACATAGTGACTTCTCAAAGGTCAAAATTAAAATTTACACGATCTTTGTCTTATTCATCTTTATACTTTAAGTTACCTTAACTTAAGATCCTTTCAGTTTGAATTTTCTTGATCTATAGATCTAGAATTGGTGTCTTTTATTAAAAGAGTCCACCATTCAGTGATAAAAACTCTAGATTTTATTTTATTCGGATACTTTTCTTCGTATAATATAAAACCTAGTAGATAAACTTCGGACAATAAGTAACGACAGATTTTAACTCACCACCCCTTACTCATTTTGGTAGGAGTTAACGAAACAAATTCGGGGATGTTCTGAGTGATTTTCTATATGATACTCGTTATTTAGGTTGAATTTTTTAGAGTCGTTAGACCCATAGTGTTTATACTTTTACGATGATCGACCAAATTAGGATAGTTTGTAATATTGAAAAAAACGTACTAGTTTACGTACTTTACTAATTCATATAATTCTTACAAATAATGGATCCTTTTTCTTTTCGACGACAATTCCGTTGAATTTATTTGGTATTTCAAGTCTAGGTCCGACAGTGGGTAATCGTCAACGGAAGGGACACTTAGGATTTATATTACATACTAGAGTAAACGAGTGTCGTTTTATGGTAGGAAGAATCTTCACGTAGGAGTCACTGTCGTAAAGACCTTACAGTAACATCGAGTTTATTTCGTCGTAGGCGTCATGACGTGTTAGTCGGAGTCTTCATAACGATAAATCTTCGTCTTGCTGTTACTTATTACCATTCTTTGTCCCGTGACGGGGGTACCCTTACGTCGTCGTCTCCATCGTTTTATGAATTTGAAGACTGACGCAAAAGGGTCTCTGAATGTGTGGTCGTTTATGCCGGGACATCCGTACACTTTCTACTCTCACTTAAATTGGGAGAAAAGGAGACGAGTCAACGGTGTTCCCAGTAAGCGATACACATTAAGTTTCAAATAAGGTAAAGACCGAGATGATAACACGTAAAACTTCTGAGTCGTATTTCTCCGTACCCCTCTGGCTTCTGAATCTCTAGTTAGAACTTTCATCTAATTCGATAATCTATATTCGATAATTTTGTGGTATCTACCGGTTGAATCAATTCACATCGGTTTGTTTCGACAACTTTTCTTTTCGATGAATAAATCTGCCAAAAGACTCTTGAGTCTTTCGATGAGAAAGCCCACATCTTAAGACGAGAGTCTTTAAAATGGACGATGAAAGACGACCGTAAGAATAATTCTGTGTCAATGGGAATCCTTCCCCTTGTTCTACCGTTAATCATCCTACCTCTTGTGTAAACATAGATACTTCCTCGACTGTCTCTACCACGGTAAACGTCTTCCATTTTATGTCTCTTGACTCTTGGTCGTCTCTTGTTGGGTCTACTCCTAAAGGTTTTGTCATTCTAACTCCCAACAAAACCATACGAATAAAACCGGGGTTGGAACTTGATATAACAGGAGAGGGATGGGACGGAGTAAAAGTGTGATCACCATTTCTTAGACGGTCCTTACGTCCTCTGAACTCAAACTAGGGACCCAACCTTCTAGGAGACCTCTTCCTTTGTCGTTGGGAAACCCTTTTGGGTACCTGTCGGTCATCCCGATGTCAAGTACCTCAGTGTCTTCTCAGTCTGTACTGACTCGTACGTACGTAATTTTACTGTTAATGGTGGGTCTTGGAAAATTTTTGAACTCTTATAAAATAAAAGTTTTTAAGTAAAGAAATGGATCATTCTTATATAAAGACTTTTAATTTTAACAGTTAAGGGGTGTTACACTTGTGGACTTCTTAAATTCTCAGATCTTTCTTTCGCATGTCAAATTTTACTCTTATGAACTTAAAATTAGAGTGAAAACCGTGTGTGATTTGTGCCCGTAAATAACTCGAAAATACCTAAAGTAAATCAAAGAGAAAACATGTTTTCTCCCGTTCTCTCTGAATAGTGGAGATTCTATAGTGTCTCGAGATTTTTTGTGATCTGACAAGTTTTAATTTATAAAAGATCTATCTCTAATTTCTTTTATACTTAAAACGAAGACGGAAAACCGTTCCTAACCTGTAGTCTAACAAAGACGAATACTGTATATGTGTATTTTGATTACATATGATCAGTGTTTCACTAAGTTTGGTAAACCCAAACTTTGTATCGTGTAGGAAACGTAATAAATCTATAGTGTCAATGAAAACCCTTTCTGTCGCTAACATTATAAGGTTTGTGTTTTAATGGAAAGTTTCACGAGTAAATAGGTACCTTTCAGGACGTCTTTTATAAATCAACCTTTAGAGGTCTACCCTGACCCTAACGTTTAGGAGACTTACTTGAAGAGACCCTACGTACCCAATTGAAACCCCAAGGATACACGGAAGATTCTTCAAATATTTTAAAATACACTCCACTTACACACGTAAAGAGAATCTACAAAGTATCGAATCTAGACGTTGAGTTTCACTGAATCCTACGTTTTCTCTTCTCCATCAAGAGTGGACTTCTCGTTGTACTGTCTTTTTCTGTTCTGTTTTACACTACAAAGACCTTACTGTAAGTTCTAAAAAAAAAATTTAACCTAGACCAGTGGCTTTAGTTTAACTAATATAAGAAACGTCGGTTTCTACCTCTTCGAGATGTGTCAGTCGTTTTTGTTCCGACCCTCGTCTGACACCGAGTCTAGTACTTGAGGAATAATGGTTTAAGTCTCAATTTAACTTCTTTCATCTCTTTTGGTAATCTGGTAAGTCCATACTGGATTTAGTTTAGGGAATACTAATATGTCACCTTCACTCTTTATCTAAATTCCCTGAACTAAACTATCTGTCTTACGGACTACTTGATACGTGCCTCCAAGCATTGTGACATGTCCTCTGTCCTTAGTTCTGCTAGAGATACCTTTTCTTTACGTTTTTTTCGTTTTGACGACAGCCCCCTCCGGAATGTTTATCGACACTTTTCTTCCCTTCGTTTTTCGTTTCCCCTTTTCCTTTCTATATGGGTAAACTTACGTCTCAAGGTTTCTTATCTTTCCTATCTATTCTTTCGGAAGTTACGTTTCTTTATCTCCCTTTTTTAAATTACCCTTTCTGATCTCTAGAGAAGTTCTCTTAGTCTCTATGGTTCCCTTGTAAAGTACGTTTCTACCCGAGTTATTTCCTGTCTTTACCATCCCTGGATCGTTTTCGTCTTCTATAATTCTTCTCTACCGTTCTTATTGTGTCTTCTTGATATGTTTTTTCTAAAGTACTCTATTAGTGCTATCACTCTAATGATTGCATCTCGGTCTGTAGGACCTTACACTTCAGTTCACCCGGAATCCTTCGTAATGATACTTGTTTCGATCACCTCCACTACCTTAAGGTCAACTCGATAAAGTTTAGGACTTTCTGTTACGACACTTTCACGACGTCAGTCATAGGGTCGTTTATATCTTTTGAGTCGTCACCGGTCTCCTGACCTTTTCCAGTCTAAAGTGAAGTTAGGGTTTATTTCCTTTACGGTTTCTTACGAGTTTGATGGCGTGTTAACGTGAGTAGAGTGTGCAATCATACCTCTTCCTTTACCGTTGGGTGAGGTCATAAGAACGGACCTCTTAGGGTACCTACCTCCTGGGACCATCCGATATCAGGTGTCCCAGCGTTTCTCAGCCTACGCTGACTCACTGAATTGATTGATTGTGTGCGATCATTCCATTACGAGTTTTAAGAGGTTCGGTCCGAAGTCATTATGTACCTGGCACTTGAAGGTCTTCAAATTCGACCATAATCTTTTCGGTCTCCTTGGTCTCTAGTTTAACGGTTGTAGGCGACCTAGTATCTTTTTCGTTCTCTCAAGACCTTTTTTTAGATAAAGACGAAGTGACTGATACGGTTTCGGAAACTGACACACCTAGTGTTATTTGACACCTTTTAAGACTTTCTCTACCTTTATAGTCTGGTGGACTGGACGGAGGACTCTTTAGATATACACCCAGTCCCTCGTTGTCAATCAATCTTGACCTGTACCTTGTTGTCTAACCAAGATTTATCCTTTTTCTCATGCAGTTCCGATATATAACAGTGAGATGAATAAATTAAATATACGTCTCATGTAGTACTCTTTGCGACCCGACCTCCTTCGTGTTCGACCTCAGTTCTAACGACCCTCTTTATAGTTATTGGAGTCTATACGTCTACTGTGGTGGGAATACCGTCTTTCACTTCTTCTTGATTTTTCGGAGAACTACTTTCACTTTCTCCTCTCACTTTTTCAACCGAATTTCGAGTTACAAGTCTTTTGCTTCTAGTACCGTAGACCAAGGTAGTGAAGTACCCTTTATCTACCCCTTTGTCCCCTTCGACACCGACTGAAATAAAAAGACCCGAGGTTTTAGTGACGTCTACCAGTGACGTCGGTACTTTAATTTTCTGTGAATGAGGAACCTTCCTTTCAATACTAAATAGATCTGTCGTATAATTTTTCGTCTCTGTAATGAAACAATTGTTTCCAGGCAGATCAGTTCCGATACCAAAAAGGTCACCGGTACATACCTACAGTCTCAACCTGATATTTCTTTCGACTCGAGACTTCTAAACTACGAAAACTTGTTTAGCACCACAACCTCTTCTGAGAACTCTCAAGGAACCTGACGTTCCTCTAAGTTGGTCAGGTAGGATTTCCTCTAGTCAGGCCACAAGTAACATTCCTGACTACAACTTCGACTTTGAGGTTATAAAACCGGTGGACTTCGCTCTCGACTGAGTGACTTTTTCTGAGACTACGACCCTTTCTAACTCCCGTCCTCCTCTTCCCCTACTGTCTCCTACTCTACCAACCTACCGTAGTGGCTCAGATACCTGTATCAAACCCACCTGAGGCCCTCAACCACTACCTATACCTCCGGACCGCACGGTGTCTAGTACCCAGTGTCTCAGCCTGTCCTGACTCGCTGACTTGACTTGACTTGGGTAGAGACGTTTTAGGGTTTCTGACTAGACGGAAATCGTCCCATTTATAGGTTTACTCACTCACACGTATTTGTTAATTTTAAGGTTTTGTCTATAAAACTAGTATATACCACTGTTGATACTGAATTTAATTGAGTAAAACTAATGACCAATAAAAAATACGAAACAATGTGTCTTTGTGTTTTAAATTTAAACGTTGTTTATAAATTCGGATGTAGAAGGGAAGGCCTCAGGAATTGTATTTTCTCTCCTCCAGTCAAACTCCATTCAGTATCATTCATGATCCCTTGTGAAAAAAAGGAGAAAACGTACGACGGTAAATGACAACTTTTGTAGACATTACGTAGTATTGACAACGACAAAGCAGTGATTTACCCGAAGGACCACCGAGTCTGACATTTCGTAATCGGACGTTACGTACTCTGGACTCAAACTAGGGACCTAGCCCTTCTAGGGAACCTCTTTCCTTACCGGTGAGTGAGGTCATAAAAACGGACTTCTCGAGGTCTCTGTCTTCACGGACCGTCCATTGTCAGGTACCCCAGAGTTTCTCAGCCTATACGGACTCCCTCATTGTGTGTGTGTGTGTGTGTTCAGTACAGACTGAGAAAACGTTGCGATACCTGACATCGGGAAGTCCGAGGAAACAAGTACCCTAAAGAGTCCGTTCTTATAACTTCACCCAACGGTAAAGGATGAGGTCCCCTAGAAGGACTGGATCCCGAGCTTGGGTACAGAGGGCGTAACAGTCCACCTAAGAAATGGTGACTCGGTGGACCCTTCGGATTAACACAAACATCAAAATGTCCTCACTTTATTATCACAGATTCTCAAAAAGGAAACTTATTAAGAAACACTACTTTATTATGACTTCTGTGATATCTAATATTAGTTTAAAGTTTTCTATATTAATTACGATGATTTAAAAAAGAAATATAATTTTTTATATATTGTTATTTCAGAAACTAGATTCCGAGGTGTAGGTCTTCCTTAAAAGTCTACATTTTTACCTTAGTCTGAACCAACTATGTTGGAAAGGGGTACTTTTCTCTAAGTTTGAACTACAATTTTAATAACAACATATTTGTTTTTGTACTTGTTTTATCGGTGTTTGTATCTGACTTTTGGATCAGTAACTAGATTAGTTTATTAAACAAGAGTAAACGGAAAGAGCTGCAAGTGCTTCCCATAGAGTAAACCAGTAAATAGACAATATAATAATTATAGTGAGTTACATATTAAACCCTTAACTTCGAGTCTCTCCGACCGTTTAAAAGAGTTCATACGTCTTGACCGTTCATTATCTCGACCCTGGTCACGTTTGGAAAGTCTTCAATTATCCCGTCTGAAACACGGAAGTACCTTTATCTGTGTTAAAATTTAGTGTTCGAATAGTAGATGCGTTGACTAATAAACCCCGATAAGTTCCAAGTTGGAGGGAACACGGCGATCAGTTATTCAGTAAAGTAATTGTCAGTTGATTATGAATACAGAGGTTTTAGAGGATTTACGGTGTTACACTATTGAAAAGAAAGATGGATAGTAAGGTCTACCACCTATGTCCTTCCAGACTACCGGATAAAACCCTTTCTGTTAGGTAAGTTCTAAATGTCTAGTTTTATTTTCAGAAACTTCATCAAACAGGTAGGGAAAGAGGATAAGTATAATATTCCTCTATTAAATCTTTTGTGGATATTGAAAAGAAATCGAATTAATAGTAGGAAAATAAAGGGATATTTGTCAACAACTCTTGAAAGAATTATTTTCATGTTAAACACTTTTGTAAAAGTGTTAACCTTTTTACGAATTTTACCTCTTCTCTCTTTATCCCAAATTTATAACCTTCTTGAAGTGTGTTTAACTCTCAGACCGTTGTTGACTCAAGTCAAGTCAAGTCAAGTCAACGAGTCAGCACAGGTTGAGAAACGCTGGGGTACTTAGCGTCGTGTGGTCCGGAGGGACAGGTAGTGGTCGATGACCTCAAGTGAGTTTGAGTACAGGTAACTCAGCCACTACGGTGGGTCGGTAGAGTAGGAGACAGCAGGGGAAGAGGAGGACGGGAGTTAGAAAGGGTCGTAGTCCCACAAAAGTTTCCTCAGTCGAAAAACGTAGTCCACCGGTTTCATGATCTCAAAATCGAAGTTGTAGTCAGGAAGGTTGTTGACTCACCCGTAGATATTTTTACTGATACCATAATAATTAGACAGTGAGATTGGGAACGAATATCTCTTGATCAATATCCCATTCGAACTTTGTTTTTATTTATAGTATCTTTAGAACTATAATCTATAGAAATTTAAGTGATGGACACTATATTAAATACACATATAAAAAAGTCCATAGTAAAAGTCTTGTTAAAGATCCGTTAAACCTCACTTACGTTTTATCTTACTTATTTTATTTAAACCGATTACATGATAATCCGAGGTATTTGATACAACATACTATTATTGACGATAA
Organism: Capra ibex; assembly: GCA_006410555.1. NCBI lineage: Eukaryota > Metazoa > Chordata > Mammalia > Artiodactyla > Bovidae > Capra > Capra ibex. The sequence goes on along the minus strand of SJYO01046538.1, from coordinate 25,649,415 downwards.
ATTTATATACATTAAACAAACTATGATAAAGTATTTTACATGTCTACTTATGGAGTCATTTACACGGGATCTTTTTCTGTTTATATACGACATTACCATACCGGTGATCAGACACGACAACATATTCTTTATAAGTAAAAGTAGTTTCATAAAGATTTTACTTGATCGAGGTAAATAAGATATAATTCTTTATGTTGAAAGTCTAGAGTCCAAATATAGACGTTAAAAGATATTTTATAATGTACCGTTCAGTTATAGCCCTTTTATAATTATATTTCAGAACTCACCAAGGGGAAAAGAAGATTTAATTTTTTTTATCGTATAAATTATGATATTTTAAAAGGATTAAACACTTTATACTTCATACAATTCGATGTTTTATTACCGAAGGAAATTAGACTATGTAATACGTTTTTACAAGATCGTCGACCTATGTCTATTACTAGTTTATTAAACGGACACGTATAATGATTCTTTGGTGGTATTTATCGAAGATATCTACCAGAGTAATCACTAAAATTTATTTATACCATTTTGTGTATATAATCACTATTAAAAATATAATTCAAAGTTTAACATATTGACGAAAGAGTCAATAGGTATTTGTAAAAATCTAAACAGTCAATTTTGTGTTAATATGGAAACCTAGAAGTAGATACTCACAGAATATGAAGTGACTGTTTGAACTCCTTGACAATTTCGGAGTTGTGAATTTTAATAAAGTCCTGAACATTTTTACCTGTAAAATTTGATTTTCATTATAACATTTTAGAAGTGGGAACGTTTTATAACAAAGTTTACGGGAATTAATAAAAAACTCAAACAAAAAGAATTCATGTGTTGTCCGACTTTTAGTCTTATAAAGATTCACATAATCTTCAACAGAATCCCACGAAGTTGCAAAAAGTCTTTTTGCACATAGATTTATATCTATAATAAATGAACGTTGAAGTATTACGACATAAAGTCTCTTTTTATATGAGTTAGTTTTACTTGGTAAATAGACGTTTCTATAATACCTTCTAATGTAAATCTTTTTAATTATAGGGGGTGAGTCAATTACTTCTACTTCTTCATATACAACAATAAGACCTGTAAAGATGTCATTTTCGTTCTGTCAGCTTAGTTTGTAAGTAGAACAAATTTTTACTTTTAAGACGCTTTTGACACGATCAGAGTTTTGTGATGATATGGACAGTATATTTTTTAGACAAAACATGTGAGTCACTTTTTGTTGATATGTGTAGGTTTGATAAGATAAAATAATTTCCATTATTTGTCTAGTTTGTATGTACTTTTAACCGGTAAGTTAAATTTACGGTAACTATAAAACGACGGTACCTATAAAATCATGAGTTTGTAGAAAACTGTATACGTTTATAAGAAAACATATTGTTTCTTATAAATTATAAATCCTTCCTATTGTAATACCGTTGAGTGGATATCATACTTATAACGGTGGATATTACTTACATTCAAGTTATATAATAGAACATTAATATTTTAATGTTACGGACTTCTGACATTTACACTTCCTTATTGTGAGTACCAACTTAGAATAAGGTCGGGAAGTTATTTATACACCGGAACCCAAACACAGTATTTGAGAAACCTAGAGACAAAGGAGTAGATATTTTACTCCTATTACTATTATTAATAGAATGTTCCAAGAGTATTTACGACATATATATATATATATGTGTGTGTGTACATATATGTATATATACATACATATTTGTAATATGTATATGTATATACATATATGCACACACACACACACACACACACACACACATATATATTTCCCCTTCCTTTACCGTTGGGTGAGGTCATAAGAACGGACCTCTTAGGGTCCCTGTCTCCTCGGACCACCAGACGGTAGATACCCCAGCGTGTCTAAGCCTGTACCCACTACACTGAATCGTCGTCGTTGTATATATATATATACACACACACACACGTATTCTTCTTTTTTTTTCTAACGTACCGAAGGGTCCACCAAGTCCCTATTTCTTAAGTGGACGGTCACGGTCTCTGTGTCCTCTACACAAAACTAGGGACCCATCCCTTCTAGGGGACCTCTTCCTTTATCGTTGGGTGAGGTCATAAGAACGACCCTTTTAGGTAAACTGTCTCCTTGGACCTTCGAATGTCAGGTACCCCAGTGTTTCCTACCCTGTGCTTAATAATTGACTCGTGTGTGTACACGTGTGTTATAATAAGGACATTTCTAAAGTCATATACCCCGAAGGGAACGCCGAGTCGACCATTTCTTAGGTGGACGTTATACCCTCTGGACCCAAGCTAGGGACCCAACCTTTCTTTGGGACGTCCTCCCTCTCCGATGGGTGAGATCATAAGACCGGACTTCTTAAGGTACCTAAGATATCGGGTGCCCCAGTGTTTCTCAGTCTGTACTGACTCTCTAAAAGTAAAAGTGGTAAATGATGTGTACGTCACTAACAACATATAAGTCATGATAATAAGTAATCAAATAATTGAAGTACATAACAATCTATGCGTAATCATAATAATTAAACCAAATAATTAAACCTTCTATTTTAAGAAGTCTCGTTTGATCCACGTATTTAACGTCGGTTTCTTTTATACGAAGAATAAACACATTAAGCCGTAGAGACCTGAAAATTGTGATGGGTGTATTAAAAAAAGGTGGGAACTCCGAGGGTGTAAATGTCGGGACGGTTTTAAAACAAAACTGAGGTATTCATACTTTTGTAACCTAAAGTGAAGAGTACAGTGTAGTGGTATACGTTTTATCCTATTGTGACTTTTAAACGCAAAATAAAGATGGATCAGTTGAACATAAACCTACACTTATGAACTAGTCAGTCAACCAACCAGCATCCGATAAGTAAATTAAAATATTTCTTTATCAATATAGTGGAGAGTTTCTAATGAGACGTACACGAAATATCGTGTCCATCGAGTCAATCCACAAGACACTAGTGGACGTACCCACCCTATCTCCCACACCCTTTCTCTAGATTCTCTCTCCTCTATTTACGACAACAACAAGTCAACGATTCAGTAAAGACTGAGAAACATTACGGTACCTGACGTTATGTCGTCCGAATGAGCAAGAAATTATAGGGGGTCTCAAACGAGTTTATGTACACGTAACTCAGTCCCTACGATGGATTTGTAGAGTAGGAGACGATGGGAGAAGAGGAAAACGGAAGTTAGAAAGGGTCGTAGTCCCAGAAAAGGTTACTCAAGTCATATACATATGTATATCGACTAAGTGAACAACGTCTTTGATTACGTCGTAACATTTTGTTAATCCGACGTTAAATTTTTTTTTCTAATGATAGGTTAAAGAGTTTTAACAACATTCGTTAGGTCCATTTAGAGGATTTAGTCATGATAATCGAGGAAGAATGATGAATAGATTAGAATAAATAAAAACGTGGAGAAGGGTTGTCTTAACGGTTCATTAGGAGTGAAGTTCATCAAGGATAATGTTGACTTATCTGAACGATCAAAGGATTGTGTTTCGTAACCGACGGATGTCAAACGTACAAACGAGACGAGAACTGGCGTAGACAGTTAAAGAACGACGTGTATCCTTTGGGTATTTTCCAAAGGATCAACTCTGTCAACAAACGGTGTAAAGGTAACGGTACAAAAGATTGTCGACGACAGATGATGCAATAACTGGAAGACGACACCACACGACGAAAGGAATTGGAGTCGGGAGTGGACGAGACACAAAAAACATGAATATGAACTACTGGAACCGAAGAATTTAATAATGTTAGCGACCTTAGTTCTAACGGCCCTCTTTATAGTTATTGGAGTCTATACGTCTACTGTGGTGAGAATACCGTCTTTCACTTCTCCTTGATTTTTCGGAGAGCTACTTTTACTTTCTCCTCTTACTTTTTCAACCGAATTTCGAGTTGTAAGTCTTTTGCTTCTAGTACCGTAGACCAGGGTAGTGAAGTACCCTTTATCTACCCCTTTGTCACCTTTGTCACAGTCTGAAATAAAATACCCGAAGTTTTAGTGACGTCTACCACTGACGTCGGTACTTTAATTTTCTGCGAATGAGGAACCTTCTTTTCACTACTGGTTGGATCTCTCATATAACTTTTCGTCTCTGTAATGAAACGGCTGATTCCAGGTAGATCAGTTCCGATACCAAAAAGGTCACCAGCACATACCTACACTCTCAACCTGACATTTCTTCCGTCTCATGGCTTCTTAACTACGAAAACTTGACACCACAACCTCTTCTGAGAACTCTCAGGGGAACCTGACGTTCCTCTAGGTTGGTCAGGTAAGACTTCTAGTTGGGACCCTAAAGAGACCTTCCTTACTACGATTTCGACTTTGAGGTCATGAAACCGGTGGAGTACGTTTCTCAACTGAGTAACCTTTTCTGAGACTACGACCCTCCCTAACCCCCGTCCTCCTCTTCCCATACTGGCTCCTACTCTACCGACCTACCGTAGTGACTGAGCTCCCTACACTCAGACCCACTTGAGGCCCTCAACCACTACCTGTCCCTCCGGACCGCACGACTCTAAGTACCCAAGTGTTTCTCAACCTGTACTGAATCACTGACTTGACTTGACTTGACAAGTAGAAAACCAGTTGTTCACGAGTTCTAAGAGATCGGAAGTCATCGAACCCAGACGAATAACTAAAAAATTTTGATCAAATATAGATACCGGACTAAAACCGGAAAATGAATACGTATATGAAACCAAAGACCGAAGAATATTTTAGAAGTTTGACACGAAGACCAGAGTGGGAACGGAAAACCTAACTAAGGTCGAAGAAAAACAGACATGCAGGTGACGAAGTAAAACCGAAGGACAAAGTAACGTATAGAACTTGGGACTGAAGTGGTAACTAACTTAGAGTAGAAAATATAAGATTAAAGTATTTTTGAGAAGAATAAATATTGATGAGACTTTCGATCTCCTCCTTTTTTATTATATACCTTTCCATCCTATATTTTGATAATCGTAAATGCTTTCGTTCTCAAAGGGTATTACAAACTAAGAATATAAATTGGGAGAATCAAGTGTCGAGGAACCGTGGTTTCTTTCTTTATCACTGTCAATTAGGGAGGGTGGGGGTTTTCATGATAAAGACCCACAAAGAATGTAATTTTACGATTGGTGTACATTGAATTTACCATTCGGAGGTTATATATAGATTAAAAATTCTCATTTCAAGTTATTCGTCTTTCTTGTTGTTGTTTTTCCACCAACATCTTACTAATGAATCCTAATCCTACGGAACTTAATATGATCTTGACCTTCGGTAGACTCAGTCATCCCTCCTCCAGACTGTGATCTAATCAAATTCTCGTCCTCTGTCGACGTTAGGAACTTACCCTGTCACTCCTCCAACAACCTTTCTTCCAAGTTTACATAGTCTATATTCACCGTTTTCATTTTTCCCTTTTCCTTTCGGAATCTTCTTTTTCGTTACTACAGTCAAAGTTCGACAGTGTCCAAGACCATGGAGAAGGTACACCGGAGACTCCTTCTGTCTCCGTTTGCCTCACCCTCGACCTTACGTAGACACGTCGTTAGATGACGTCGGAGGAGTAAAAACGTCATGAAAATTGTATATGTAGTAAAGGAAGGATGGTGACACCCAGGTATGAATCTTTGAAACCGGGACGTACAAGTTACCAAAGTCTTTATCATCGAGAGAATCTTGTATGACTTGACCTAATTTTCGTCGTCGAAGAGACCTTTTTTTTTTTTAAGCGCACACACATCTTGTGTGACGGTAGACACGGAAAAAGGTGAAATTCAGTCCAAGGGAAAAAACTATGGTTCACTGCGTTACGACGATTTCGAAAACCCAGTCACAAGTATCAGTTCTCAATACTTCCTTTAGAAGACTTCTCTTTCACTTCAATGAGATGTGGTACACTCCCTATGAGTCTTAAAAGGATACCATTAAAAGTCGTTAATGTGTACCTAGAGTTTGTGAGAATTATTCCTTCTTGTCATAGATAATTCATCCCATCCAAAATAAAATTTATACAAAATGCATCACAAGTATCGTCACTATGAATGTGGGTTCATGGTCGAGATGATATCTCCTCATCTTTCCGAACATCCGGTTGAGAATGAATTCATACATTTCGTCGTTTTACGAACGTGGACTGTTTCTGGAAATTTTTTTTAAAAAAAAAAATTTAAACACACACATCGATACAACCCTCCCCGTAAAATTTCAGAAAGAACTTAAACAATGTTATAACAAAGACAAAATGTAAGACCAAAAAATCTGTACTCTGAACACCCTAGATTGGTCCATAACTTGAGGGTAGGGGACGAAACCTTTCGTTTCAAAATTGGTGACCTGGTGGTCTGTTCAGGACTGTTTGTGAAGAAGACTCACTTGGTTAATGAGTTCTAAGTAGAATTCCATCGTACTGGATAGAGTTTTAGTTCATTTAAGAAAAATACGAAGAGTATTAGAATGTTACGACGACGACGACGACGACGATTCAGCGAAGTCAACACAGACTGAGACACACTGGGGTGTCTGCCGTCGGGCGATCCGAGGGGACAGGGACCCTAAGAGGTCCGTTCTTGTGACCTCACCCAACGGTAAAGGAAGAGGTTACGTATATTCACTTTTCACTTGAACTTCAGCGAGTCAGCACAGGTTGAACATCACTGGGGTACCTGACGTTGCATGGTCCGAGGAGGTAGGTACCCTTAAAGGTCCGTTCTCATGACCTCATCCCATGTTAGTGGAAGAGGATATCGTGAATATTTGAGAAAGAGTACATGAATAAATGTACTCCTACATACAAGACACTTTTGGTTCTGAAATAGACAAATCAAGTGAGGAATGAAGTCCTTGGACCTTATTGTCCGAGGTTCATTTACGGGTGACTTAATCTTGAGTAATTACAATTACATTTTTACTTCAACCGAACCATGTTATTTGGACCTTTTGGAACGTCATGAGAAACCTTATTTTAATACAGAAGTTTTTTGACAATGGATTGTTTTGATGTTAAAATTTTAAAGATGTCTTAGGAGAGTTTACGTATAGGAGTGTAATAATCATTTGATACAAAAAGTCAGAATAGTAATTTTATAGGACGGACTATAAAATCCTCAACACCAAGTAATATGAGATAAATTGTTACTAAACAATCTTTACATGTATTTCGGTTTACAACTTAGTGAAAGGACAAAGTTGAAATATTTTTCCCATTCGTAACGACAACGAGTCATTATCGATCAGGACAGGTTGAGAAACACTAGGGTATCTACCTTCGTATGGTCCGATAAGACAGGAACTGACAGAGGGACTCAAACGAGTTTAAGTACAGGTAACCCAGTCACTACCATAGATTAATAGAGTAGGAGACGGTGGGGGAAGAGAAAAACGGAAGTTACAAAGGGTCATGGTCCCAGAAGAGGTCACTCAACCGAGAAAGGTAGTCCACAGGTCGCATAAGTTCAAAGTCGAAGTCGTTGTCAGGAAAGTTACTTATGAGTTCCAACTAAAGGAAATCTTAACTGATCACGTAAGAGGAACTTCAGGTTCCCTTAGAGTTCTTACAAGAGGTCGTGGTGTTAAACTTTCGTAGTCAGGAAACCACAAGTCGGAAGACATACCAGGTGGAGAGTGTAGACATGTACTGATGACCCTTTAGCTGTCTAACTGATATACCTGAAAACAACCGATTCACTAGAGAGACGAAAAATTATACGACAGATCCAAACAGTATCGAAAGGAAAGTTCCTCATTGGTATAAAATTAGAGTACCGACGTCAGTGGTCCGTGTTACTCAAACCTCAAGTCCTTTTATTTTGGACATGACGAAGGTGAAAAGGAGGAGATAAACGGTATTTTACTACCCTGACCTACGGTACTAGAATCAAAAACTTACAACTCAAAATTCAGTCAAAAAGTGACAGGAGAGAGTAAGAGTAGTTCTCCGAGAAATCAAGGAGAAGTGAAAGACGGTAATCTCACTATAGTAGACGTATAGACTACAACAATCTGTAAAAAGGAGCGTTAAAACTAAGGTCGAACACTAAGTAGGTCGATTCTTAAAAAGTACTACATGAGTCTTAAATTTATTCGTCCCACTGTTATATATCGGAACAGTATGAGGAAAGGGTTAAAACTTGGTCAATCCAAGATTAACAACGAAGAACTGGACTTATGTCCTAAGAGTCCTCCGTCCATTCTACTAGACCACAAGGGTAAATAAGTTCTTAAAAGGTGTCGAACAACACTAGGTGTCTCAGTTTCTAAAATCACATCAGTCACTTCGTCTTCATCTATTAAAAATACCTTGAAGGAACGAAAGAGATACTAGGTTACTTTAACCGTTAAACTAGAGACTAAGGAGACGGAAAAGATTTGAGTCGAACACGGAGACCTTTTAGAACCAAGTGTATGACAACTTCGGATCGAACTTCCTAAAACTCGTATTGAAATGATCGGACACCTTACTTGTGTTAACATGTCATCAACCTTGTAAAAAACCGTAACGGAAAGAAACCTTAACCTTACTTTTGACTAGAATAGGTCAGGACACCGGTAACGACTCAAAAGGTGTAAACAACTGTATAACTCAAGTCACGAAATTGTCGTAGTAGAAAATCCTAGGATACGTCGAGTCGACCTTAAGACAGTAGAGGTGATCCGAAACAAACATTATTACGAAGGATTCCGTAGGAACTGAAGTATGAGGTCCTACAGGTCGAGAACCACTTACTGGTGTGGTAACAACAATAGACCCAGTAATTCTGGAAAAAACATATCAAAAAGACACATAAGAACGGTATATAAGAATTATAGAAGATGAAGACAATACAGGAATGGTAAAGAAAGGAAATAACACGGATAGCAAAGTTCTTTATAGGGAAACCATAGAGGTTAAAAGAACTTCTCTAGAGATCAGAAAGGGTAAGAAAAGAAAAAAGAACAGGAGTTAAATAAATGTAACAATTAAATTCTTCCGGAAGAATCGAGAGGAACCATACGAGACCTTGAAACGTAAGTCAGCACATACAGAAAAGGAAAGAAGAAACGGCAAATGAAAAGAAAAGAGTCGATAAACGTTCCGGAAGAGTCTGTTGGTAAAACGGAGAAACGTAAAGAAAAAGAATCCCTACCAAAATCAGTGACGGAGGATCTGTCATAATGCTTGAAGACAGGTATCAAGAAGTCCATGAGATAGTCTAAATTAGGGACCTCAGATAAACAGTGAATGTGACTTATTAGTATTCCCTAAACTAAATCCAGTATAGACTTACCGGATCACCAAAAGGGATGAAAGAAGTTAAATTTGGACTTAAAAGGTTATTCTTTGAGTACTAGACTCGGTGTCAGTTGAGGTCCAGAATAAAGACGATTGACATATGTCGAAGTAGAACCCGATGTTTCTTATATTAGTTAAACTAAAGCCATAAGCGGTAGTCCACTACAGGTGTGCATCTCAGTAGACGACACAACAACGTTCTCCAATAAACGATACTGTCACAAAAGAGAACCGTTTTAAGACAATAGGAAACGGGACGAAGTAAAACAGGAGGTTCCGGTTTGTACGGACAATGAGGTCCATAGAGAACTGAAGGACGAAAACGTAAGGTCAAAGGATAACTACTTTTCCTGTAGAAAAAACACCAAACAAAAAAAAAAAAAACCCCCCCCCACAATCAAGATTTTCCAGAACACCCAGAAGTATCTTGACAAGTCAAAGTCGAAGAAACAGTAATCACCAACCCCGTATCTCAACCTAACGACACTACAACTTACCGACGGCACCTTTACCTGGTTCCAATAAGAAAGTAAAAACTCCAACGTGGGTTCATGACGCAAACCCTGAGAAAAACTGATACTCCCGATACGGTCAAGAAGATTCCCTAAGTACGGGTGTCATCATCTATATTACCAGTAGGTTTAATTTAAACGGGTAAGAGTAGGTAAAATCAACTGTCTAAGGATTCTACAGTCAAAAGGTAGACCGGTGGAGGACGAATTGAGGTAAGTTATATGGAACTAAGTACCTGGATTGTCAGATCCAAGGATACGTTATCACAACAAATATCGTGGTCTGAAATGAAAGTGGCGGTCTGTGTAGGTTCTGACTCACAATGAAGACGATGTCAGGTTGGTAAAGTAAGAAAGACCTCGATAATCATTAACGGGAGACGAGAAGAGATCCTCATATAACCTTTGGAAGGTTGACCTTCTCCCAAAGTAGAAGGTCACAGTATAGAAAAACAGAAATATATGAGAAGTACTCAAAGTACTTCGTTCCTATAAGCTCACCCAACAGTAAATAAGGAGGTCACCTGGTCCCATGTGATGTATACATTTCGGATAAAAAGTATTTATAATTTTTTAAAATTTAACTACTTTCAGTCGATAATGGAGTACGATACTATTTACATAGAATCCGTATTATCTTCAAAAATATAAGAGTGTCGTCTAAACTGTGGGTGTATTTTTTCTTTTTTCTACGTCTTCGGTGACTTTTGACACATGGATCATATAATAAGAGGTATTCATCTCTTACTTCAGTAAAAATAAAAATTCGTGTCTTAAGTAAAACATACATTCTCTTCTTTTTCTCTGCTTAGAAGTTTTAAAACTACTTCTTTTAAGACAAAATCCATTTGTATCGAATCAATATTAAACCATTAATAACAAGAGGTGATAAAGGACTTTCATAATCTGTGTAATTGGTCATGATTAAGTAGGGGGTGACACTCGGGAGAGGGTCGATCTTGTAAAATTAGGTATAAAAGGACAAAAATCAGTACTACACTGAAAAAAGAGATATAACAGTCACTGGAAAGAAAAGGATATAATTCCTCGTTACGAAACGGAAAAGTGACGGTCGATCGGATAAGAAGCTTTGCATTGACACATAATTAGTAGAAACATAAGTTTATTCCTTACAATTGTGATAAAATTAAAAGATTAAGGACATATTGAATTTCAATATGGTGACAATAGTGGATAAAAGGAACCAATTATGAATCCGAAGGAAGACTACTAAAGGTAACGTTACGTAGAAGGTCACCGTAAAAGTGTCCGGAGTCTCCGACGAGATGAACCGGTATGTTTAGTTATCAAGGAGATATTCCTAATTTCATGTATGTTCCTCCTTTCAAAGAAATTTTTACTCGAGTGAGTCTCACTCCAATTTTTTCCGCGGACGAATCGTCGTTTGAGGGTTTTCTTCGTCGCGTCCTCCCTCTACACGATTCTCGACCTTACCACAGTAAAGGGTGGAAGTTTAGTAGACAAGGTGACATTCAACTTTTATGACTCTTTGGACGGACATTCCATTTTAGTCCGGTTCGATACGTTTTCTCTTCTTTGACTGTAAATACCTTACGGATATTATAAAGTCCATAACACTTTCACCCGTAAAAGGTGTGTAAAAACCTAAATTAAGAGTTTTGTTTTACTTTACGAATAATAGTAGGGGTAAAGGGGGGAGGTGTCCACACTTTTGATTTCAATTCCAGTGTCTTTTCTTCTAGGTTCGACTTTGTGTTTATAAAGAGTGAGTTCAGATATAAAAAGGGGTGAGTTTATGGTGTTTGAAGGAAACCCAGAAGTTAAAAAAAGAAAGAAGGTTTAGGTAGGTAGATGAATGGGAAGGAGAGGGAAAATGGAGTGAGGAGACGGAAGGGAAGGAGATTGTTTATATAAATCGAAAATGATACATGGTTAACGATACACCCTTTTGTTTTTTATATTTAATACTGTGAGTGGTACTTCTCATATGAAATGAAATATAAAATTGTCATAAAATAACTATTGAAGAGGTATTGATAGATTTAAAGTGTGGTTCCTTTTTACACGTATTATACGAATTACTCACTTTCATGTATCGTATAGTTGTATATAAGAGGACTCCTTTTGTCTATTTTGATTGTAGTATACTGAGAAGTCTACTAATACATTCGTTTTATATTTCTTTAATATACTTTGAACTAACTGAATACATACGAATTCTAGTTACTACACAATTCTTTCTCTCGACTCAGTTGAAAGTTTATATATTTTTCTGAATTTCCCACAAACTGTACAGTACAAAATTGACATGTTCCCTCTTTAGTTCCGTTGGGTGATAAAATAAAGACGGTAGTAAAAAACAAATCGAGAATAAACAAACGGGAAGCAAAGAGCACCACTAAAAGTCTTCACTCCCCCTTTAGTGCTCTGTAAACCAGTCTACGAACTTACAAAGAACCACCTATATCATACAACATTAATTTCCTCCTATACTTATACCTACAAAAGTCTCACACTCATAGGCGTACAAACACACATAGATATAAACGTATCTAGTAACTAAGATAAATTTTTGTTAATGGGAAATTTGCTTGTCGTTACCGTTGAAAAATAAAGGAAGACGAATAATACTAATAAAAAATCATAAAAAGACATTCCAAAAATCCATCGAGTATAGAAAAATCAAAGGTATCCGACTAAATGTGTAAAAGGGTAGGATAAAATACTTGAATTACCTTACAAGTCTTGTGTACCATCTTACCATACAAGAATAAAGACGGAAGTATGAGAAGAACCTGTTGAAAGTAGGTCGATTTTTATTGAATTTACACTAATACAGGAACCAAATAATTTAAGACAGGGGCCGGATGAGGTAAACTTTGATAAGTACTCTTGATATTGTCTTTTAGATGTTATCAATAGAGACCCTCCTTTTATAAACTATCTACATATCATTGGTATGTTTACTACAATATAAATTATAAGATATCTACTATAGATATAGATATTAGAGATATTGAACTTTTCTATAATTAGTCTTCGGTCGTCTCTCTAGAGTACACAGAAGTACAGAGACGAGTACACCTAAAACTCTAGATATTCTATACGTTCTTAAGGTATAACTATAAACGTTTGATATGATTAGTTGAATATGAACGAATAAAATTTTATAACCTCCACAAATACTTATTACTTTGTTATTAATATCGATTATAATAATTTATGAATGATTATAGTCTGGAAAGTGTACATGAGAAAGTAAATTAATCAGAAGGATGAATACAAGCTTTCTCTCTCCATGATAAAAATGGGGTCATATATCTACTATTTTGACCCTGAACCTCTGAAATTCATTGTAAAGACTCCGATGTCTAGATCATTCACCACCTCGTCCTAAATTTACGTCCTTGAAGACCCTGACATAGACTAACAGGTTATAGTATCTCACACAGTAGTTATAATTAACCTACGGTCTCGTATATATGCAGGAAACCCTTTCTTTGTTGATTACTTCGTGTCAATGAGAATACGACGACAAACACTGGAGACTCTTCATGAAGAACACTTACACAGGACTTCATGTGACAAGTCCTCCTGTCCTGACAAGAGGAATCTCCTGTTCTGATCGAGTTCGAACGTCTACGTCTCCCAGTTGTTTTGTGGATGTCTTTCCTTTGAAGAAAATATTCAACGACCTTTTTCTTTGATAACTTATTTCTTAATGGATTAAGAATCAGTAAAAAAGATTTTATGATTCAGTCAAACGAAAAATTTGTCTTGATACTTATTGACATCAAGTTGTGGGTAGAATCGTCGCTGAAGGTGTAGGTCTTCATTTTGGGTCGGAGGAGGGTTCTCATCGACACTAAGACAATTCAGGTGTCCTTGTGTTATAACTAGGTTTTTGTATGAAGAGATAACCCTCAGAAACTTTTCCTAAATTACTCGGTATAAAAGGGAGACATACCCGTTACAGGACCCTTATTTAATTCGAGAAAACGTTCGACTTAATTGAGAAAGTTCGGTGCACTCATAATACATCACGTGACTTCGTCGTGGAATATCAGACAGAATTTTAAATATTTAACAACTTGGAACTTTTAAAACGGATCTATAAGTGAAACCCTAATAATAAAGACCAATATTTTTATCCACGTAGACATAGTGTACCTTTTAACATTCTCATTCGTATTTATATTATAAATATTTTATATTCCATTATGTCTTTATTTTTTCTGAGATTTACCCTTCAGTCCTCTCCTTCAAGGATCGAGGAAAAGATAGAGGTTTATATAAAGGAACCCCTTAGAGGATTAAAAGAACTTAAATCAGAGAAATAAAGGATCTACGATACCAATATTTAGTCTAGACCTTCTAGTTCCCCTAACATGTGACAAATAATTTTGTGACATATAAATGTAATTATAGTTTACAACGGATGTCTTCACTAGTTATTGACGATGTTATGACATAGTCCGACCCCAGTGAGTCCTTATGTCCCCCATACTGTCTGTCAAGATATTTCCTGTACACTACGTCTTTTATCAATGGTTCTCCGACTTCTCCACTTTCGGTTGGTTTCTTACCTTTATTTCGTTTCGGAATCGTCGTCGTAATCGATAAAATACAGTCGAGTTCACTTGAAAGTTTGTTAGTGTCAGAGAAATCACCTTAGGGTACCTGGAGGGCTTCCTCTTGTAAATGTCTTTATATAGAATACAAGGTAAATGAGTCTTACTCTACGCCAGACTCGAATCCTAGATGTAACTGAGGACCTATTGCTGTTTCTAAACCATGTCCTTGAAAATTTTCTGTTCTAACATCCTAACCATCTTTTTCATATATTATTATTTGATTGTCTTGGAAAATATTCTGTAGGATGTACGATTCAGCGAAGTCAGTACAGACTGAGACGGTAAGATAGTTGCCATCGGACGGTCCGAGGAAACAAGTACCCTAAGGGGTCCTTTCTTATGATCTTACCTAACGATACGGGAGGAGGTCCTCCATAAGTACTGGGTCCCTAGTTTAGACGTAGAGGACACTTTGTGACATTCTGTAGGATCCTTACTAAACCGACCACCGAGTCACCATTTCTTAGACGGACGGGTACGTCAAGTCAAGTCAGAGAGTCACCACAGACTGAGGGACAGATAGTGGTTGAGACCCTCAAATGAGTTTGAGTACAGGTAACTCAACCACTGCGGTAGGTTGGTAGAGTAGGAGTAGAGTAGTACGGTAGTTTGTAAAGTAGGACGGGTACGTCCTCTGACCTCAAGTTAGGAACCCAGTCCTTCTTAGGGACCTCTTCCTTTACCATTGGATGAGGTCATAAGAACGGACCCTTTAGGGTACCTGTCTCCTCGGACTTCCCGATGTCAAGTACCCCAGTGTTTCTTAACTTGTGTTGAATCGTTGATTCCCGAAGGGACTGGGTCTCTCTACCATACCCCTCCCTCCACCTTCCCCCCCCAAGTCCTAACCCTTGTACACATGTGGGTACCGTCTAAGTACAACTACATACCATTTTCGTTATGTCATAACATTTCATTTTATTTCATTTTTTTTAATTTTTTTTTTTTTTTCTTAAAAGGATGTTACGTCCTCTGGGACCAAGCTAAGGACCCAACCCTTTTAGATGACCTCTTCCCTATCCGATGGTCGAGACCATAAGAACCTGAAGGGAACACCGAGTCGACCATTTCTTAGTGGGACGTTACGCCCTCTGGACCCAAATTAGGCACCCAACCCCTCTAGGGGACCTCTTCCCTTTCCGATGGGTGAGGTCATAAGACCGGACCTCTTAAAGTATCTGACATATCAGCTACCCCAACGTTTCTCAACCTGTGTTGACTTGTTTAAAGAGAAAAAACGTGAAATCGTTGATTTATTGTTGGTGTTTACTCTCCAGTGGTTTTCTGGAGGTGAAATCTTCTCCGGAAATCAGAACCGGAGGTCGATAAAGTCACGAATGGTACCAATTTTTTTCTCCTAGGTCACTCATGGTACTTTAGTAAGACAAAGTCTTCTTTGACCTATAAAGATTATCTAGAGTGTGGAGTTCTTTGAGTATCTTAACTTCTACAACGAAGGTTGACGTCTCCGTCTAAGACTAATCTGATCTATACGTATCACTACGAAGGTACAGGTGGGGTAAATTGTCAATGACCATATCCTTGACTTCGAATTAAGTTCTTATATGTTACCTCTTTTCTGTTAGAGAAAAAGTTCACCACGACCCTTTTGACCAGTTGGTGAACATTTTCTTACTTTGATCTTGTGGAAGATTACGGTATGTGTTTTTATTTGAGTTTTACCTAATTTCTAGATTTACATTCTGGTCTTTGATATTTTGAGGATCTCCTCTTGTATCCGTTTTGTGAGAGGCTGTATTTAGCGTCGTCCTAGGAGATACTGGGTGGAGGGTCTTATAACCTTTATTCTCGTTTTTATTTGTTTATCCTAGATTAATTTTAATTTTCGAAGACGTGTTGTTTCCTTTTATATTCGTTCCACTTTTCTGTCGGAAGTCTTACCCTCTTTTATAATCGTTTACTTCGTTACCTGTTTCCTAATTAGAGTTTTTATATGTTCGTTGAGGACGTCGAGTTAAGGTCTTTTTTTTACTGGGTTAGTTTTTTACCCGGTTTCTAGATTTGTCTGTAAAGAGGTTTCTTCTGTATGTCTACCAATTGTTTGTGTACTTTTCTACGAGTTGTAGTGAGTAATAATCTTTTTACGTTTAGTTTTGGTGTTACTCCATGGTAAAGTACGGTTAGTCTTACCGACGCTAGGTTTTTAGACGTTCGTTATTTACGACCTCTCCCACACCTCTTTTCCCTTGGGAGAATTGTGATAACCACCCTTACATTTGATCATGTCGGTGATACCTCTTGTCACACTACTAAGGAATTTTTTGACCTTTATCTTGACGGTATACTGGGTCGTTAGGGTGACGACCCGTATGTGTGGTTCCTTTCGTCTTAACTTTCTCTGTGTACATGGGGTTAAAAGTAGCGTCGTGACAAATATTATCGGTCCCGTACCTTCGTTGGATCTACAGGTAGTCGTCTACTTATCTATTCCTTTGACACCATGTATATGTGTTACCTCATAATGAGTCGGCAATTTTTATATAAACTTAGTCAAGGTAATCTTGACCTGCCTACTTTGACCTCGGATAATATGTCTCACTTCATTCGGTCTTTCTTTTTGTGGTTATGTCATATGATTGCGTATATATACCTTAAATCTTTCTACCATTACTATTGGGACATACACTCTGTCGTTTCCCCTGTGTCTACATATGATGATGATGATGATGATTCAGAGAAGTCAGCACAGGCTGAGACACGCTGGGGTATCTACCGTCGGGTGGTCCGAGGGGGCAGGGACCCTAAGAGGTCCGTTCTTGTGACCTCTTACTCTTTCTACCATTACTATTGGGACATACACTTTGTCGTTTCCCCTGTGTGTACATATCTTGTCAGAAAACCTGAGACACCCTTTCCCGCTCCCACCCTACTATACCCTCTTACCGTAACTTTGTACATATTATAGTATACACTTTGTTTAGCGGTCAGGTCAAAGCTACGTACTACGTCCTACGAACCCCGACCACGTGACTCTACTGGGTCTCCCTACCATGCCCTGATGGTATATCAGGTACCTTAAGAGGTATGGTCTTATGACCTCACCCATCGGAAAGGGAAGAGGTCCCCTAGAAGGGTTGGGTACCTAACTTGGGTCCAGAGGACGTAACGTCCACCTAAGAAATGGTCGACTCGGTGTTCCCTTAGGGTCGGTAACAATAACCGGTTTTTCGTCGTGTACTGTTTAACAATGGTTTTATGTTTAGATCACGGTCTACGTAGCACTCCGGTTTGTTATAGTTTTGTAGTCTCAAACCTTGTTTCTACGTTCCTCCACCCAGTGGGTCCGGAATTTTTGGAGTTTGAGGAGTCTTCGAGAGTCGATTCGGGAAAGGATAATTTCCGCCCCCTCTCCGTACCAATCAACAACGTGTTAAGAACCACAGTCTCGGATACAAGAACTCTAGTCCAATATCAGTCCAACCCGAAGGGTCCACCGCGATCACCATTTCTTGGGCGGACGGTTAGTATTTTGTGCAACCCAGTTATGGACCCAGACCTTCTAGGGGACGGCTTCCCTTACCGTTAGGTGAGGTCATAAGAAAGGACCTCTTAATGTACCTGTCTCCTTGGACCGTCCGATGTCAGGTATCCCAGTGTGTATCAGTTTGTGTTGACTTCGTGGAAACGTACCGTCAGATACCAGTCCATTGGTACAAAGATATTTAGAGATACTTTGTTTGTAATAAGAGATAAGACTGTTCTTTCCCTTTCAAGGATTTCGAGTTGAAAAGGGGAGGTTCCAGGTCCAGGACCGACTTCTTCGTCTGGAGTCGACCACCGAAAGAGTCCCGGTCCAGGGGTCTTGGACAGGTCGACAGTAACGACTCCCTCGGTCTGTGGGTCCTTCGTTAACCGAGAGTCCGAGGAATCCGACGGGTTTGCCACCCCGACAAGAGTGTCTGCCGAAAGGTCCGTCTACCGGCGACGGTAATCCAACACCCAGTCCCATCCAAGTAGCGACGGAGCTCCGGACCCATGCCGGTCACCCGTCGGAACCGTTTCTGAGTCCTCGGGACGTCCTGTGTCGGGGTCGGACAAGGGACCCGGGGAGACGAGAGCTGACCGGGTTTCGGTCCACTCGACCTCCCGGGGACCCCTCTTCCGACCCTAGGAGGAGAATAGAGTGAAACGTGGACTCCTGGTGGTGAAACGGACTGCTGGTGGTAAGATGACTGACAACCAGTTTATCGTAGTGGTTCCAGTGAGGAATTCTCACCAGCGAACACCCTCCTCGGGTGACACCGTGGTTAGTCACTGACTCGTCCTGGTAATTACCGGGACGTCTTTGACAACGGACCATTGGCCCACCCCACCCCATTCCCGTTCGTGGTTGTAGAAACACGATTCCCGACACTTACCGACACGAGATAATATTTTAGTTCGTTGACCAAAAGGTATTAACTTCAAAAGAGAGAAGAACGGAAAGACTCCTGTGTGTGTTTTTTTCGACTTTGGAACGATTGTAGTAAGACACTTGTACTATATCGATCGGATTATAGTTTCCTCTGTCTTTATTTTCGTAACATCCCTTTACCATGGTTTTAGAAGTAGTATTCTGTGCGTCTAAGATAACCATAACCAAAAGATCCCAACGGTATCACTTTGGTATGTACCTATCGATTTTTGTTATCTTCGAATAACAGAGTGACAAGACCTCCAGTCTTGGGTTCAGTGTGTATCCGTCTGGGTGTGTCGGAGACTTATACGACAGAGTCCGGAGTGAAAATCTAAACGCATCCATCGAAGTCCACAAAGAACCGAACATCTGTCTACGAATAGAAGAGAGACAAAGATAAATACAGAGACACACAAACAGAGACACAGTTTTAAAGGGGAAAAATGTACTATTTTTAGTATCACCTATACTTAGGTGTGATTATCAAAATAAAATTGAACTAATAGAGGCACTTCTGGGTTAAAGGTTTTTGGTAGTGTAAAACTCCATGAACCCGAATCTTGGGATTGAAAAGAAGAAACCTCTTGTATTAAGTTAAGTATCGTCGTGGAACGGAAATGTAAACGTAAAAGACAAAAAGATTCTGTGGTGTACGTAAAATATGTTCAGACCCAAAACTAAGGGTAGTAATTGTGTTTCAGATACGGTCCCCAATTGTTTTACCTGAAAACGATTGACCAACTCACGAGTTTAAAGGTAGGTATCATTTAGTTTCAATTTCCGTAGGTCAGAATAATCCTCTGATCCGTAACAACGTCCACTTCCCTTTATTTTAAACGGTAGGAGTTTATACTACGAAACCACCTTCCAAATAGAACTTGATAAAAAATTCTTTGTCGTACGTGTCCTCTTCAAGATTTCGATTCATTGACAATGGGAAAACATTCCCCGTACATGTGACTATTCCTTTTAGAAGTAAACATTCTCAAATGGGAAGAAATATGGTTCTTCTTCTCCTTTTAGAGATCCTGGAGAATAGTCTCTACTTCCGTTCTGAATTTAGACATATTATTAGTATGGAACCAAATTTTTACAGAAAGGACTGTTGGAAGGTATTGACCGAAGGGGTTGGGGGTTGTGGAAGAAAATACAAATCGACCTCTACCGTAAATTCCACCGTCGAACCCGGTAAAGTTCCTTAATGACAAAAGAACCTATAGGAGGGACATATGTCCTCCATATATCAAATAATTTGAAGACAAACAAAAAGAGGACCATTAGAAAGAAAATAGTATCCCCCAGAGTCGGTTCTTGGATCTTCTCATCTCCTTTTTAATAGAAAGGAGGAATTGTATCCGTTGAGGTAAACAGGGACAAACACAGAATTAACTTAGCGGTCAGATACAGACTGCGTCCTATGTCGTACGAACCCCGACCACGTACCCTTACTAGGTGTCTCTACAATACCCCTCCCTCCACCCTCCCCCCAAGTACAAACCCTTGTGTACATTCTTAATTTCTAAATTTTATTTTTTTTTTTTGAAGACGTTTCAATGTATAAGATAACAATAAGAGTTTAGGTCGAGACCCTACTCCCACCTCGTGGTGTACCTCATTGTTTTTTCTTTTATAATTGGTTTTCTATGAAAAAGGAAAAAAAAAAAAAAACGGTGTGACACACTGTAGGTCCTAGAATAAAGGAGCTGTCCTTAACTTGGCTACGGGGACGTCCTCTTCACGTAACAGAATTGGTGACCTAACAGTCCTTTCGGAGGTTTTCGATGAAATCTTTTTCTTATATGAGGATTATCTATGAGGTATCATCTCAACTTGATATTAATACCCTGATACCTGATCTGTTACGATAAATTCTTAATTAGGAGTATGGTTAGTCAGGGATTTATAAATCTCGACATTCAACGTCTGATCGATATTCTTTAAGATCATGATCATCTTCTTATTAAGTCCTGGACTTCTTCAAATGGAGACGAGGTACGGTCACTAGTCCTACGTTTCATTCTTACTGAAGTCATATAAAAAAGGAACTCTTTCCCACATAAACAAAACCCATTACGTATTCTATTAACGTAAAAATTTTTCTCTGAAGAGACCTTTAAGTCATCTACCCATATACACATCGTGAATTCTTCTGGCCTCAACCTTACATTACTGGTAAGTCAACAAAACCGATGAGTAGTAGAAAGAGAGGACGTCTGTTATAGGGACAAGTAAGAACATTCACTAAGGGTACTTCGACTTGTAGTATCTAGGATTACAGTGGACTCAGTATCTCTGAACTGATTTCCCCAATCACAAACTGGTTTATGTCTGACTACACTAAGGAAACCCTTTAAATTTTGAAAAGGTCTGTGGTTTAGATGAATACGACTCAAAAGGTTACCTTGTAAGTTTTTGTTCCAGGTTTCCAAATATTATGACTATGAAGGACGTGTGAGTATTGTACACATAAAGGGTCTGTGACCAATACATGGAGAAAGAAATCAAAACACTCGACAAGGTCATAGGTGAAGGAAAACAAAGATCTATATGATTCAAAGACAACGAAAAGAAAAAAGGACAATAAACTTTAATTTCTTGAAACTGTGGCATGGATCGTGTCATAGACCAAGGGTGTCATCCTACTTCAAAGGAGAAGACAGAATATTCTGTTAAAATTTCCGTTTTTTATTATTTTTATTTCATTTTATTTGATCTTATTTTAAGTAAATGAAACTTATCCAAACATGAACGAATCAACTTAAATTGTGTTAAGAAATTCACTTATACTCGGTTCCTCTTCGCCATTGAAGAGATCGGAGTAAATAGAACATATACATGACAAGACTTCGTCATTCAAGTTTAAATTCCAATAAAATCCCGGTCAACTCAGAGTACTCACTCGGTCTGACCTTATCCCTTAATATAATCTTTACAAGAAGTGTGTGAATACAAGTCGTCGGACAGGTGTAAATGTTAAAGGTACAACTTCTTACAAGTACCCCGAAGAGGAGTTCCTTAACGTATGTCTGGAGGTCATGTAAACTCTCTTTGTGAGGAACATGAGGACCTCTGTGTCAATGTTGACGTCGGTCAATAGCCCGACAAGGTAATATTGTTCCGTCCACGATCACGATTGGTAAGGAATTTTATTAAACGTTTCAGTGAATCCCACGTCAAACAAAGGACCTACTGAAGAATTAACTAATGGAGAATGATCTATTGAGGGAATTGACTATTTTCAAGTTCTCTTTTTTCAAAATAAGTAGTTTCATTCCGGAGTGAAACTTAATCTCAAATCCACGAATCATAAATCCCAAAGAGACTATCGAGTCAACCCTATCTTAGGGGGACGTTACACCCTCTGGACCCAAGTTAAGGACCCAACCCTTCTAGGGGACCTCTTTCCTTTCCGATGGGTAAGGTCATAAGACCGGATCTCTTAAGATACCTGACATATTATACATTAGTCTAATATGGAAACAGAAAAGAAAGAGGAGATAAAGAAATGATTTTAAAATCAGTACATATATTGTAACCTATTTATCAAAGAGTTTAATACATATTAAATGTTCATAATATTTGTATTTTTTGGGAATAGACAATGTTGTGAGATTTTCTCATGAAATCTTTAATTTTTTTTTGGTTTTGTGATTTGAAGTGAACACCCATAAAAATTTCTTCTAATATCTATTATATTTTTAACGAAATCTTTTAAGTGTATATCCGTTCGTATTAAAGATCTATCAAATCCTATTGTTTCCATTTTTAGAATTAAAGTTTTATAGTAATGTAAGTGTAATCACGTATTTATAAAAATGAGGAATATTATAATCACAACTCATAGTTGATCAATTTCTACTCCTAAGTCTAAAGTTCAGGGTTAAAATATAAAAAAAAATAATACAACTTGACTCCTAAATAACCAATTTTCTTTTATTTTCTTCCTCTATCGTCCTCCTTTCTTTCCTGTTTCCCTTTTCTTTGGAGGAAAGATTGTGACTCTAACTGAGATTCTGTAACAGGGTAGGTGTTTAAGAGAAACAGATTTTACTACATGACAGAAGATGGTTCAGGACCACGGTAATGACTCAAAGATAAACTTAATTTATGTCTAGTCGAATACAGATATTTTAACACTTTTGGAATGGTTTTAAATTACGTATTAAAGTTCACAAGTCAAACAGGTGATCTCGCGCGGTAACATTAGAGTACTGATTGTACACAACTACATAAAAAAAATTACATGTATTTTCTCTTTATCAAAATTTCTTGTTTAACGTGAAGGAATTAACGGTGGTTGGAGAGTTATTTACTGTTTACCGTACGTTTAATCTAAATTAAATGGAATACAAAATATCCAAGTGTTGTCGGAAAAATTTTTCGGTGGAGGTTCATAAACTTTTAAGACGAACATATAAAGGATAACAGTCGTATGGTTACTGTTCCGAATGAAAATGAGAAAAAGAAAAAAATTCTTGACACTCTTGTATTTTTCCTTTTGTTGTCGGTGTTGGTCCAGTCCATATACCACAAGTGGGTACCCATAGTCCGAAAGGAAAACTAAATTTACCCTTTTTTCTACAAACGAGTAAATTTAATGAGAGGAAACGATGGGAGGACAGACTGTTACTTTTACGTATAACTTAAGATATCGGTGATATATCTTCCTATTACGTATAGGACGTTGTCCTTTCTCTTTTCTTCTTTTTATCTATTGAACAGGGTTACTCGTTTACTTAGTATTTTTAATCTTACCTTTCTTGAATAATACGTTACTTCTGATGTCGAGTCCCTTTTATGTTAAGGTGAATACAAATAAAGTCTAATGTGACGAATCGTAAATATGAGAAGGAGGTTGTTATCGAGATAGAAGGGGAAAGATTGTAGTATGTGTAGGGTATTAACAGACATCATCGAAAAAAGGAGACGGGTTTACTCTAACGAGACTTCCGATTCAAGTGTGCGATCTCATTAATTGATGTATTAACCAGATCTCACTTAGAATATAACAGAAGGTTCTATGGAAGGATAGGGGGTAGTGTAGTAAATTATCTTCGACGGTGATAAGGATTACGGATTTAGTCCTCTAAATTCTCCGACTAAATAGGTCGGTATCCCACTTTTTTTTACTTTCCTGATCTTTGTAAGAAAAGTGTATCCCTCGACTTTTATCAAATCCCGACGTCTAATCCAAAATCTTACTTATGGAAAGACAATCTATTTTATTTACAAAGTCCCTTAACATTAGTAGTAGAACCACTGATACAAAATATGGTCACGAAGACTGTCATATCGAAGACCCGGTTTCTCCGTAGTTATAGTGGACGTGAACGGTCTTTACGTTTAGTAGTCCGGGGTGGGTCCTTATGACTAAGTCTATAAGATTTTTGCTCAGGGTCACTAGAGTCAGAATTGTTCGGGAGGTCCCCTAACATTTCGTGTGGTCTTAAACCTTTGTGACTAAATATCACAATTTTATCAAAAACGTTTTTTTTTTCCATTTTACTCCTGAGTATAGTATATTCAAATTTATTAGTATACAGTAAATGAATTGAGTAATTACTCTCCATTTTACAATATTGGTCAGGTTTTTTCTTAAGTTTATCAATGTGTATGGATTCTTTATTGTTGACTAGTTTATTTATATGTTTTCTGCATACTCGTGAGATAGGTGACCAGTTATTAGTTGACATAAGGGGATGGTCCGTGCTAGGTAAACGGGAAGATACTTAGTAAACATAATAAAAACCAAAGAATAACGGTCAAAAGATGTGGTCCAATGTTTAATCGGTGTTAGTGAATCCCTTTCAATGGGATGAGTTCTACCATAAAAGAGGAAAACGAGTAAAGTCAGAGATATACATACTCATATATGTATGTATGTATGTATGTATGCACACACACACACATATATATATATATATATAGGGGGACTGTAAATCAGGTGTATTAAGAGAATTTCAATTCATACCAATTTGTATAAATTAGCCCTAAAGACTCAGTCGAGTAAAGTTTTACGGGTAAAAATACGGAGTTTAGGATCAGTGTTTAGACAAAAATCATATGGAGTAAATTATTCAATTAAGAATCTCTTGTACCCTTACTTTTGTTACTTTATTATATAGAAAAAACGTCCGTGGTAAATTTGTAATATAGCAGAATTCTTGTTGATACAGTTCTTTTTTGACACATTTATCACGCACGTATGATTCAGCGAAATCAGCACAGACTATGGAGCGTTGCGATACCTGATTTTGGGCGTTCCGAGGAGATGGATACCCTAAGTGGCCCATGCTTATGACCTCACCCGACAGTAAAGGAGGAGACCCCCTATAAGGGTTGGGTCCCTGGACAGAGGACGTGACCGTCCGTCCGAGAAATGATACGGTGGACATTAACGTTTGTCATAGAACTTTAAAATCACATCCTTGATTTACTTATGCTGACCGTCCGGAAGACTTCCCGTCTCTTTAAGACGATTTACTTGTCGTCCTTATATGGTACGTTTCTATCGACATTGTTTCACTCACGGGATCATATGACAACATGTATTATTCCAGTTCCAGATTTTTCTTCTTAACACATTTAAGTTGTTTAAAGTTGACGAGGTGAAGACAGTTTCAAAAAAAAAAAAAATTAACAAAATAAATAAATAAAAATTAAAATGAAATGTTATGACATAACCAAAACAGTATGTAGTTGTACTTAGACGGTACCGATATGTGCACAAGGGTTGGGACTTGGGGGGAGGGTGGAGGGAGGGACTGTTTTCATGAGTTCAATAATTTGACTTCAAAAGTTGTCGTCTTTTTTTATATATATAGTAGTAAAGAGAATTCTTTACACAAGGTAAATTATCAGTGGTTATGGTTTGACCCAAATTAACAGAAGTTTTGTAGATGACGTCTCCTTTCTGATCACGTTATGTCATCACGACCTTCGTCTCAAACGGTGAGTTTTCATACAGAGACCATATTCCTAATAAAGTCCGACCAATAAAATTTCTTTGTAGGTTCCTCTTCGAAACTGTTGGTTCGTCTTCAATAGGAAAACATTCTCTATAAATGTTAATTTTCTCTTCAGAGGAAGAGACATGGTACTTCACCTTCTTCTGATTAAGAGATCTTCGAGAATGGTGACCTCTTCCGTTTTGATTTTAGACGTTTTGTTTTGTTCTTTTTCCACTTTGTTTTTGAGTTCCAAGGTATTGTCGGAATGGGAAAAAAATAACACGAAACGAGTTTTTGGAGGGTGTCAACCGAGGAGATAGGGTATTGTAAGAGACAACAGAGATCGACCTCTACTAACAATTCCACCATCGAACCTGGAGAGTCTTCAATCAAAAGGACCCATAGAAGGTACATATGTCTTCCATATACACAGTAATTTAAAGACGAACAAAAAGAGAACAATGATAAAATAATATCTCAGAGTCGGTTCTTAGGTCTTGTCATCTCCCTGTTAACAAAAAGAAGGACTTCTCATTCATCGTTTTTTTTTTTTTTTTTCCGTCCTTAACCCCCCTAAATCTAGGTTTAGATCTAGAAAGTGATTGATCAACTCACTTGAAACTGTTTATAAAACCACAAAGTCAGAATCAAGAGTACAGAAACTTAACTCTTCTTGAAATAGTATACCGTCTTATGGTGTATGAATTTTTTTTACTAAGATTACAGTTTGTTCACTTATATTATACGTGCACATCCTCTCCTTTTCAAATCAAAAGGATGATGGGATGATACAAGAGATCGATTCCAAGATATTTGACTCGATCAATTGTTCTCTTTACGTATGTATAAACAAATTATCCGTAAAAATACTGTGACCTCGGAAGTATTCCTTTACTTCTGGATTTCTTTATCAAACTATAATTGAGAAAATATAATCTGAATCACTTCTTACCTTTCAGTATCTTTTTTACACTATCCTATTTTCTCATCTTCGATTCCTATAATTCGACCGTCTTTGAATCGTTCCGGACAAGTAAACCTAAGGATGACCGGATGGAGACAGAAACCTCTATAAGAGGAAAGGAAGTCCAATATCCCTCGGGTAGAGAGTGTCCACCAAGGATACCGGACGAAGTCCCCGTTTCACCCTCCGGTGACAGAAAGAAGTGAACGGTAAAGACTGTAAGGAAATCAATTTTTATAAAGTATACGGTTCCACGAAGGTTTAGGGCAGTGTAAGCTAATATTTATAAATTGTGAACTGTTTAACACTAGACTATCTACACCTTCTTTTTATTTTTACCTCAGTAACAACGATTGTCTCAAGAGATTTAACCTTGATCCTCCGGGGACTCCTTCATACCGAATAAGTCCAAAGTCCGATCTACCTTAAACTGGAGAACTGGTAAATAACACAGGATTGTTTCTGTAGATCTATAGACGGTCTTTGAGCCACATGAATGACCTTGTGATGGACTTTCATTGTACATTAAGGAATTCGTGTTTATGAAGGACTAAACTTAGTCTCACTTAGTGTAAGAGTGGTCCGTTGAAATTGTTGGAACTTCGATCGAAAACGAAAATAGTCGGGGACTGAGAAAGAGGAGAGACGTTGTGAGAAAGTCAAAATGACTAATACACAAGTCTTAACGTTAAGAATTCTTGGGTTTGTTTGAGTACAGAGTAAACGTCAGAAAAACCACACACACAGTTGTTTCACGGTATTAAAAGTCTATAACTAAGACTACACACTTCCACCTACCTTTGATTGGACATAAAGAACGTTAGATAGTCATGGCAGATCAACTCTCTTTTAGTCTGACGGTTATCATAGATAGTGTCTGTTGTCATGAAGTTTTCGAGTCTTAGAGATGGAAGGTAACTTATCAGGAGTTGAACTTTTCAAGTTTTTCTAGTTGGTAATCGGTCAGAATGCTAATTTTGTACGAAAGACAATCATCGTTACTATTATTTTTATGTGGTGCAGATAAGGGATTTTGGAGTATTCCAAAGACCCATAAAGAGACCCCTAAAAAAAGTCGACCATCACTTACAGGAAGTAAATGAAAAGTGTATCATTCTAGAAAAAGTCTGAAGTTACATATTGAATTTTCTGTAATGAAAAAACTTCAAAAGAAACAGATGACGAGTAGAAATAGTCTTAATCAGGAGAGAAAAACAAAGACAATTTTTTAAGGAATATAAAGTTCACCAAAAATAAATTTAGACGGAACATCTTGTCTCTCGATAAATTTATAAATAACGACTGATAACACTCGGAAAGTCCTCCGTCCTAGTGTGACATAATTGAATAGTGAAGACACGGGTCGTCGTATGAACTCGGTATTAATTAACGTTTTATTTAAGAACGACTTAAACTTATAATCTATCAGGTTTCGGGTCGACTGAAGTCTTTAGTTGACCTTGACACTAATTTCGTACATTATATACGTACACACACACACACACACACACACACACACACACACACACACATATGTATATATAGAAGTATATACTGGAAGGGTAAGAGAGAACAGAGAATTCTCCCTTATGTTATATAAATGGAAAATATAGACATGAAAAAAAGGGGTCGTTTAAGTTTGAGTAAAATTAGTATCTCAACACCAATTACTATTATTATTATTATTTTTTTTATAGTAGTAGTCCTTAAGATATTCGGACTGAGAGAGGTTCTTCGAGTCTTATCCAGACCAAAGTAATAAGGGATCTTGTAGGAGACGGAATATTCTTTACTCGAACTTTATGTAATTCGTAAATCAAGTGTTTTTTGTGTACTGTTTTTCGAACTAGACGAAAAAGTACCAGATCCGGTTACAGGATGTATAATCTTGTCTTACGATTTTGACTTTAATATCGAGGTGTCAATGAATGTCAAATACATCAGTTATCGACTGAACTTAGCGTTGTAAATTAATTCTTGGTCTCTTTAGGTTAATCCATATTTTGCTACAAGGATTTATATATGTTATTACACGGTAGGGATCTTACGACGTCACAGAGACATTTAAAAGTTTACTTAAGGAGACGGATATAAGACACTACTAAACCTAAAAACGAAACGTCCCTAGGTCTTTTAGTAATAAAGGTCAAACGTGTATAAAAAACGGACTCTTGTGTTGAGATTAGGTTCCATTGACCACGTCTCAACGTATCGTAATCAGTTACCTGAGTACCGACGAAAGAGAGGAACCGGTGGTCAGGATATTTTCAAACTAGAAACTGTTTTTTTGTGTGTTTTATGGTACGTCGAAATAGTACCAGTCTACTGAAATGAAAAGTACGAACTTCGTTCTTGAGGTAATCAAAAAAAAGAAAAAAAGGGGACCCTCTTCCGGATACGACAAACGAACGTGGTGATCTGGTAAACTAAAAACAACATCATGAGATCCTAAAAGTGGTGTTTATTTTAGTTGAAAAACCAGACTATGTAAACTCAAAGGGTGTCGGACTCTCCTTTGTCAGAAAATTTCTTAAATGTCTAATAACACGAGTTCCGTTTAGAGTTTATAGATGGTCCCTACCTGGCTTCCCCTGTCCATCCTCCTAAAGCTTTAGGTTAGTTCCATGTTTCGTTACTTATTCCTCCACAAAAAAGGAACTTTAAAAACTTTCTTTCATAAACAGTCACTAATTCTCTAATTCCCGTTAGGTAGTTCTGTTTAAGGCACACCCCTCAACCCTTCTGACCAGAGATAAAGTCTAATTAAACAATAAATAATCATCAAAAAACTGCATTAACCATAGTGTTTCGTTTACTTTGTTTGTGTTTTAAAGGTGTTCCGTAATAAAACCTCTAATGTATGTATATTGTTGTAAAAGAAGTTTTAATAAATTCAAAGGACTACGATTGTAGAGGATCGTTTTACAATGAAGGGAACCTTACATTTAACTTTATCAACAAGGGTCATTACACTTACCATATTTGCTCAAATACGGTTAAGACCTTCTATGAAAAGGAAGACTTGTGGTCGGTTGTTAAACCCATGTTGAGACAAAAAAACAACAACAACAACAAACAAACAAAAATTAAGTTCATCTGGACTAAATGTTACAACACAGTTAGAGACGACGTATCTTTTCACTGACTCCATGTACGCATGTGTGTAGGAAAAATATTAACAAAAGGTAATACCCTAACTATCTACGATTGATAACGTCGTCTTACCCATTTGTTTTTCCAGGATTACATATTGTTTCCCTTGACATGAGTTATAGGACCTATGTTGAGAAACTTTTTCACTGTTGTGTCGTATAGAACAATTGGTCCTATTGGAGTGTAAAGTCTTGGATTTGGAGACAGAGCCCTTTTACAAAGAGACAAACGTATGTTTCTTCTTTATCGTCTGAATTGTGAGTGAGGTCACCGAAAGACCAGGTGTTAGTACAAAGATATAGAGTAAAAGAAAACTCCTCTCTGGGACTTGGTTAAAGTAATTAGTTTCAGTAAGTAGTATAAAAATAATGGTCCAAAGTTTTTTATACGTACATTAGTGGATATTCTGAGTGAAACTAAACGAACTATAAATTATCGAGAAAAGTACCTTATTTGACTTTTACGTTCTCAAATTTTCGACAATAAAAGGAGTCCTTTAGCGGGACCCTCCTGAAGGGTGAATCACCGAACAAGACACACTGTAATCGTGCGTGACGTCAAAGGAAATTTACGTTAGACGGACTTCCGGGTTTTCCGGTAGTCGAAAGAAAGACAGACACTGTAGGTCCCGTCAACGTAAAGAACCGTGAAAGTGATTTGTTTCGGCTCGAAAGTAACAAGACGACAACACACACACACAAACGAAGACCTCATGACGAACAAAGTGATGATGATACAAATTACGGAGTATATAAGAACTACTAAAGTATCATAAACATGACAGAATACAAGGAGCTCAGGGACTTATAACCACATTTTCCGAAGAATACCTTTAGAGTGAGGAGTAGATTTGAGAGTGAAGCTATCTTCTCAACCCAGCAGTAGGACCCTTTTTTGTTTTGTTTGTTTTTTTTATCGAGTCCGGAGTATCTAAACGTCATATAAGGAGAGGTTTGTCCTTTTTCTTTGAACATACAAACCGTCACGAATACTCCTGCACCAACCACTGTGATAAGAGAGGTTCGTTCGTAACTTACCTACGGGGTCCTATTTTAATCCTGACGTCTCGAACCGCGACACTTAGTATACTTTGTTTTATTGGTTTTGGGATACGAAGGTTGGTTAAATATTTAGGTGTCTAGGAAACCTCCGCTCGTCATGGTAAATGGAGGACAATGAAGTTAAACCGTTTTCATCGAGAGAATCGACCTAACACATAAGACAACATAACACACCATTGTCATTTATCGATCTTAATATTATCATGGACAAAGATTTCTCGGATTACCTAAAACAGTAAAAATAGGTAAATTTTTTTAGAAAAGAAGTTGAAGTATGTAAAAGGTGTCTCGTGATTGCACTAAAATTGAAATGAGAACACCTTTGCACAGTGTTTTCCTTCTCGTCACTCCAAAGATTATTGCGACTATTATTTTTGATTTTAACTGACAGAAAATAAACAGTGTTGTGAATGTATGTACTAGTAATTAGGATTTCGAAACGTTCCTCCAATAATCGACGAATATGAATTCTACGTTACACTTAAGTCTCTCCTATTTATTAAACCGTCAAACAGATTATCGTCTCGTTCTTAAGTTTGGTTTCAGGTAAAATAAAGTTTCTAGTATAAAAAAGATGGGTATGGGGTGGAGGATGGGGTTACACCATTATTTTTGATAAATTGATAGAGAGGTCTACTTTTTCAGGACTGACGTATATCGTAAAAGGGACTACGTTTATGGGGGTGGTTCTGGTCAAGATTCGATAACTTGTACCTCAACCCTTCTCTACGATAGTTAACCGAGAACCCTAAAACATAGTCGACTGAGGTCTTGTTTGAACCAGAGACAAGTTTGACACAGGAAAGTATAAAGTCTATATCGGAACCCAGGGAAACAAGATCCAGAAGATCGAGACCATTGGTCCTTACTTAAGTTGACCGGGTGATTTTAATCATTGTACAAAATTCTTGTAATGGTTAAAGTCTTGACCAAGACGAATTATTCTTTCTATTAGTCTATATCCTCTTTCGTGTACTCTGTTCTTGCCTCTTGGTCTATGAGTCTAATTCAAGATTTGGACGGTGAATCAACTGACTTACACCCCTTCCATTATCTTTCGTAAACGGAAAGATTCGGAACCAAAATAGTTGTACCTTTCCCTTTATCATTCGGGAGAGAATCAACAGAAGTTCCACTCATTGTACTTTCTATTAAGTAAAGTCCATAAAATGTGTATTACACTATTACCATCTCTCATATTAAATACAGTTACGAAAAGAAATATGGAAACTCAATCAGACGGTGTGTGGGGTAAAGAAAAGTGCATAGTTGATAAGGTAGATGTATTTTTAATATCGTATAGTCTTTGTTATGTTTAAGATGTCTTGGTTTCTTATTTTATCTTCACTTACAAACGTTCTGTTTATGGAAGTGAAAATAGTCGAGGAGATTCAGTTAGGAACTTTTTATTATATTAGTGTTTTCGACAATTACGTGTAACATTGTAACACGAATAATTTACATGACACTACCTTGGACGTAAAGATATTGGTTCTACCTCATCCTCTCTTCACATGATTGTTACCTTTATCGTGCTTTATGGTTCTTCTTATTGTATCCTGTAAGAGAGGGGGAAAACTAAACACGGAAAGAAATTGTATGTACGACAAGAACATAAAAACCAAGGAAATTTATATAGGTCGAATAGGTATTCCTTCTCCTTTCACTTTAGTTTCCGTAAGATACGAAAATATCAGACGGAAATCTGAAGAAAGTTCAATCTGAATAAAGGTGAAAAATTGGTCAAACAAATAATCATATTAGAAAGTCAAGTCAAGTCAAGTCAGCGAGTCAGCACAGGCTGAGAAACGCTGGGGTACTTAGCGTCGTGTGGTCCGGCGGGACAGGTAGTGGTTGCGGACCTCAAGTGAGTCTGAGTGCAGGTAACTCAGTCACTACGGTAGGTGGGTAGAGTAGGAGCCAGTAGGGGAAGAGGAGGACGGGGGTTAGGGAGGGTCGTAGTCTCAGAAAAGGTTACTCAGTTGAGAAACGTACTCCACCGGTTTCATGACCTCAAAGTCGAAATCGTAGTAAGGAAGATTTCTTTAGGGTCCAGACTCGAGGAAGTCTTACCTGACCAACCTAGAGGAACGTCAGGTTCCCTGAGAGTTCTCAGAAGAGGTTGTGGTGTCAAGTTTTCGTAGTTAAGAAGCCACGAGTCGAAAGATGTGTCAGGTTGAGAGTGTAGGTATGTACTGTTGACATTTTTGGTATCGGAACTGATCTACCTGGAAACAGCCGTTTCATTACATACTAAAAGTTGTACGATAGATCCAACCAGTATTGAAAAGAAGGTTCCTCATTCGTAGAAAATTAAAGTACCGACGTTAGTGGTAGACGTCACTAAAACCTCGGGGGGTTTTATTTCAGACTGTGACAAAGGTGACAAAAAGGTAAATAAAGGGTACTTCACTACCCTGGTCTACGGTACTAGAAGCAAAAGACTTACAACTCGAAATTCGGTTGAAAGAATGAGAGGTGAAAGTGAAAGTAGTTCTCCGAAAAATCGAGGAGAAGTGAAAGACGGTATTCCCACCATAGTAGACGTATAGACTACAATAACTATAAAGAGGACCCTTAGAACTAAGGTCGAACACGAAGAAGGTAGGGTCCCAAAGAGTACTACGTGAGACGTATCTTCAATTTATTCGTCCCACTGTTATATGTCGGAACTGAATGAGAAAAAGGATAAATCTTGGAAAGACAACAAAGTACAGGTCAAGATTGACAACGAAGGACTGGACGTATATCCAAAGAGTTCTCCGTCCAATCCACCAGACCATAAGGGTAGAGAAAGTCTTAAAAGGTGTCAAACAACACTAGGTGTGTCAGTTTCCGAGAAATCAGTAGTCGTTTCAACCACACACACACACACACACACACACACACACACACACAAATAGGACAAAACCGACGGTCAAGGGTAAGTCAGTAAACCTAAACCGTCGAACCAAGACAAGATAAATGGGGTACAAATCTGGAAAGTAGATAAATATTTTACCAAAAGTAACGGATCGGGATACGTGTGACATGTTGAAAGTGAATAGACAGGGTCTTCCCTCTGTTCTGTAGACGGGAATTGAAGACTTGTACCCGTCCGACTTGTATCATTGGGTTACTTTTCTTGGGGTCTGTTACTCTTTCCTTGTTCTAGTCACTCCGAACAATGGTTGTCTCACACTCGTTCTGTAAGGGGGAGACTATGAGTTCACGTTAAGATTCCAACACTTGTGGACGTTTTTAGTACGGTACTTGTAATCGGGGAAAGACTTAAGACTACGATGTCATACGGACCGAGGGATCGCTTCAACCTAAAAAAAGGAGGTGTGTGATTGAAGTTCAAGGAACTGGTAACAATCAACACTAATTAAGATCACCTACGAAGGTCCTAAAGAGAACTCTCTTACAAAAGGGGAGAGAGTGTTTTGGTCTTCGTCAATGGTATGAATCTGATATCTTCAGACTGTTCACAAACTAATCCACGGACCGAATCGTGAGTTTGAGTAGTAGGTGACCCTGAAACGAAAACTGGAGTATTTTCTTCTAGGGTTAATAGATTAAAAATTTAACACTATACAGGTTTCTGTATTACTGAGGACAAGTAATAAAGTCCCCTTTTTATTCCCTTGTCATATTATTTTTTTTAGTCTTTTGTACATGGTACTTTTAATACCGTAGAAGATACTTTACTTGTTCGACAAAGAAATGGAACAACCGAATTTACAAAGAGGATCAAAACTTTTTATTACAGGCTATTTAATACACAATAATGACCTTCCTTAGGACATATAAATCACGAGACGTACGTATAGTTTTTATGGAGTATATATTGTCTGTGTATTATATTGATCTAGAGATCGTATAACATAATCAAATGATCCTGTCGGTATTGTTTTATGGGGTCTGAACCACATACGTACTATTCACAGTTGGACGGTTGGAGGTACCCCCAAGAGGTCCATTCTTATGACCTCACACAACGGTACGGGAGGAGGTCCCCTAGAAGGGTTGGGACCCTAACTTGGATCCAGAGGACGTAACGTCCGTCAAAGACATGGTAGACTCGGTGGTCCCTTCGGACCGTGTGTAGAAAAATTTCCGGATTGAGACTACTATCGATGTGACCCACAATTCCAATTGTATACTTAAAACCCCTTTGTGTTAAGTCAAGTATTACCCTTGAAAGAGTTTTATACAAAATTTCTATGAATCTAATAACAAGTTTAAGTCTGACGACCTACCTTTAGTTCTGTATAACGTACTTTTAAAGGTCACAGTTCAAACGCTTATACTTTATATTTATTTTTGTTTTTTCACTAATAAAACGAGTTATTTTTACCTTTAACGATAATGTCCTCATTATGTCTCCGGTCAACTCAGGTCTCTTCTCGAACGCGTAAATAGGAAGACCGAATCTGTAGTATGACTGAAGAATAGTAAGATAGAGAAATAAGTTGTCAAAAGAGATAACATAGTAAAAACAGAGTTATGTCAAAATTTCACGAAGATAGGGGAGTAACGACTTATATAATAAACAAATTCAACACTCAGTTTGTTTATTTTTCCAGTTTCTTTCTTTACATTGAAATTTTTTAAAAATAGTAAATTATCTTAATTTCTGACGTTAAATAAACTCAACCTAAGTCGTAGAGACATCATAATATCTATTTTAGATCATATTATCACGTCTATACATACTTTCTAAAAGTAAAAAAATGTATTCTTTAAGACACTATCTTTATGGTTCTTGTTAATTTTTTTTTTGTGTACTTAATTGCTATAATAGAAACAGAGTTTTTTCTTTTTCTGTTAGTCAATGTCTCTGGTATTTTAGTGTGACGATGTATGAAGGAACTAATGAAAAAGTAATTATTGTCTTCATCGATCCTTTTCTTTTTTTTATGAATCCTACAAAAGTTTGTTTAATATTCCTGTGAAAGATACAGTTTCAAAGAACGACTTTAATTTAAAATTCAATGATACATTTAAGAACTATGAATACTCCAAGACACAACGAGTGACATCGACTAAAAATTCGACTTGATTGTCCGTTCTTAACATTAATGAGATTAAAACACCTAGTCCTTTTTTTCAGTTCTTATATAAATTTTTTTTTTTAGGACCTTGATTGCTCACTCGGTATCCTTTATTCCAGTTATACACTTTTAAACCACGCAGGGATGTTTGGTCGTTATTTGTTGACCTTGTAGTTCACATTTTTTTTTTTTTATGAGAAATGTTATCTTGTTTTGTGTTTTGTGTATCGGTATTCATGTTGTTTTCTACATATCTTAGACATATACCTTTTAATATTTTGACTACTTTATTTGGTTTATTTTAAATTTATTGATCTCTCTAAAAAGGTGTGAATACCTAACCTTCTGAGTCATAACAGTTCTACAGTTAA
The DNA here is from genome assembly GCA_006410555.1 of Capra ibex. Taxonomy (NCBI): domain Eukaryota; kingdom Metazoa; phylum Chordata; class Mammalia; order Artiodactyla; family Bovidae; genus Capra; species Capra ibex. Next base: position 25,613,046 of record SJYO01046538.1, on the reverse strand, counting down.
TAGTATTTAGTAGAAATCTGTTATATATAAATCCACTAGTATCCTATGGTCTTTCCTCAAGTCTGACTGTTTTCTTTGACGGAATGTTTAATACTCTGTTGTAACAACCTCCCTCACCCCCCATTCCCTTAAAATGCTTTCATTGAAACCTTTACTTACATCAGATAATCTGATTTCCGTGTTTTCCTTTGACGTATATTTGTGATACAATATTTAAACCAAAGATGTCCACATACCCAGTCTTTAAATCTTTGATGTTATGAACAAATTATCTTGACTCGTTAATTGGCTTACCTCTTATCACCGTCGGTGCAGTGAGTGACAACCCCATCTTGAAACATCTACTCCTTCCCGTTCTCAGATACACTTTACTAGACACACCATTACATAATCTTCATCTCCATAGGTACACTTAAGTACAATCGAATTGTTTCTATCTAAGTCCCCCCTTTTATACATATATATAGTCAAATCAAGTCAAGTCAAGTCAGTGAGTCAACACAGACTGACATATACTGGGGTACTTAGCGTCGTGTGATCCGGAGGGACAGGTAGTGGTTGAGGGCCTCAAGTGGGTTTGAGTACAGGTAACTCAGTCATATATTTACAACGTGGGTTTAGAGACAAAGTTTACAGTAAGAGGTCATTTTCCTTGGTCCTGACGACTCTCTTTAATGACTAACATTCTGACTCGTTCCTTTATATTTTCTACTAGGTTCTCCTACGAAATCACGGTCTCTCCTTCTTTCACAAGTTTTGCTAGGTGTTACTACCCTTATATAGTTTCGCTGTGTCTTCGGTTGACTTTTTTTTGAAAGTGTCGACTGTATTAGACTCGGTGTTTTATTTATAGGTACATAAGTGTAATTAGTCTCTTCCATTACCGTTTGGTGAGGTCATGAGAACGGACCTTTTAGGGCACCTGCCTCCTCGGACCATCCGACGACAGGTACCCCAGTGATCCTCAGCCTGTGCTGACTCAGTGAAGTAAAAGTGAAAATACGTAACCTCTTCCTTTACCGTTGGGTGAGGTTACAAGAACGGACCTCTTAGGGTCCCTACCCCCTCGGACCACACGACGACAGAGACCCCAGAGTGTCTCAGCCTGTACTGACTTCGCTGTATCGTCGTCGTCGTCGTAAGTGTGATTATACTCATTTACTAATTTATTTATTTATTTCCTTTTCTCTGTTTAATAAGTACGTCTTCTTTCAGTTCTTTAAACGAGTATATAAGGTGAGCTCCATTATCTTCTGTCTAAAGGTGAGTAATTCGACCCCACTATGTAGGAATGTTTCTCATGTCATCTTTCTCCATTTTACTTTACTAAAATATCACCTCTTTAAACTGTTTGTGATGAAGTCGGTCCACTACTTCTACTTGCGGTTGTCAATATTGACTATAACTATCTTACACGAGAACTATACTACACTATTTTTACTGCGAAATGAAAGAGGGGTTAGAGTACCTCGATCTGATTGTACTCTTTTCGTAATCTGTTTGTGGTTGACTCCCTGAAAATTGTTCTGTACACTGATTATAAGGATTTTTGACATTTCCAGTAGTTTTTATTTCAGACTTCTTCCCAATGTCGGTTCTCTCGGATACACACACAGTTCAACGAAGTCAAGTCAAGTCAAGTCAGCACGTCAGCACAGGTTGAGAAACACTTGGGTACTTAACGTCGTGGGGTCCGGAGGGACAGGGAGTGGTTGAGGACCTCAAGTGAGTCTAAGTACAGGTAGCTCAGTCACTACGGTAGGTCGGTAAAGTAGGAGACAGCAGGGGAAGAGGAGGACGGGGGTTAGGGAGGGTCGTAGTCTCAGAAAAGGTTACTCAGTTGAGAAACGTACTCCACCGGTTTCATGACCTCAAAGTCGAAATCGTAGTAAGGAAGGTCTATTTAGGATCCCAACTAGAAGTCTTACCTGACCAACCTAGAGGAACGTCAGGTTCCCTGAGAGCTCTCTGAAGAGGTTGTGGTGTCAAGTTTTCGTAGTTAAGAAACCATGAGTCGAAAGAAGTGTCAGGTTGAGAGTATAGGTATGTACTGGTGTCCTTTTTGGTATCGGAACTGATCTGCCTGGAATCAGCCGTTTCATTACAGAGACGAAAACTGATATGAGAGATCCAACCAGTTTTGAAAAGAAGGTTCCTCATTCGCAGAAAATTAAAGTACCGACGTCAGTGGTAGACGTCACTAAAACCTCGGGGGGTTTTATTTCCGACTGTGACAAAGGTGACAAAAGGGTAGATAAAGGGTACTTCACTACCCTGGTCTACGGTACTAGAAGCAAAAGATTTACAACTCGAAATTCGGTTGAAAAAGTGAGAGGAGAAAGTGAAAGTAGTTCTCCGAAAAATCGAGGAGAAGTGAAAGACGGTATTCCCACCACAGTAGACGTATAGACTCCAATAACTATAAAGAGAGCCCGGCAGAACTAAGGTCGATACAAAGAAGGTTAGGTCGCAAAGAGTACTACAGGAGACGTATCTTCAATTTATTCGTCCCACTGTTATATGTCGGAACTGCATGAGGAAAAGGACAAACCTTGGTCAGACAACAAGGTACAGGTCAAGATTGACAACAAAGGACTGGACGTATGTTTAAAGAGTTCTCGGTCCAGTCCACCAGACCATAAGGGTAGAAAGAGTCTTAAAAGGTGTCAAATAACACTAGGTGTGTCAGTTTCCAAAACCGTATCAGTTATTTCGTCTTTATCTACAAAAAGACCTTGAGAGAACGAAAAAGGTACTAGGTCGCCTACAACCGTTAAACTAGAGACCAAGGAGACGGAAAAGATTTTGATCGAACTTGTAGACCTTCAAGCGCCAAGTGCATAACGACTTCGGACCGAACCTCTTAAAAGTCGTAATGAAATGATCGTACACTCTACTCACGTTAACACGACATCAAACTCGTAAGAAACTGTAACGGAAAGAAACCTTAACCTTACTTTTGACTGGAAAAGGTCAGGACACGGGTGACGACTCAAAAGGTTTAAACGACTGTATAACTCATCTCGTGAAAGTGTCGTAGTAGAAAGTCCTAAACTTTGTCGAGTTGACCTTACGGTAGTCGAGGTGATCGAAACAAGTATCACTACGAAAGATTCCGGGTGAACTGAAGTGTAAGGTCCTACAGACCGAGATCTACTCACTAGTGTGGTAGTACTAATAGGCTCAACACTTCTAGAAAAAACATGTCAAGAAGACACATAAGAACGGTGGAGAAGAATTATAGAAGACGAAGACAATCNGAAGGTTCCTCATTCGTAGAAAATTAAAGTACCGACGTCAGTGGTAGACGTCACTAAAACCTCGGGGGGTTTTATTTCCGACTGTGACAAAGGTGACAAAAGGGTAGATAAAGGGTACTTCACTACCCTGGTCTACGGTACTAGAAGCAAAAGATTTACAACTCGAAATTCGGTTGAAAAAGTGAGAGGAGAAAGTGAAAGTAGTTCTCCGAAAAATCGAGGAGAAGTGAAAGACGGTATTCCCACCACAGTAGACGTATAGACTCCAATAACTATAAAGAGAGCCCGGCAGAACTAAGGTCGATACAAAGAAGGTTAGGTCACAAAGAGTACTACAGGAGACGTATCTTCAATTTATTCGTCCCACTGTTATATGTCGGAACTGTATGAGGAAAAGGACAAACCTTGGTCAGACAACAAGGTACAGGTCAAGATTGACAACAAAGGACTGGACGTATGTTTAAAGAGTTCTCGGTCCAGTCCACCAGACCATAAGGGTAGAAAGAGTCTTAAAAGGTGTCAAATAACACTAGGTGTGTCAGTTTCCAAAACCGTATCAGTTATTTCGTCTTTATCTACAAAAAGACCTTGAGAGAACGAAAAAGGTACTAGGTCGCCTACAACCGTTAAACTAGAGACCAAGGAGACGGAAAAGATTTTGATCGAACTTGTAGACCTTCAAGCGCCAAGTGCATAACGACTTCGGACCGAACCTCTTAAAAGTCGTAATGAAATGATCGTACACTCTACTCACGTTAACACGACATCAAACTCGTAAGAAACTGTAACGGAAAGAAACCTTAACCTTACTTTTGACTGGAAAAGGTCAGGACACGGGTGACGACTCAAAAGGTTTAAACGACTGTATAACTCATCTCGTGAAAGTGTCGTAGTAGAAAGTCCTAAACTTTGTCGAGTTGACCTTACGGTAGTCGAGGTGATCGAAACAAGTATCACTACGAAAGATTCCGGGTGAACTGAAGTGTAAGGTCCTACAGACCGAGATCTACTCACTAGTGTGGTAGTACTAATAGGCTCAACACTTCTAGAAAAAACATGTCAAGAAGACACATAAGAACGGTGGAGAAGAATTATAGAAGACGAAGACAATCCAGGTCTGGTAAAGATAGGAAATAACTCGGGTAGAAACGTATTTTACAAGGGAACCATGGAGATTAAAAGAACTTCTCTAGAGATCAGAAAGGGTAAGACAACATAAGAAGATAGAGAAACGTAACTAGCGACTTCTTCCGAAAGAATAGAGAAGAACGATAAGAAACCTTGAGACGTAAGTCTACGAATATAGAAAAAAAGAGTAAACGAAAAACGAAGAGAAGAAAAGTGTCGATAACCATTCCGGAGGGATCTGTCGGTAAAACGACAAAACGTAAAGAAAAGGTACCCCTACCAGAACTAGTCACAGAAGACATGTTACAGTACTTGGAGTAAGGTATCAAGTAGTCCGTGAGATAAATAGTCTAGATCCGGGAATTTAGATAAAGAGTGAAGGTGAAATATTCGTATTCCCTAAACTAAATCCAGTATGCATTTACCAGATCGCTAAAAGGGATGAAAGAAGTTAAAGTCAGACTTAAACCATTATTCCTCAAGTACTAGACTCGGTGTCAGTCGAGGACCAGAACAAAAAGAACTGACATATCTCGAAGAGGTAGAAACCGACGTTTATTATCTTAGTTAGACTAAAGCCACAACTGGTAGACCACTACAGATGCACATCTCAGAAGAGAATACAACAACCTTCTCCCACAAACGATACTGATCACGTAAAAGAACCGTTTGGAGGTAATCAGAAACGGGACGAAATAAGGTGTAAGGTTCCGGTTCAAACGGACAAATGAGGTCCACAAAGAACTGAAGGATGAAAACGTAAAGTCAGGGGATATTACTTTTCCTGAAGAAAAAACCCACAATCAAGATTTTCCAGAATATCCAGAAGTATCTTGTCAAGTTGAAGTCGAAGAAGTCACAATGACCAGTCCTGTATCTGAACCTAATGACACTATGACTTACCAAACGGAACCTCTACTTGTCTCTAGTAAGACAACAAAAACTCTAACGTAGGTTCATGACGTAAAACCTGAGAAAACAACTGGTACTACCGATGAGGTAAAGAAGACTCCCTAAGGACGGACGTCATCATCTATATTACCAGTAGACTCAACTTAAGTGGGTAAGGTCAGGTAAAATCAAGTAAAATCATTCAACGAAGTCAGTACAGGTTGAAAAACGTTGGGATACCTGGTATCGGGTGGTCCGAGGAGACAGGTACTTTAAGAGGTCCTTTATCATGACCCACCCAGTGAACACTTCCATACGGGAAATCGATTAATTTGTGTATGTGTGTGTATGTGTGTATGTGTTTTTGTGGAGTTCCGTGGTTCGTAAGTACACTAAACTACTTTTGGGGGTTCGACCTTTTACCGTCGGGTGACAGACCTCAAGTTACGGAGACAGAAACTCAGGTCTTGAGACAGATAATTATGATACTCTCTTCTCTGATGTAGTGAGACATAAGGTGTCGGAGTCTAAAGGTGTAGTAACTATTGACTACTACCAGTTCCTTGATTTTCCAAAGGATAACCGTTCTCGGTCTGAAAAAGTTGATCCAAGATAAATGAAATGTAAGGTGAGTGAGTAAAAACACCATCAAAATACTATTTCATCCACACTTTGTAAGATAACGTAAATCTGCGGAATACTTTCCAAAAGGTTCACGACTAAATAATTTTATATGTAATTATGGAAACATTAAAACTTCCTGATTTTCGAAAATTTTCGTCGTATCGATCTTTTACCTTATTCTCTCTTTAAATAATAAGAATAATTTCCCATTACATGTGTATTTTGTAACACTATAAATGTTGGGAAAAATATTTTTAGTTTATTTATAAGATATTTTACAAATGGATCTTATTCAACAGTGTTTAACACAGTCTAGAATATAAGTCCCAAGATCGTATCCACAAAGTCTATGGATGGTGTTGACGTCAATAAGTTTACCGACTGAGACGAGATTCAAGTGACCTGACATAATACCATAGTCTTTCATAAACCGAGGAGAGTGATCGGACTAATATGTCGTGAACTATTGTACCCGGTCAACCGAAGAAAGAACAGGGATGTCCAAGGATAACACCGGACTCTTACAAATCTATTGTTATTGTGAGTGTCGTTACGTTTTATCGAACGTCAAAAAGTCAGGTTCGGGTTTCGGTCACGATGTAGGTCTTTTTCTGTCTTTTAGTTTCTTACACCGAGTTAATGTCTGAGAGAAATACATGGACAGAGGAGTCATACAATAACCGAGTCAAACCTATAGACCTTGAAGATTTTTACTGTCTCCTTATATTAAAATTCGTAAAATTTTAACACCCTTGAAAACTCTGAGACTACTTACGAAACCTACCAGAAAAGTCTTTGTTTTTCTTACCTGTCAGTGTGATGTGAAACTGAAGGTACAACCAAAGAGACTGTAGGGATGTCAGTACCTACGGTTCCATTCCAACAGGTAGAAACTCCAATAAGTCTTTAGGAAGACGTGACCTAGACTAAATCTCATTTCTCGCCCGAGAACACCTAAGGAACGTATGGTACACGTAGGTCACTTACAAAGACTTTTCTCATCGTCCTTCCTAAAGTACTCGATACGATTTTGTGTGTACCATATATATCGTAGTTAGACTTAGGTAGACTTTACAATGTTATATAGGTGGTAAATTCTGGAGGTTATTGTACCCTCGTGACGAAGGGAATTGGTGACATACCTTATGAAGAAAAAAGGGTCCTGAACCCTCTTTGAAATATATCAGTTTGTTAAGTTCAAAGTGAAAGTAAGGAAAGGTATTTATTCTTCTCTCTTTTTTTTGACTTATTTGGGGTTCACACATTTAAGTAACAGATCTATATACGAGTCACCTAAATTACTTCGTTATTCGGTAACTACGTTTATAACTATACCTTTATTTTAATTATAAACATCACATAGTTATTATATGAAAGTAAAGATGGTTCCCTTTTTTGTGTCGTTTTGTTCTAAACGAAGAAAAGACTCATTAACTTTATGGAATGTACATAAAAATAATGACTTTTACATAAACAACTTCCCGTAGGGACTTCAGTCTATATCAATGATTGGTATTTTGATTTTTAGGTCATTAAACTTTATACATAAAAAGAGTAAAAATTATTAGCGATGTTTTTTATATAATTTTTTACTGGTTTTTACTTACGATTGAGTACTACTCTTGAATAATTTTGAAAACCGGAGACAATGTACGAATGAGTACATTGTCGTGAGTGTGTAAAAGGTGTCGTGAGTGGTGTAATATGGTATATTTAAATTATAAATAGTAATACTAATTCCACCTAAAAATGGTCAAAACAAGTGACTATAAGTGTGCACTGATTTGTGACGAAGTACGAATTTTTAGTAGGTTATTTATAAACGAGTTACTTATGTAATAAAGAAAGTACATACAAAGTTAATACCCACTAACACAAATACTATTTCCACTCTATAATGTGTGTATGACAAAGATCCCAGAAACATTTTAATTTCAAAAAGTCAGACATAACTTGAATTAATGTGAATAGATTGTTTACCCTTTACTGGTTCTTAAACCCCAGAACAGTAAAGATCTTAGTAGATGGTTTCTATAGTAGAAAGTATTGGACATGGAATAATTAACTAATAGAAGACGTATTCATGAAATTTTAGGAGTGTAAATACAAAAAAAAGAAAGACACTTTTTTCTTTCTACAAGGATATGGACACTTTATCCTTTCTTCAAGTGGAAGTGCCAGATGAGTATAATAGAGAACCCCAGTCTGATACACCATTAGACAATGACCGAGGACTGTTTCCCAAGTCAAGACCGGAGGTATTCTCAAGAGACTAGATATTAGAGAAGGGCAAAAGAAACAGTCGTAGAAGTAGCATATGAGTAATAAAAAGTAAATTTGGTTATATTCACCGGGAGACTAAAGAACTCACGTATAGATTCACAGACAATATGCAGTACGTGACGGGGGTGGAGACAGAGAAGGTGGGAGTCAAAGTGTCGGTGATGAAGGGGTACGTAGACACTGTTCGATTAAAGAACCTGGTGTCATGAGTAGTTTTGGGAGAAGACGGGTGCCTGGTTGACCCCTCTTTCCTAATTGTCATCCGATGTGGAAAAAAGGTACCCTTCTACAAAAATCCACTTTGAAGAAGTCGGGACAAATGAACTTTTACGTAGTTGTCCCTTGTCATAATCATCTAAGTCAACAACAAGTGATTAACCGTTTGATGTAGACATCACCATCGTGAGACTTTCTTGTATATCTAGGACTTCTAGATACTCTGTTTTCAATATGTTTTCGGACGACCCTTTATGTTCCGAACAGAAAGGACACACTACAAACACCAATTTTTCGAACCGGGAACTCGACCGGGCAGGTGCTGAGAGCCTCCACCACTAAACACTCGCAACGGACACAGTTCCACCGACGTGGGTAAACACACCTGAGTTGGGAAAGGTGGTCGACGGAGAACAACCCAAACCTTTCGTCACGGACCTGACACCATTCTTGAGACTCCTTTGAATACATTACTTCAATCCGGATATCTAAGAGAAAGGTAAAGAAGGACCTTCAGTGTATTTAGACCATGTCCAAGTTCAGTCAACACGGGATTTTTCCAGTTAAACTTTCTAGCTCTAACGGCCAGTCAAACATCCTATCCACAACGTCGTAGTTGTCAAGAGAGTAACAGATCGGTGTGTCGGAACGCGTATGATGTAGATTGGTCTGTTGTTGAAAGGGAAAGGAGATGTTTAGATTAGGGTCACAGACATGGACTTTCATTTTACATAATGTTAGACTCTTAGTTATATCTCGGGTTCTTTGAACACGTCTCTTAGTTTTAGAGTATGTGAAACATTGAGGAAATAGGGAATGTGGGTCACGAACTGTATGAACCTCAAGAGCTAAAAAATACCCTTACTTAATAGGTGTCTCCTTATGGAACCCTACCTTTTAAATTACTTGGGACTTCTTATAGTCCTTTGGGGAATGACTTACTGAGGTCTCATGATTTGTACTTCTTAGTCAGATTTATGTTAGTATATCACTAGTGATACATTTCAGTATCTTCAAAACTAAATCTTAGAGAGGTACATTGTGATAGGTCAGAAGATGAATAACGACAGTAGTAATTTTCAGGACTAGTTCTCTAAGTAGTAAATACGATATTAATTGAAAAATCTAATACTCAATTAGTAATAAATTGATGAAGTCCTTTATTAGACACATTGTCGAGATTAAAGATCTTAAACGAAGGTCAATGAAATAATTATAAACAGAGAATCCTTAAAAATTAGGTAACAAAAACAAAAACAAAAAGACATTTTATGGGAAAAGGTCAACTTTGCAGACCTTTATAAAATCTCTATCAAAGTCATAAAAGAAGATATGAAGAGGAAACTTGTTGTAATTTATATTCTGTGCTAAAGGTCTGAGGAACGGTAGACCGACGAAAAAAGATTTGAACAAGACGAACTTATAATAGGTCGAATTTAGATAAAGGTTAGTGGTTACACTCACCTCTAAAAACAACAACAACAACTTTAAATTTATTGACACACGTCTATTAAAAGTCTAGAAACAGAGAACGAGGACCCGAAAGGGCACAAAATTCCGAATTTTACAAAGAATTCCCCGGTAGGATAAAATGACAATAGGAAGGGAGGTTCGGTTAAAGTCACGGTCAAGACCTTTCCTTTTTACCACGACCGTTCGAAGACGACCAAACGTCGAATTCCGACACAGACTGATAGACTATACCTAATTAGACTAGATTCATCTGTACGGTAACGTCGATCAGACTACCGAAATGAGTAGGTCTACCGCTTAAGTGAGAACCGGACCATGTCTCCCTGACGGGATTTTATTTACCATTATGTACCATTATGAGGAGACCTTAGGTTTACACGTAACCGTCCTTACTTTGGGACTCCGGTGGGAGACCCCGAAAAAGAAAGAGAAAAAAAGTCTCGTAGGTCCACCCTCTGTGAGGTCTTAGTGAGAAAAGATGTTACGGTGTTGTAACGGTGTACGAACTCACATATGTAACTCTGACTTCTAATCTTAAAATTAAGACCGGAACGATGATTAATACGTTAAACCTAATTTATGTCACGGAACGGTGGTTGGTTAGAGAGGGAACGGAGTTGACGTAATAGACACTTTACGTTTCTAGAAAGATCGACATTTAAAGACACAGACAGAATTAGTAGAACACTGAATTGTAACCAAAAAGAGTGAAAGTACTACACATGAACCGTTTACGTTAGTAAGACTTTGGTTGACGACTTTCCAGTACAAATGTTACTGGGGATCTACCTATCGTGTGTGAATCAGTAAACGATCCTTATTGAGATCGCCTCATATACTTATTTAAAGTCTTGTACGTTCCATTAAGTTAGGGGTCAAAGAAGAGAACGAACCACACGTGTTGAGGTAAGACTGTCTACTGTGACGGTTTTCACACCCGTCTTGTTTATTCCTTAACACACTGTCTTCTCTCGTCATGACACCTCTGTGGTTTGTGTTTATCTCTTCCTCTTTTGTGGTAATTACTAGATTCATTTTGGTTTTTCGTTTCCTTTGTCGTATGTGAATTTACCATTCAATTCCTTCGAAAGACGTTGACGGACCGTCGTGTAGGAGATTTCCTTTAATCAAAGTTTAGTAGTGGTAATCTCGACCATCGTGTCTCTACGTTTTGTCAAGGGTCATTTCCCTTTACTCCGTCCTCATCCTTTTAGGTTTGACCTTTATCTTTATTACTGTTAAAATGATCTCCTGTTTTACGATGAAGAGGAGATGATCTGATTTGAACTTACAATTGTGACGAAGACGTCACAATCTACGTTATCACTCCGTAACCATAAGTTTGGAGAACAGTTACGGTGAGAAAGTAAACTAACACTGTGTTTCCTCTTCTTACCTCTTTAATCCCTACATAATCTTTTTTGTCCTTCTTAACCCTTACCTTTCCCACTGTCCGAATTTGACGAATATGAGGATCGGGAGGGGAACGTTTTCTGAACGTAAGTAGACACACTTTGGTGACTCCTTTGTACAAGATGTATATTTATTATCTGATCGGTATCATTTCCCGAAACGGATTGAGTCATGTATTACTATCTACTTTAGATGATAGGGTGTGTAATATTTGTCAAAAATTTTCACTAGTATTGTGATAAATAAATGTCTCCGAAAACAAGGAATTAATCCCTTTGCAGTCCTGAATCCCGTCCGACGGGGGTTTAAACAGTTTGACCGTATAACTAATAAAACTTAATTTCAATGAACTCTTTGTCGACCACGTTCTTCCTACAAGACTGGGAGGAGAGACAGAGAGACTTTCGTCCTTTATTTAGAGATTAACTTTTGTATGGGACGGATATAGTTCTCCAGATCTCTGTAAGAACAGTGGTCTCTATTCCTTAAGTTCCGTCTCTTCCAACATATTTCTTTAGAACAATATAGAAATGACTAAATGATGGGGTTTGGGTTTGAGACAAACCTAAGACGTGGTTAATACGTGGGTTCGAATTAAACAGAACAGTCAAGTAGTGTTTAAACAAAGAGACAGATTTTTCATATTTTCGACGGACGAAACCGATATAAACTCCAGAACAAAGATACTCTAGAGGTTCGTAAGTTTAATTTAGACACAACAACAAAAAAGAGTTAAAACACAATTAAATTATTAGTTTTTTTAAGTTCTTCGTAACCCCACTCCCTAACCCTGTCTTAAAGGGGATAAAGGTTATCTCTATTTCTATGTTCTATTTAAATGGTAAATATGAAATCCATTTATACTCTGATCATAGAACTTATAATTAAAGGACAACTCAATGTGTATGACAATAATCACACTTATAGATTTTTTACGTGTATATATCGTTTTTAGCTATAAGATTATTAAATTTTTAATATTGTTATATACAAAAAAATTTTTTAATCCTTGGTGACAGAGAATTCTCTTATATCAATATAGTCAGTTCATTTAATGTTATAAAGAATTTAATCTTATAGGTGTATTACATACTTTATAGGTGATTTTTTGAAAATGAAGTAAACAAATAAATAAATTGACGATAATTATAGAGGGAAAAGGTCCATTCCTTTCTCATGTATATTCATTCGTACTAAGATCCCTAAGGAAATTTTCCTTATAATTAAGAAAAAATATTTTACATAATTTATAATGTTTCATTTATCGATAAATTTAAGATGGTAATGATATGGTGTGAACAAGTCCTAAGGTCATGTGTAGTCAACTATTTAACAACGGATTTATACCTACCAAAAGGAATTTTAAGTATGGTTAATATTTCATTTTACTTTCAAAAGTTCATAAAAACGATATTCCTCTACAATCACTGAGACTGAAAACAAAAATCAACGATTTATGTAATGCCTTTAGGGTATACTAATGTCCAAAACAAAAATTTTTTAAAACATACCTTAGAGATCGAGTCGGTAAAAATAGGTCAGAAAAGAAATCAGTGTTTATATCGACACATGAGTAATTAACTTGTGGAGTTCGTTGGTAATCCTATATTACGTTGGTTTTCGTCACAAAACATTATTGAACTTTTTGAAACCAGTATCCTCTCTAAATCTCTTTTCGTTTAAAATTGTAAATTTGAGTTGACCCGTTTTATATTATTAATAATACAGGAACTTTATGGTTGTTATTTAGGTACAACGACTGAACCAAACCGTTGATATTTTCGTAGCTGAGGTGTGTTTTATTTGTAGAAACAATAATAGGTTATACATTACTGTCGTAACTAGAAGAGTCTATAAAAGGGGTTAGATGAAAGGATCTTAATTATTGAACGTATTCAGTCTTTTTATAGACACGTTTGTAACGTAAGGTGACTAGTCAACTATGTCTAAGTCTTCGCGAAGAGTCGTAGAAGAAGTGTGAAAAGTTTACGTGTACAAACTGGACATTGAATACTTGTAGTGTTCCATCGGACCTACGTTTCAAAATTATACTTGATACGAGAAAACGTTTGTAACGACGAAAGTTCAACCGTTCCACGTACATGATTGATACTATATCTTATCCCCAGACTACTAAAATAAATAAATAACAGACACCAAGGTTCCTGAACAGTCGTTTATTAAGGTGGTTGACCTTCAAATGACAGTCTAAAAGGTAGTTTATGGTACCTAAAGTTTAATATTTCTTTCTCTCTACTACAAGCTATCTTACAAGTGTACGTACAACTCAAACTGGCAAGCTCATAAGTATTCCAGTTTTCACAAAGTTACTATTACGGACTCGGAACCGTTACTTGTATTAAATTTCACGAATTTATGTCATCTGTTTCGTAAACAACTATCTTACACTATAAATTATTACTATATCAAGCGATTTAATTTCGCTCCAGACATCATCCTTCAATTGGGGTAGAGAAGGACAAGGTTTGTGTATGTGTATGTGTGGTGACAGAAACCTAACAAGTCAAGTCAGCGAGTCATCACGGGTTGAGAAACACTGGGGTACTTATCGTCTTGCGGTCCGGAGGGACAGGTAGTGGTTGAGGGCCTCAAAAGAGTCTAATTACAGGTAGCTCAGACACTACGATAGGTCGGTAGAGTAGGAGCCACCAGGGGAAGAAGAAGACGGGGGTTAGGGAGGGTCGTAGTCTCAGAAAAGGTTACTCAGTTAAGAAACGTACTCCACCGGTTTCATGACCTCAAAGTCGAAATCGTAGTAAGGTAGGTTTGTTTAGGGTCCCAACTAGAAGTCTTCCCTGACCAACCTAGAGGAACGTCAGGTTCCCTGAGAGTTCTCTGAAGAGGTTGTGGTGTTAAGTTTTCGTAGTTAAGAAACCGCGAGTCGGAAGAAGTGTCAGGTTGAGAGTGTAGGTATGTACTGGTGTCCTTTTTGGTATCGGAACTGATCTACCTGGAATCAGCCGTTACATTACAGAGACGAAAACTTATACGATAGATCCAACCAGTATTAAAAAGAAGGTTCCTCATTCGCAGAAAATTAAAGTACCGACGTCAGTGGTAGACGTCACTAAAACCTCGGGGTTTTTTATCAGACTGTGACAAAGATGACAAAAGGGTAGATAAAGGGTACTTCACTACGCTGGTCTACGGTACTAGAAGCAAAAGACTTACAACGCGAAATTCGGTTGAAAAAGTGAGAGGAGAAAGTGAAAGTAGTTCTCCGAAAAATCAAGGAGAAGTGAAAGACGGTATTCCCACCACAGTAGACGTATAGACTCCAATAACTATAAAGAGGACCGTTAGAGCTAAGGTCGAACACGAAGGAGGTCGGGTCGCAAAGAGTACTAACATGAGACGTATCTTCAATTTATTCGTCCCACTGTTATATGTCGGAACATGAGGAAAAGGATAAACCTTGGTCAGACAACAAGGTACAGGTCAAGATTGACAACGAAGGACTGGACGTATGTCTAAAGAGTTCTCCGTCCAGTCCACCAGACCATAAGGGTAGAGAACTTCTTAAAAGGTGTCAAATAACACTAGGTGTGTCAGTTTCCGAAACCGTATCAGTTATTTCGTCTTTATCTACAGAAAGAGCTTGAAAGAACGAAAAAGGTACTAGGTCGCCTACAACCGTTAAACTAGAGACCAAGGAGACGGAAAAGATTTTGGTCGCACTTATAGTCCCGCAAGTGCCAAGTGCATAACGACTTCGGACCGAACCTCTTAAAACTCGTAATGAAATGATCGTACACTCTACTCACGTTAACACACCATCAAACTCGTAAGAAAACGTAACGGAAAGAAACCTTAACCTTACTTTTGACTGGAAAAGGTCAGGACGCCGGTGACTACTCAAAAGGTTTAAACGACCGTATAACTTACGTCGTAAAAATGTCGTAGTAGAAAGTCTTAAACTTTGTCGAGTTGACCTTAAGGTAGTGGAGGTGATCGAAACAAGTATCACTACGAAAGACTCCGGGTGAACTGAAGTGTAAGGTTCTACAGACCGAGATCTAATCACTAGTGTAGTAGTACTAATAGACCCAGCACTTTTAGTAAAAACATGTCAAGAAGGCACATAAGAACGGTGGAGAAGAATTACAGAAGACGAAGAGAATCCAAGTATTAAAAGTTATAAACAAGTATATTCACTAATGAGTTTTAATTTGATTAAATCAAGGGGAGATATACCTTTTGTTGTTGTATACTTCTAAGAACCTAAATTTGTAATCTTTAGTAAACGAGAAGGGTCAAACAGTAAGAGAAAATTTTGAAACTTGGATATGTTTGTATAAAGTGTAGATTTTATATAAAAGGGAGGAAAAAAACGGAAAAAGGATACTATTAGAAACGTAGTACATTTACAATATGATAGGAATTTCAAAGGGGACTTTAAGAATCAGGGGTCTTTCACAAGAGAAGACTAAGGAATATTATTATTGAAAAGTAGATTGGGTGAGTATATACAGTAGAATATTCTTTTCAAACTGAAAAATGTAGTCTATTTTGAACCAGAAATGGACGGAAAACTCTTTAGACATACGTCCAATCCTTCGTTGTCAATCTTGACCTATACCTTTTGTCTGACCAAGGTTTATCCTTTTCCTCATGCAGTTCCGACATATAACAAGGACGAATAAATTGAATATACGTCTGATGTTAGTACTCTTTGCGACCCGACCTCCTTCGTGTTCGACCTTAGTTCTAACGGTCCTCTTTATAGTCATTGGAGTCTATACGTCTACTGTGGTGGGAATACCGTCTTTCACTTCTTCTTGATTTCTCGGAGAACTACTTTCACTTTCTTCTCTCACTGTTTCAACCGAATTTCGAGTTGTAAGTCTTTTGATTCTAGTACCATAGACCAGGGAAGTGAGGTACCGTTTATCTACCCCTTTGTCACCTTTTGTCACCGACTTAAATAAAAAACCCCAAGGTTTTAGTGACGTCTACCACTAACGTCGGTACTTTGATTTTATACGATTGAGGAACCTTCCTTTCAATACTGGTTGGATCTGTCGTATAATTTTTCGTCTCTGTAATGAAACGGTTGTTTCCAGTCAGATCAGTACCGATACCAAAAAGGTCATCAGTACATACCTACACTCTCAACCTTATATTTCTTTCGACTCGTCACTTCTTAACTACGAAAACTTGACACCACAACCTCTTCTGAGAACTCTCAGGGAACCTGACTTTCCTCTAGGTCGGTCAGGTAAGATTTCCTCTAGTCAGGACCCACAAGTGACCTTCCAGACTACAACTTTGACTTTGAGGTTATGAAACCGGTGTACTACGCTTCTCGACTGAATAAACTTTTCTGGGACTACGACCCTTTCTAACTCCCGTCCTCCTCTTCCCCTGCTGTCCCCTACTCTACCAACCTACCGTAGTGGTTGAGTTACCTCTACCCAAACCCACTTGAGGTCCTCAACCACCTCCTGTCCCCCGGACCACGCACCGCCAGGTACCTCAACGTTTTTCAGTCTGTGCTGACTCACTGACTTGACTTGACTTGACCTAATCTTCAGAATGTCCGTCCACAGGTCAGAATATAAAGAATCGACAGGAGTTACGGGTGTTCCTTACAGTATCTGTGTAAATTCTAAAAGTTGAATGACGACAAACTTTTCTTGAAGAATACCATATATTCCAGACACATTCCTCCCTATATATTACGAAAACTTTGTGAACAAAGAGTTTCGGATCTGTTTGACGAATCCTCTATTAAGAATAGTCCTTTAACTAACAATATATCGTGTGAGATTATTTCCGTATTTCAAAATACCCCTGAATATTTATATGTATATTTAGTAAATTACACCCTCTATTCCCACCGTGATCATTTCTTAGACGGATAGTTATGTCCTCTACGTTCTCTACGACCAATCTAGGAACCCAACCCTTCTAAGGGTTCTTATCCTTTACCATTGGGTAAGGTCCTAAGAACGGACCCTTTGTGGTACCTTTCTCCTCGGACCACACGATATCAGTCAGGTACCCCAACGTTTCTCAGTCCGTGATGACTCATGTGTGTGTGTGTGTGTGTATGTCACAATATTTCCTCGGGAGTCGTCACAGTTGTGACCCCGATAGGATTAGATATCAGTAAAATCTCTTCACCCCAGTTCTAATATAAACTAGTGAATTACCGGTACACTGAAACCTACTCAAAGAATTTAGGGATTAAGAGATAAAAGTTTTGTATCTATTATTATTCGAGGAATTGATAGAGGAATCCAGATTAATGGTTAACTATGTTGTATACATTTTAGGAAGATTTGGTGTTATGAGATGTCACAAAATAAAATCCACAATACTACGAGTCCTTTTTTTTTTTCAAGTCACTAATGTAGTCGTTACGAAAAAGGTACAGATCGATCGGAAAGACTTTATATTTTTTATGTAAGAAAAGTATAAATAAAGTTGTCATGGATAATATTACAGTCAATGAGCTGAACCTTAAGGTTTCATCCAAAAGTTATTTTATTATTCGATTAGGTTTAACACAGAGACGATATAACACTCTCCCTGATTCCTTTTATGTCTGTATATATTACATTTATCTGGATACAATTCCGTTTTAGCTTTAGGTACTCATTTGAATTAAAACGAATAGTATATAAGTAGATAGTGATTTGGTCTCAATATTGTATAAGTGTATATTAAAATGTAATTCTCGTACCGACTTAAATGTCCATAAAAATCTATAACTATAATTAAAAAGAAGTTCATAGTGGTGAACCTGTATTATGAACTAGTAAATCGAGTCTCCAGTCGTTTGAAAAGATCTTTACAGATATATTATTGATAAAGTACAAAATACTCAGTGTTGATGAGTTAAGACAGGATGTAACACTTTTATAGGTATCTTCAAAAGTACATTCTTTACCCATACCGTACTCTAGTAACCTACCGTAGTGATTGAGTTACCTGTACTCAAATTCGTTCGAGTTCCTCTACCACTTCCTTGTCCCTTCGGACCGTTCGACATCAGGTACCCCAACGTTTCTCAACAGGTCTTGACTCACTGACTTGTCGTTGTTGCAATGTTATTTAGAGATAGTTGTTTTAAATAAGGAGTCCACCATTATACGAGTGGAAACAAATCAAGTTGTTTTTTACGATTCTTGTATTATCGAATTCGTGAGTCTTTAAGCTCGTACGTGTCTTTTAGAGTTATTCTCAGAGTTGAAAGACCCTGATTTTTGTGTGTCCTGTTACAGTACTTCTACGTGTCTAAATTTGATGTCAGTATTAAACTTTATCACACCTCTTGAACTGAGTTGTATTATGTATCTTTAGTTAACAATGCTAGTGACCTTTTGTTAATTTTTATTTTTGTTTACTGAGTTGAGATTTAAATATCCTCAAGTCTTTCCCAAATTGTGTAACCATCATGAATCATTGTCGACTTTTTTACCAATTTAGAGTATTACTGTTTACTCTTCAGATTATAATTTTCCTGATTAACATATTGAACATATTTTTGATGACATCTGAATAAAAGTCAAAATCTATATACACCATTAAGACAAATTTCTATCGTGTACTATTAGGTAGTAGTCATGATATGGTATACCGTCAGAACAAAGGTTATCATAGAATCTTCAACAGTTGTCTTGTTGGGTTGAAAGAAGAGAAAACGTCAGTGAAGCTACCGGCGACTTTCCTCGAGGTATCAGACCTCGAATTAAAAAAAAAAAAAAAAAAAAGTCACATCTTACAGGAACAAATAAAAAAAAAATTACAAAAAATAAAAAAAAATAAAAAAATTTAAAATAAATAAAAAAATAAAAAATTTAAAATTTTAGAAATTAAGAATGTACGCAAGGGTTTGTACTTGGGGGGAGGGTGGAGGGAGGGGTACCTCGAATTAGAAATGCATCATTAAATTTGATGACCAACGGAATCACGATACTTTACCTTTCATTTAGATAAAGTCTAGTCTGTCTAGACACGAACCGAGGTGTAGGGACAGGGAAAGACTCCTATCTCAAACCGAGAGTAAAATCCGTGTACTTCTCCAAGAACGACCAATCTCTTAACTCCAATTCAAATAATTCGTACGTTCAGGGTATAAGTTGTAGATATATAACTACAACTTCCCTGGTTAGTGTCGAGAAGTTTTTTGAAAAATCGGATAAGGGATAACACAAAACGAACCCTATGTTTGTTTTAAGTTATAAAAGTAAACATTATTTGTTATGTTTTTGTGTGTTGAGACACCGTTGGTAAGGAAACTTTTACACTAAAGTTAGATCCTCTAGGACCTAAGTTTGAACTTTAACTCAGAAACGTCAAATTTACTGGAAAGATACGTATTCAAATAGGTACACATTTTACCCAAAATTATTGTATGATTGATTTAATTGTGTATTTTTAGAATTTCGTCAAGGGTAAAAATCCCCTCTTATTCTACGACCAAAAGACAGAGAGTTTTCTGAGTTTGAATTGATTCAGGAGTCATTATAATAAACGTCTGGTAACTTCATTAGAAGATTTTCGGATAAAATTTCAATGACCCTCTTTATAAAAATTCATTTTTTGTTCGGTCAGTGGTTTTATACTTGTAACAAAAAAGAGGGGTTTTACAAAACTTCAATAAAGAAAAATCTTTGATTTGTATTACGTTATATGTATTATCGATTTACAATGTGAAAGATTTTTGATTTGAAATATGTGAGTACACATGTATAATGTGAGTAAAATACAAATTTAAGAAGAGGGTTTACTTTTACAAGTAGAAGTGACACCGAATTTCTCTCGTAATCCTAACTTAAAAGTCAGAAAGTTTAAAACTTAAATGTATTTTCATTATTGAATGTTCATACTAATGATCCACAAGGTTACTACATAAAAAAAACATTGTCGTCGACGACTTCTTTACCGTTTGACAAGAGTTATAATTTGGAAATCTCACATCAAATGAGTAATATAGTGATATTGATGTCGAAGGATAGTTTGAACCCGTTCCTTCTCGGACCTCTCTTTAGATCGTTGTGATTCTCTGTACAATATTGACTAGTAGATCTCATGGTACTCTTGAAAGGTTTTATACAGAAATGTTTTGTGGGTCTCCTTTAATTCACGAGTAGAACGAAACATCCATCTTTGTTCACTAGATTACGAAATATTGACTTACATGATCATCTTTTACTGACGAATCAGAACGTTGTTAATAATACTCAATTCGTAAGCCGTGGTGTCCTTTTTGTTTGTTCGTAAAGGACACTTCCTTTTTTCCTTCATAACACCATCGAAATCAATTCGAAGTACCCTATTGAAACACCTTTACAAATATTTAAACCGTGAATTTATATTATTGAATAGTACATCCACATTAGAAAACTTCTCATGTTTATTTTAGATGAAGAAAAGTTTCCATATTTAAGAAACGTTCCATGTTGGTTTATATGAAGTTATACAGTTTTATACAAACGTTATGAAATCCTATATAAAGAAACTCCGTCATATTTCTGTTAAGGATTTGATAATAAATATATAATTTGGTAAATAATTAAATGAATAAGTTTATTTTATATAATTTACTGTTTATTATTATTATTCTATGATAAATATCATATTATTCTCTGATAAATATCACAAGGTACCTTTGTGACGAAATATTCTATTTAAGGAGTACTGTTAAGTGTTTTACTTGAAATATGGATGGTTGCACGTAACGTGATTCGTCCCGTTAAAGTAGAGATGGATTGTGGTTTTCAAGGTTTCCTTTTTCATTAACCTTAAAGGTACACACTATATCCTTTACTCATACCAAGATTATCTTTAGTAAGATTTTATGTATTCTATATGTATAAAGGTATGTACATAAGAAGTTCATGTGAAGAAGATTAAATACTGGTCTGTTATCCTTTTTTATAAATCTTCAGGTCTAGGAGATCTTTTATGTTCGATATATGACAAATTCGTGTTTCTACCCCTTGTCTTCTATACAAAGGGTATTAAGAGACAGATATACTTTCTATTACTGAGATCCAGTTGAAGTAGAAGTCCTTCCCTTCTCTTGACCTCACAATGACTTGAGTTCTTCAGACGTTCTATCCCTATTATAAATTCGTAAAAACTATAAATCATATTCAATTAGTTAGAGAGAATTAAAATAAAAGGAGTAAATATTTTAGTCTTCGAAAATGAATGGATACAGAAACATGACAACAGTCATAATTTATTTCGTAATATGTATTTTACAAGTCGTGTTTCCAATTAGCATCTTAGATGAGTCTTTCAAGTCGACACTTATTTGTGTAAAGAAAAAACTCACTACCTTTACAAGACCTTAATCTATCACCATTTGAACGTGTTAAGACACTTATATAATTTTTCGGTGACTTAAAATGAAATTTTACCACGTAAAATAACTTTTGAAGTGATACATTTAATGAGAAGTTTTTATTCTAATCGATACTGACATAAAAAATGTGATATATAATTATTTTATTTACCCTTATGGTCTGGTTGACTGGACGGAGAACTCTTTAGACATACGTCCCGTCCTTCGATGTCAATCTTGACCTGTACCTTGTTGTCTGACCAAGGTTTATACTTTTCCTCATGTAATTCCGACATATAACAGTGAGACGAATGAATTGAATATACGTCTCATGTAGTAATCTTTGAACCGGACCTCCTTCGTATTCGACCTTAGTTCTAACGACCCTCTTTATAGTTATTTGAATCCGTACGTCTACTGTGGTGGGAATACCGTCTTTCACTCCTTCTTGATTTCTCGGAGAACTACTTTCACTTTCTCCTCTCACTTTTTCAACCGAATTTCGAGTTGTAAGTCTTTTGATTCTAATACCGTAGGTCAGGGTGAAGTACCCTTTATCTACCCCTGTGTCACCTTTGTCACAGTCTGAAATAAAAACCCCCGAGGTTTTAGTGACGTCTACCACTGACGTCGGTACTTTAATTTTCTGCGAACGAGAAACCTCTTCCTTTACCGTTGGATGAGGTCCTGAGAACGGACCTTTTAGGGTACCTACCTCCTCGGACCATCCGATGTTAGGTACCCCAACGTTTCTCAACCTGTGCTGACTCGCTGAAGTAAAAGTGAGAAGAAAGGAACCTTCTTTTCAACACTGGTTGGATCTGTCGTATAATTTTTCGTCTTTGTAATGAAAGGGTTGTTTCCAGGTAGATCAGTTTCGATACCAAAAAGGTCATCAGTACATACCTACACCTCTGCCACTACCGTTGGGTGAGGTCACGAGAACGGACCTTTTAGGGTACCTACCTCCTCGGACCATCCGACGTCAAGTATCCCAGCGATTCTCAACCTGTGTTGACTCGTCCAAGTGAAACTTAAAAGTGAAAGTACGTAACCTCTTCCTTTACCGTGGGGTGAGGTCACAAGAACGGACCTCTTAGGGTCCCTGCCCCTTCGGACCACCCGACGGCAGATACCCCAGTGTGTCTTAGTCTGTGCTGACTTAACTGAATCGTCGTCGTCGTCGTAGACACCTACACTCTCAACCAGATATTTCTTTCCACTCGTGGTTTCTTAACTACGAAAACTTGACACCACAACCTCTTCTGAGAACTCTCAGGGAACCTGACTTTCCTCTAAGTTGGTCAGGTAGGATTTCCTTTAGTCAGGACTCGCAAGTAATCTTCCTAACTGCAACTTCGACTTTGAGGTTATGACTACGACCCTTTCTAACTCCCGTCCTTCTCTTCCCCTGCTGTCTGCTACTCTACCAACCACCGTAGTGGCTGAGTTGCCTGTACTCAAACCCACTTGAGACCCTCAACCACTACCTCTCCCTCCGGACCGTAAGATACCAGGTACCCCATCGTTTCTGAGTCTGACTTGACTTGACTTGTGTACATAAAACATCAAAAAAAAAGGACAGAACTTTATCATACCTTGGGTTTAGACATTTCATCCAAACTGTATCATTGTCGATAGAACTTAAGGTAATCGAAACGGTATTGAAAAGTAATATGATATCGTACATTGTTATAACCCACCCTGTTCGTTGTCCTCCCTAACCTTTTTACCTCACTATTTACTACTACTTCAGTTACTCAAAAATTTTTAAAGACTCTATAGTATTAAATCTACTGAGTTATATGAATTCAAATCGATTTTCATTCATCCGTTGTAACTTCTCCTGCTTTATCGTGTACTGTATTGTAGGTCCAGTTAATTCGGTAGGGATCTCTTCATCCGTAACCTTTCAATTATTAAATTAGTAAATTTGACGAACTTTAAGTCTAAAATGGTTTCGGTTTAAGATTGAAGAGATGTATATAATTTACTTATCGAAACTCATTTCGTCGAATAAGTCACACGGAAGAAGAAAGATTAATCAGTTTTCGACTAATATTGGACACTCGAAGAACCCTAAGTAAGTCATTTGAGATTACGAGAAGGGGAGGTAGAAGACGTTGTAGAAGTCACTATTTACGTAAGTATAAAGGACAAGTCTCGGTTAGTGAAATATAGTATTACCAGATGGAAGAGTTGCTGTGATATTCGTTATGTTCCCGTCTCAAATACCATGGGTAACCAATATAATCATTGATTAATTAGAGACGTGGTATCATTATAGATGACTCACTAAAAACACACGACCTGTAGTTATTATTTATCTTAGAGGTTCTGATCTTGGTTTAAAAGACTAAAGACAAATCCCGAGCGAGTAAGACGGAGGGGTGTCTCTTCCGCTACCGTGGCGTGAGGTCATGAGAACACACCTTTTAGGGTACCTGCCTCCTTGGACCATCCGACGTCAGGTCCCCAACGATTCTCAGCCTGTGCTGACTCACTGAAGTCAAAGTGAAAAGTGAAAGTACGTAACCTCTTCCTTTACCGTTGGGTGAGGTAACAAGAACGGACCTCTTAGGGTCCCTGCCCCCTCGGACCACCCGACTAGATACCCCAGCGTGTCTCATCCTGTGCTGACGTCGCTGAATCGTCGTCATCTTCGTCGTCGACGGAGGGGTGTCACGGGCAACTCTCTATGTCTCCAATGAGACATAATTTTATTGAAACGACGACGACGACGTTTCAGCGAAGTCAACACAGACTGAGACACGTTGGGATATCTGACTTCGGGTACTCCCAGGGGACAGGGACCCTAAGAGGTCCGTTCTTGTGACCTCACCCAACGGTAAAGGAAGAGGTTTTATTAAACCCCGATTTTGTATATTCTTTACTTTTAAGTACGTTCACAAAATTAGACACGAGGGTCTGATAAATAATATGGACCTATAGTCCATTCCTTCAGACTTACACAAATTATAGAAACCTTGAAACTACTTTTTATTTTCCTCGACAAAAAACCAACTGGAGTATTTCACACTTGATCCGTTCTCTTTTATTGAGTTATGTCTGATCATGAAGTTCCTGTCTTGTTAGTATGAAAAACTGACACACTCAATGACTGGAAGGTAAAGTTCTTATTCTACGTTAGATTTTCTACAACTTTTTTATAAAGTTTAATTTTTACTAACTACTTTATCAGGTAATAAATCTAGAGAAAAAAGTGTACTGTCCTATACGGTTATGTACATCTTTGACTTCCTACTATCGATGTTCTGACATTTTCTTTAACGAGTTAACAGAATAAGTCCTTAAGTTCCTGACAAGTCTTGGTACAAAGACTGATTTTCACTCGGACACGTGGATTATATCATCTCTAAAACTCAAGTCATAGAAATAAAGTGTCCTGAGACGAAAAGTGAAAGGTTTAAACTTTTTGTAATCCCAACAAAATATTTTGATTCAGTTTCAGATTTAAGGTAACTGTATATTAAATCAGTAATAAGTAAGGTTATCGTTCTTGAATTCTTATAAACCTTAATTGATCTTTTCGTACAAATACTTCATGAAATGAGTAAGTCTCGGTTTAGACATTATCGTTTAGATAATTGAAAGACCTCTTTACTTCGGTGCTTTGTTCTGTAATTTTTGGAAAAAACTAACAAAAGACAATCGAATACCTTAGACGACAGTTTTTTTTTTTTAAGTTACGATATCACTATGGTTTTATAAGTGTTTTGTAGAGTTTCTGAGTATATACGTATACTTAGTTTGGGTGGGTGATTCTTATTCTGATCTACTTTATGTACTGTTTTAAAAATATTTCGTCCGTAATATTGTAACGTAAAGTAACTAAAATTTTACGTTTTAAAAGGGTGTACAATTGTTCAGACTTGATCCCATCATAAAATATCAGTCACCTTAGAAACCTAACTCTCTTAAAAAATCACCTTATGTTTTTTCTAGATATAGTATGTTTTAGACATACGTCCATTCCTTCGTTGTCAATCTTTACCTGCACCTTGTCTGACCAAGATTTAACCCTTTCCTCATGCAGTTCCGACATATAACAGTGGTACAAATAAATTAAATATGTCTCATGTAGTACACTTTGCAACCCGACCTACTTCGTGTACGACCTTAGTTCTAAAGGCCCTCTATATAGTTATTAGAGTCTATGCGTCTACTATCGTGGGAATACCGTGTTTCACTTCTCCTTGGTTTGTCGGAGAACTACTTTCACTTTCACTTCTCACTTTTTCAACCGAATTTTTATTTGTAAGTCTTTTGGTTCTAGTACCGTAGATCAGGGTAGTGAAGTACTGTTTATATACCTCTTTGTTACCTTTGTCACTGTCTGAAATAAAAGAACCCGAGGTTTTAGTGACACCTGTCACTGACATCGGTACTTTAATTTTCTACGAACGAACGAGGAACCTTCTTTTCGATACTGGTTGAATCTGTCGTATAGTTTTTCGGCTCTGTAATGAAACGGTTGTTTTCAGGCAGTTTCGATGACAAAGAGGTCATGAGTACATACCTACACTCTCAACCTGATATTTCTTTCGACTCACGGTTTCTTGACTACGAAAACTTGACACCACAACTTCTTCTGAGAACTCTCAGAGAACCCGACGTTCCTTTAGGTTGGTCAGGTAGGATTTCCTTGAGACAGGACTTATAAGTAACCTTCCTGACCACGACTTCCACTATGAGGTCATGAAACCGGTCGACTACTCTTCTCGACTGAGTAAACTTTTCGGGGACTACGACCCTTTCAAACTTACGTCCTCCTCTTCCCCTGTTGTCTCCTACTCTACCAACCTACCGTAGTGACTGAACTATCTATACTCAAACTCGTTCGAGACCCTCAACAACTACCTGCCCCTTCGGACCACAGGACGTCAGGTACCCCAGTGTTTCTCGGTCTGTGCTGACTCGCTGACTTGACTTGTAGTATGTTAGTGGTACAAGATAGGATTTGTCATTAAACACAGAATGTTTTTGGATGTGTTTTCAATTAGTATTTTTTGTTCATATAAAAAGAAAGACTTTATGTCATCCTATTCACAGATTCCTTGGGTAATAAAGACTGTCAGTGACGATAGTATAACAAAGATATGATTATAAACCAAATATAATTTATTCTCTGTCCTCTCAAACTAAAGGGGTGACCTTTTTGAGTTACTTGATACCATTTTTATAGTCTTTGTAATACATTCTTGACTGGACCTTAAACTCTACGTGTCATCTATAAATCCATGGTAATATTTAATGATGGATCAAACTGTCTCAGAAAGTTGAAGAAAGTATTTTATCTTCATTAATAAAAACAGAGAGACCTTTCTAATCTTACAGGGTTATCATTTTATATTTAATAAACTTTCACGAAGGAACTCTTCGTAATTAATACAATCAATGATATAAATTTTATATGGGGAGACAACTGATTAAATCATGAATTCATAAGTCCTGACCTTTAACTAAAACCTTAACAAAATTTCTCTCACCGTTTATTAATCTCAATATTAACCTATTACCTGTCATCTGGAAGGTTTAATCTAACACTTATAAAGAAAGTTTTAATCTTTGCACAAAAGTTTTAAAACTAATTATATTTGAGTATATTGGGTTTACAAAAGTTCAAGTAAATTTTATTAATACCAAACTTTAACAGTTGATATACGGTTAATCTTCTATCTTTACAAGTGGTTTTATTATATAAAAATCTTATTAATTAAAAATTTGAAAGATCCCTACTAATCTTTCCTGTAAATAATAATTCTTACGGTCTCTCATACTAGTGTATTTAGGTATAGGAGAATTATATTCCTTCATAAAAAGAGAGTAAATAGACCTCTTTGTCCCTTACGTACGTTGAATAAGTTTTCGTCGTCATAGTCATACTTTGTTCAATTTTTCTTCAACCGAT
This sequence comes from Capra ibex, assembly GCA_006410555.1. NCBI lineage: Eukaryota > Metazoa > Chordata > Mammalia > Artiodactyla > Bovidae > Capra > Capra ibex. Next base: position 25,585,505 of record SJYO01046538.1, on the reverse strand, counting down.
CGTTTCAGATAAGAAAAGAATAGTTGTGACCTTTAGTAATTGACCTTCGAATTTTCTGGTGGGTATTACTGGAGCCAAAGTCTTAATTTTATATTATAATGCAAACATACCCGGATTATTGGATCCCAGATATTACTCTGTATGTAAAACCGGATATGAACTAAGGACAGGTGTCAGTTTCTGGTTCTTATACCGACTAATTTCCTTGTTTCGTGGAATACGTATAAGACGGTCTCAAGGGATGTTTCACTTTTTCTTTTACCCCTTCAAATTCCCTTATCTGTACAGATAGCGAGTGAATATGCAGTAACATTTTGTTGTGACTGTATTTTTCGTCACCGAACGACGCAGTTCGTTTTTAGTCGTATATACAGACTTGTTTTACAGGTACACCTGGTGACCAAACCAAAGTTATGACAAACGACTTCGTCGAAAACAAAAAACAAAAATTTTATTTAAAAATTTAAAATTAACCTCCAATTAATGAAATGTTATAACATCGTCGAAAACTTAGGTCTTTTTATTCATTTCTAGAGTTGAACTGTGCCTTAACATCTGATAAGAAAATCAATATGTTGTAAACTTGTAAAGAGATTTATGAAGAGACTTTCATAGTAATCTCATTAAAAAGACGACTCTTTTATGACATTGGTCAAATTCAGTGTTATGATAACTGATTCTATGAACATGAGTCCCTGAATCTTTCTTGACAATTAACAGTTTTCCACAGGATATTTTTTACACAAAGGTATGTCGAAGGTTTGAACATTCTAACCTACTGAACCAAAATTATAAAATGAAGAAGGTAGAAAGACAAATAGTATAAAATTTCTTATAAAAAGAAGAAAGGAGTGTATAGTTATAAAAATTATTTATAGTTACTGGATTCTCTGTTATAATGTCACCAAATTACATTTTAATGAGTGTTTCGTCTCAGTATCACCCAACTACTCGTGTCTTCAAACTGTACTAAAAGGATTAAGAATCTTGATGAAGTTCTACTCTGTAACTTTTAGTTAGAGTACGAAAAAGAAAAGATTTGTTAGTAGATACAGAATCTGATTAGGTATCTTCTCTCGTATCGTTTTATTTTAGTAATCTTTCTTTATGTACTATGACGAATACAAAAAACTGTGTCCCGTCCTATTAACAGGCATCTTTGTGCGATAGAGTAAAGGGTAAAGACTGTAATCAAGAACGACAGCATACCTCTATATGGTATAGGTATTAGTGCAAACCAAATTCATTTTGTTCTCCGACGTCTCGAACTAAAGAGTTATCCTTAACGTCATTCTTTAATTTTATTACCGAGAATACCGTTTTCTGACGACACTACTGTCATTCGATTAAAAGGTCCGAACTCTTAAAATTTTTACAAAACTGTTGGTTGTCACTTTTCGAAAGTAGGAATAAAGTGAGAATGTGATTCACGGTCCAAAAATACGTAAACATTAGTATCCGAAGAAGTTTACGTTCTTATAATCGTAATGACTGAACAAAAGGTAATAGTGTATTTCCGAGGATTGTGAAATCTCACAGGATGTATAACCAAATTCGAAGTCATGTTATTATTATTATTTGAAGTTTTGTCTCATAACATTCGGACTTCCACAGTCGTATCTTTAAACTTCTTTTATCTTTTGATACGTATTAGTTGTTTCTCCTTTGTCCTTATCCACTCTGTAGACAGTAACACGACCAAGATTTATTTTAGTACATAATTCAGAGTGCAACTGTGAAGTTTATCATCTCCTTACAAAAGTGAAATTACCTAAATTGAAGTCTAGAAAAGAAAAAAAAACGTTCCGTTTTAGACGTTTTGTGTCACTTTATATCCCATTTTCACAGGTGACAGTTTCTCTGCTTCCTATTATCTGATAAAATTATAAACTAAGATTTCAACCCGGTAGTCCTTAAATATTAACAAGGTATAAATAAAGTCTTGGGTACTTACGTGACAAGTGTAGTATGGACCTACAGTAAAGACTATAGACGTTTCGTTGTAATCTTTTTACTTATGTCAGAATAAGGAAGAGTAATGAGTACCAGTGAGAGACGTAAAATTATCTCTTTTTATCGGTCGCTACGGAAGAGATGTACATTCTGACTTACCTACTGGTTGTACTATAAGCTCGTTCTTACTTTTGACTCGAATATACTTTTCTGAAATAAGAAGATTACGTATTTTGTACTTTGACAATTGGACCTTGTAAACTTTTGGTTTAAATATCACTAACGTATAACATACCATTAATCAATATTAATCAGTCGTCAAGTGTACTGAATAATATTTCCATAATAGAACTGTGTTGGTTCTACACAAGAGGGTGTAATTATTCATACACATATGTACTACCGTTACCATTAGTGTTTTTCGGTAACAGTAGTAGATGTATATGGACGTCGGTACGTTAATTTTCTGCGAACGAGGAACTTCTTTTCGATACTGGTTGGATCTGTCTTATAATTTTTCGTCCCTGTAATGAAACGACTGTTTCCAGGTAGATAGTCTCCATACCAAAAAGGTCATCAGGACATACCTACACTCTCAACCTTATATTTCTTTCGACTCTTGGTTTCTTAAATACGAAAACTTGATGCCACAACCTCTTCTGAGAATCGACATAACTAGTATCTTATCGTCTTTGTGGTAGAACTCGTTATGTCTTTTACGGTATGTCCGTTATTACAAGAGAGAAGATCCAATGTTATGATCTTAACACATCACCGGTCTGTATATACCACCTTCTCTTTCAATGATTTTGTCTGAAAGAATAAACCCAACAAAGGAAAAGTGGAGAAAGAAAGAATGTCTAAAGTTTTGTGTTGGTTTCACCACTTTCATAAGGAGTATGAGCACAGAAGGATGTTTGTTTGTTTGTTTGTTTGTTTGTTTTTCCGACAAGTGTTTTCCATGAGGATAAGACAGACTCGAACGTGACAGTATAGAGTCGTCGTTGGCCGCCGTCACAGAAGGACAGTGTAGAAAGAGTCTGAACGTCTCATTTTCCCTTCTTATATCAAAATAAGATCCTCTTTCTGTAACCAGTGAAATCCTTCTATAGGAGAAAGTCAGTAAATATAAAAGGTTTTAATTTACGAATTTTACAGGTTCTTGACTCGGTAATTAGGGTTGAAATACCTACCTCTTTGATGTGTAAATTTTTCATACATTGATTACGTTTCCGTACGTCCGTTATTTGACGTCATGACCTTAAACTTTAGACTTCTGAGTAGTATACCAATTTCTAGTTACATGAAGGTGAGATGAAAAAGATGTGGGTGATACGTCATAGAAAAAAAGTCCACTTTTTTTTTTTTTTTTTTTTCCTGAGTTCTATGATTTAAGATTTCAGTCGTTTCCGGTGACTCGATCTTACTACCCTCATAAGAAAAAAAGGTACACTAGTAGAGAACCTCATAAAGTTTGATCGAAGTCAATATATTTATATATTATGGTCACAGTAGTATTTATCAAAACGAAAACTAAAGGTATCAGTCAAGTAACTCCGATCGTCAAAAGTAATGTCAAAGTTAAAATCCTAACAATTCTTGTAACTAGATTTTAATCTGAATAAAAGGTCCAAGTTTAAAGTCTTGCTAATGTAGTTTCATCACACTTGAAGTCGTTTGAGGAGTCACGGAGTCAAAATAGTAGGTATTTTATCCTTGTGTTTGTTATAGGAGTTCTCCCAACCATCTTTAATTTATTAAATTACATACGGTACGGGAGGGGTACGGTCATATATTATTTATGATACATTTTCAAACGATGATAAAAAATTTAACACAATTTAAATATTAATTCACTTCAAATAATTCCAAATACCGGTACAATAGATCTTTGTTTATTTTACAGTCTTCTGAATAAAGTGTTAGAGATAATACAAGTGAACTTTACCGGTAGGATTCATTTACTCCACCGTCGTTACCTCCGGTTCAATATTATCCGAGTGTCAGGAATCTCAAGAGACCGATAGAATCATACAATTCGGAACAGAAAAATCATTATTTTCTAACACCTCAGTCTTATTAAATAGTATCCTTCAGAATTTCTACGGTTCGAATAGTTGAAGACTAACAGTTTCCTTCCTGTCCATTGTAATCCTAATTTTTTACTTTCTCTAAACCTCTCACAAATAGTCTTCACTCAATATTCCTTTTTTTAACAGAACACTCGTTTGATCACTTTTCTGTACGTCACTCGAGATATTGATGATTACGTGTGATCGTATAATTTTCTAGACTCTTAAATAGGTTCTACTTACTATTTGTACATGTCTATAAAAATTCAGTCAAAAGGGGTTTACATACACACACAACACACACATTTAAAATTGGTCGTTATGAATTTTTTTTTTATAAAACCGGTACGACGTTCCGTACACCCTAGAGTCAAGGGGGTGGTCCCTAGGTTTGGTATGGTGAACGTACTCGTCGTTTTTCAGGACTGGTGACCTGGAGTTCGCTTCACAGATTAGTCGTTATGAGAATTGTTACGAAGACTTCTTAGATAAAACCCTTTTAAAGGGATCCAATCTGATTTAAGATGGTGACTCGTCCACCCAAAAGGCTTCCTTACTCCATATTTTATTATGTATTATTGTTTGTCTTAAGTGAATAACGTCCCGTAAAGTGATTTACGGAAGGTACACATCTGAGTTATGAGTATTACTAAGTTCCACATTCATAAGTAAGAAGAGTTAAGTACCCCGTTTCTTTGTGTTTCACAAATTTGTTGGTAGGATTCTAATCATTCTTTACATTAAACTGGATCCGATCTCAGATCGAAGTCACGAATCCCTAGGACCCGAGACTCAAGGTAATGAATAAATCCATCCCTTCTGTTCACTGTTCTCTTCCTTACCAAACTACCTCACCTATAAGTCCTTATTTTAAGTTCTCCACTTACTAGAATCTCGGTGACAACCGACAAACGTTCCTTTAGTCCTCCGTACTTCGTACCTTAGTAATCGTGAAATCTCTTAAAAATCTTGAGACTCTGAGGAAAACAATAATAAACATCAAAGTTATGATCATTTGTTGTTTTATTTTTGTTTACGTGTCCAACCCACCATCGTTTGTCCCTTCACTTTTTTTATATATACATATATATATATATATATATAAAACTCTTAGAAGATACACAATGTGTAGACTAAGAGTGACTGTACTTAATAAAAGTGAAATAGGGTACTGAATATTTGATCTTGATAAGACAAATAAAACATCTTCTCCTTTAACTCCGAATTTACTGAGTTGAACAGGAACTCAACTTATTATTTATTCTTTGTTTTCACCGTAAATTTAAGTCTACTCGGACTTTTCAAAGAGGACATTGTATCGGACTCTTTCACTTCCGATGTCCTCTACTACGAACTGAGTACTCACTCTCCTTGGGGTTCTTTGTCTCATTCACAATCGTCAGAAGTTTCCTTCATTTTCATCTAAAGGATGACCTTGCTACCTTTCATTCCGTTGTCTACACTTTTGTTAAATACACTTTTTCTTTTCGGAGGAGGTGTCCGTCGATTTTTTTACGTTTTTCTAGGGGTTAGACCTTCCTATTAGACCTCCTTACTGTCAGGATAGGATGTCGACTACTTCGTAGTGGGGTCTTACGTCCCGGATCGTACAACTCGTACCACCATAGAGTCGAGAGGAAGAGACGATCTACGAAAACTTTCTCACGTCGGACTTGTCGGTATCCTTCATAGAGACCTGGATCTCTCAATTGAATTGTAACTGTCCACTTGGGTTCTTCCTGATCGAATTAGTGTCTTCCTGATCGAAGGTACTATCTGGAGGAAGTACGGATGTAAAGTCTAGTCTACCGGATGATGAGAGAGGATACGGTATGTAAAATTCCGACTTTCGTTAATGTACTTTTATTTAAAATATAGTCTCTTGAATACACGTTACTTTTTTACTAGAGTTCACGTGAGCCATTCACAATGTATTTTAGGATTTAAAATTGGTGTCATCGTCGCAAAATCACTGAAGTGTAATATAGGTGTTTGTTAACGTTTAGATGAAATCCTTATCAAAATCCACGATATTCTCTATCGAAACCTTGTATGTACCAATTTCTTTGAGACGGTTACGGAATCAAGGTTCCTTCCGTCCAGTGTATAGTGAATCGACCGGTAGGTAGACTGTTTAAAATATCTATACGATTTTTTCTTGTGAAAATTTCCATGTAGAGTTACACTTAATTAGTGTATAGATGAATTAAAATAATTTCATAATTAACTATTATATAATCATTTGTTCACGTACATTGTTATATACAACTCTGGTAAATTTTCGGTCTGGGAAGGGGGTCGGATTATTGTACTGTCAAACAAAAAATACGGAATATTTTAGAAGTGTGTCGGAGAGAGGAGGAAAAAGTAAAAATGTTAGGGATAAGAAAAGACTTTGAACGTGACCTAGTTCGATAAAGTAGATTTTAAACGGTATCTAGGAAGTTATATAAGACGACGGACCTCATGACTTAAACTTCTTTGTACGGAGCACTCATCTTTTGTTTTTGTTAATATTTTTTTTAGTCTAAATCTAAATCTAATAACGATCTTCCCACAACTATATTTTTCTTGTGTGAAATAATAATTATTTGTAAGGATCTTGATCACAATTATAATAATATTACGAATAAATAAGTCTGTATTTTAAACAGACCACCAACGGTCTCTCCTCCCTCACCCATTTTGTCCACATAATATGTCTCACTTCATTCGGTCTTTCTTTTTGTGGTTATGTCATATGATTACGTATATATACCTTAAATCTTTCTACCATTACTATTGGGACATACGTTCTGTCGTTTTCTCTGTGTCTACATATCTTCAGAAAACCTGAGACACCCTCTCCCTCTCCCACCCTACTAAACCCTCTTCTCGTAACTTTGTACATATTATAGTATATACTTTGCTTAGCGGTCAGGTCCAAGCTACGTACTATGCCCTACGAACCCCGACCACGTGACCCTTCTGGGTCTCCCTACCATGCCCCTCCCTCCACCCTCCCCCCAAGTCTTACCCCCTGTGCACATGTGGGTACCGTCTAAGTACAACTCCATACCATTTTGGTTATGTTATAGTATTAATTGGAGGTTAATTTTATTTATTTAGATAAAAAATTTTTTTCTTTTTCTTACTCTTCATGTTTGAAAGTCAATAATTTATTTTTAGTCTCCCTGTTTTGTCCAGTGTCATCGATACAAGAAACTACTAAAAACGGTATTAATGAATATGATTATTTTACGAATTTATTATTTTACAATTATTATTTGATTATTTCAGGTTTTGAACACATGTTAAAATGTGAGTCCTAAACTCCACAAGAGAGTCTATATATACTCGAGATATGATAGTACCATAATCATCATCGTAGATATTTGTCAATGGTTAAGTTAGACCGTACACGGGTCAAATAAAGTGTTCTCGAAGTTTTTAAAGAAAACATTTTTCCTCAAAAGTTTTAGTATGAATGTTTTATAGTCTCTCTTTTATATTGTGGACGTAAGGTCAGGTTTAGTATATTTCCTCTTTATTGAGTATTTCATTTAGTAGAAAAAGTCTATTAAGTGAGTTTGTTACGTGGACGAAATATTACTAACGTGTATGTAGAGAAGTAAGTAAGGAAGTTGTCAGAAACCGTTTTGTGAGGGAAACACAGTTTACAATTCTTCTTATTCTTATCCTGGACTAAAGATCTTCGGTTAATTATTGTTTAGTTTTAAGTTATTACGTTTGTGGTACTATTTCCCTAGTGTTTCACGATTTCCTTATATGTCTCGATAACGTCGACTCCTTCTTCCCTTTCCGACTCGTTCTTCGTGTACAGAATCGTGCCAAAAGTTTGTTAAAAATGAATGGGTCGTGAGTATAGACGAGTACGAAAATCTATGAAAAATATCGAACAGAAAAAATTAAATTCGTTTCGATCTTGAAGAAGAGGTATTTATCGAGGTGTCATGGAGTAACAAAGACTGAAAGAAGGGATTTTGGTCCTCATCCTATATGTAACAGTTCTAATAACACAACATAGTACTACTACTGAAATTCGACTTAATATAATACATATTTATAAATTCTCGTAACATCACTCTTTTCCCATTTTTGTTTATTTACCTCCCTTTTTTTGGTAACATAATACATATTAATCGTTTTTTATCATTGTTTTCAAAGGGGTCTGTAGATTTCGTTTTACCTTTGATGGGTTCTCGGAGTAATCTCCTTCCCTTATTGTATTAATTTAGAGGAATTTCGGGAAACACGAATATAGTAACATAAAAACAGATTCCGTAGTAAGACTCTGTAAATTTCCCTTCGTCATTCCCAAGTGACGGAGGGAGGGACTAAGGAGGGGTTGTGATTCAAGATTACCTAGACAAAAAGGAGGAAGGATTACACCGAGACTCCACTATCCCTTCGACTAGGAGTGAACTTCGTTTCTTAGTTCTAACCAGTCGAGGATAAAGTCTACCTTCAAATAAAACAAGAACGAACCATAAGAGTTCTTAAGTCTATTTAATTTTTACCTTAATGTCTTAAATTACCGATCTATGAATTTTGTTAACTAAAGTCGAAGGATGTGTGTGTGTGTTTGTTTTATTTCTAGATGTTAACATCTACAATGTTTATAATAGACCATGTACTCTTAATATTTAGAATACGTTACGGTAAATACGTCAAGTAGTATCGGTTTTAATACTTTTCTGATATTACTTTAGTCAAACAGTATCGTCAACAAATGTATTATACGTTAAAAAAATTTACGTTGAAAGTGACTATAAGAAACAAGAATACAGACAGTGAAAAAAACAACAAATAAAAATTTCATATGTAAATTCAATATGTTGTTCTAAAAAATTCCAGATGTCCTACTCAGTCTGTACTGAATCACTGATTGGTTATTGTCGTGTTACTAAATTGTATACAGTTTAATGTTTTAATAATGGTGTTAGTTCAATTAATTGTGTGTTTAGTGAAGTGTATCAATGGTGAAAGGTACACATTATTCTTGTCAATTCTAGATGAGAACAAGTACATACCGTAATTCACAATAACAGAATACTGTTTTAGAAACTATGAGTAGACGGTTAAACAGGTAAATAGGTTTTTACAGTAATAAAAATTTTAGTTACAAATCACAGTTACATCATTTTATAAGTTTTAAGAAATAAATTGTCCTTCGAGACGAGTAACCATACACCGCCGGACCTACCCTCCCGTCAAACCCCTTCTTACCTATGTACATATACATACCGACTCAAGGAAACGATAGATGGACTTTGACAGTTTTGTACCAATTAACCGATATGAGATTGTATTTGATGTTTCAATCATTTTACAAAAATTTAGACTGAACATCAACCCGCACTAATAGGACTTAAAATCATATCTGATACTAGGACGAAATTAAGAAACGGATTAAAAGACGGTATGAACAAAGAACTGTCCACATGATGACAACAAATGAGGGATTCAACACAGACCGAGACACGTTGGGGTACCTGACATCGTACGGTCGTAGGAGACATGAGGTCGTTATGCACCTCAAACAAGTTTAAGTACAGGTAACCCCACCACTACGATAGATTAGAGTAGAGTAGGAGGCGACAGGTGAAGAGGAAAATGGTAGTTAGAAAAGGTCGTAGTTCTAGAAAAGGTTATTCAGTCGAGAAGTGTAGTCCACCGGTTTCATAACCTCGAAGTCGAAGTCTTAGTCAGGAAGCTTACTTATAAGTACCAACTAAAGGAAATCCTAACTGAAGAAACTGGAGGTAAGTCAAGTTCCCTGAGAGTTTTCAGAATAGATCGCGATGTTAAATTTTCGTAGTTAAAGAAGTCACGAGACTGAAGAAATTCCAGGTCGAGAATGTAGGTGTGTCCTGATGACCTTTTTGGTGTCGAAACTAATCTACCTGGGAACGACCGTTTAACTACGGACAAAAAAAATTTAATTGACAGAGCCAAACAGTATCGAAAAGAATGTTCCTCGTTGGCAGAAAATTAAAGTACCGACGTCAGTGGTAGATGTCATTAAAAACTCAGGTTCTTTAATTTTCGACAGTGACGAAGGTTAAAAAGGGGAAGATAAATGGTACTTCACTACCCCGGTCAACGGTACTAGAATTAAAAAACTTACAACTCAGAATTCGGTCAAAAATAAGTGAGAGGAGAAAGTAGGAGTACTTCTCCGAGAAATCGAGAAACAGGAAAGACAGTAATCTCACCATAGTAGACACATAGATTTCGACAACTATGAAGAGAACCGTTAGAACGAACACTAAGGTCGAACACTGAGTGGATCGGACCGTAAAACGTATTACATAAGACGTATATTCAATTTATTATTTGTCCCACTGTTATATGTCGGAACTACATGAGGAAAGGGTTAAAACTTGGCCCGGGAACAAGGTACAGGTCAAGATTGACAACGAAGAACTGAACGTATGTCCAAAGAGTTCTCCGTCCATTCTACCAGGCCATGAGGGTAAAGGAATTCTTAAAAGATGTCAAACAACACTAGGTGTGTCACCTTCCGAAATCTCATCAGTTACTTCGTCTTCATCCACAAAAAGACCTTAAGGGAACGAAAGAGGTACTAGGTCGCGTACAACCATTAAACTAAACAGAGAGAAGACGGAAAAGATTTAGGTCGAACTTGTAGACCTTCAAGAGTCAAGTGCATGCCAACTTCGGATTGAACTTCCTAAAACTCGTATTGGAACGATCGTACACTTTATTCGTGTTAAATTACCATTAAATTTGTGATAAACTGTAACAGAAAGAAACCCTAACCTTACTTCGACTGGAAAAGGTCAGGACACCGGTGACGACTCGAAAGGTTTGAACGACCGTATAACTTATGTCGTGAAATTGTGGTAGTAGGAAACCTAAACTTCATCGAGTTGACCTTAAGATAAAGAAGATAATCGAAACAAAGATCATTACGAAGAATTCCCGGTGGACTGAAGTATGAGGTCCTACAGACCGAGATCCACTCACTGGTGTGGAAACAGTAATAAAACCAGTATTTCTGGAAAAAACATATCAAGAAGACACATAAGAACGGTAGGGAAGAGTTAGAGAAGACAAAGAGAATCCAGGAATGGTATGTAAGGTTGAAAAGTTATGGGGACGTATGAAACCCGGGAGTTTTGTGTAAAGGAGGGGAACATATGGACCTTTTGAGGAGAATCAGTATGAAGTTTATAGACTAGTTAGTCACAGAGGAAATTTTGTAGAAAAATCTTGGTCGGAGAGGAGACACAGGGGTTTACAACTTTATATAAGACTTTCTCGTAATGTATGTCGTGAAATAATACCTACAAAGAAGATAAGAGGTAATCTGACTCCTACGGAACTCCCCCTACCATAAATAAATCCCAGGAGGAGGTAGGGTTACGGATCGTGTAATCCGTGAGTTTATCAGAACTGCCTAATTATTATCAGTTACCAGACACAAAACTTTTGATACGATGTTAATTAGTACTTCACTTTCAATCATGGATAATAACTTCATACGACGATTAATGGATTAGGTAAATCAGATGAAAACACTAGTGACAGTGTCGTGTTAAAATTAATCTGACCAATATTACGTTCTGTTTTCAATTTAACTCTTCTTTACACTAAGAAAACCACCGTCCTTCATGTGTCCCAATCTTCCGTTCTTTTATTCTAGAACAGAGACGAAAATGGGTGTGAAATATACTAAAAGATAAAGAAGTCAACTTTCGTAACTCGATCTACAGAAGACTTTATATAACGTTGAGACACTAAACGTTTGTTGACCACTAAACGGGTAGGGAGTGATGAAGACGGTTGTACATGAACCGGAACGATGATAAATTTTAAATTACAACAATTATATTTTTTCAGACTTAATAATTGCATAAACAACATATTAATATAGAGTGTACTCGTCAAGGACTTTATGGACGGGTATAAAAGTATTGACTTGTCATGTTGCTTTTCGTTTCACATTAGTAAGTCTTAGGATTAGACTATCTAGGTGGTGATAAATTGCTACGGTGGTACATTTGTGTTTGGAAGTCCTGAGGACCCACGTCTTCTCGTGTGTGTGTGTGTTTTTTTAGGAGAATGTAAAATTTATGAAAATGGACCCTTACTGTGTGTAGTGGAAGGGAGTGTAAGATAGTCGGTTTAATTAAGTGTTTCGGTTTTTATTAACTTTCCCCCACTCAAGGGTCTTCCTATTTGTCCTTAACACCAGATGGTGTGTTAGAATTTTGTTTGCTCGTTTGTTTGTTTTTTCGGATGAAAGAACATTGTATAAGGAGAAGGAGGTAAGATTAAACACGTATAATAAAGTACCATAATTCACATTAAGATGCCACAAGGGTTAATTAAACTTAAACTTACATACTCATCTAGTTTTTACAAGATTGTTCTGAAAACGAAATGGTGATGAAGTACGTCTTATGCTCCAACCAAGGATAAGAAGTTATTGTATTACGTTACGAGATTCCTGAGGGACTTTATGTTAAAACTACACATTCTATTAGGTAACATAACAAGTTAACCGGAGGTCTTTCAGTAGTTCAATTTTCAAATAATTGGTATGACTATAAATATCAGATGGATGACATATACTCTTCGGTCAGATTTTTCAGGTCTTCACATCCAAGGTCCGTCTTATACCATCCGAACGACTAGTCAAGTACCTCACTCTTGTCATTGTGTTCTGTTTTTTTTAATGACTCGAGACTTTCACTACTTATTACAATTTGTGATCATTTCATTTTAGTAATTTAAAATAGAAGTCAAGTCAAGTTACCGAGTCAGTACAGACTGAGAAACGTTGGGGTACCTGACGTCGTGCAGTCCGAAGGGACAAGCAGTGGTTGGGCACCTCAAATGAGTTAGAGTACAGGTAACACCTCTTCCGTTATCGTGGGGTAAGGTCACGAGAACGGACCTTTTAGGGTACCTACCTCCTCGGACAATCCGACGTCAGGTACCCCAGCGATTCTCAGCCTGTGATGACTCTTTCAAGTGAAAGTGAAAAGTGAAAGTACGTAACCTCTTCCTTCACCTTTGGGTGAGGTCACAAGAACGGACCTCTTAGGGTCCCTGTCGCCCCGGATCACTCGACGGCAGATACCCCAGCGTGTCTCAGCCTGTGTTGACTTCGCTGAATCGTCGTCGTCGTCGTACAGGTGACTCAGTCACTACGGTAGGTTGGTAGAGTAGGAGACAGTAGGGGAAGACGAGGACGGGAGTTAGAAAGGGTCGTAATCTCAGAAAAGTTTAAAATAGAATAAGATTGTTTTATCCACCTGTAAGTTGCCCATACATTCCTGTTAGATCTACTATTTTATTATACGAGTTTCCCTCTTACCCTTAAACTCCCTATAAATCTTTTCTCATTAATTTGTAAACTACATCCTAATTACAAAAACAAAAAAATAACGAAATTCTGTATCGTCCTTTATTTGTCCTTATCCTTACAATTCTTATATCTCCTTACAAGTACAGTGAATAAAATATACTTTACAGGTATATCAGTTATTTTTTACATTCGTTTCCGCCTTTCGTTTCTTACTTTCGATGTTGTTTTCAAACCTTAACTATAGTATTCCCTGTCTTAAAATCATTACTCCAACTGTCTCTTACCTTTTTTTTCCGTTTTTTTCGGGGACACTTCCTATTCAAAAATTGACTGACTTACATCCCTATTCTCTTTTTTTAGTGTCTACCTGGTTTTCTAACTCAGACCCCTTGCTCTTTCATAAGTTTCCTAAGTAATTTTATATTTAATCCTTCTACACCCAAAATCACTCTTGTATATTTAAATAGAAATTTGGAATTCTAATTATACTATTACCTTGATTTTCATCTGAACCGTCTACCTTTACCTTTTCTCTTATGAATGTTCTATGTGCGCGTGTATGTGTGTGTGTGTGTGTGTGTGTATATACATACATTCAAGGACTGGTTGAAACTTTTCGTATTGGTCCTGTTTAAAATATATATATATATATATATATATATATATATATATATCTCTCTCTCTCTCTCTCTCTCTCTCTATTAAATCGAGAGTGTAGATTTTTATACTCTACTTAATATATTTACCTACTGTGAGACATTTCCTTTTTCACATAACCGTATTGTTTTCTCCCGACTACTTCCGGGTGTTTACCCCTGATACTCCTTCTCCTTCTCTGTTGTTTACACTTTTTGACGGTTAAGACTCATACTTTTTATGATCAATATATCTAGGAAGACGTACTCATCCGTTGATAAACCTAATCAGACAAAAGTGTATCTGGTAAAGAACAACAACGGTCTATACGAGATCTTCCTCTCGACTTGAACGACATTCTTACTGGTCCTACATAATTGAGACGATAAATGATCGTCATTTTTAATTCTGTACAAATACAAGGGAAGAATTGGTCGCAGGAGTAAAGAGGTTGTTCTCTATTATAGTTGAAATAAACGACACTCCTATGTATACTATTACGTGTATTATACTGTATTTATATCATATTATATATTATATATCTAATTATATCATATCATAACATTATGGACAGTGGTAAAGATTATTTCGAAACTATATTAGTATTTAACTTAGATCTGTGTCCCACAAAATTAGATAAATAGATGTGTTATAGACGATTTACTGAATGTACGTCGTTACACGAGTTATTTATAAACAACGTAAATCTTGACCCTTTTCTATCAGAAACCCTAATCTTTCGGTTGACGTTTTCCAATTCCAGTAATAAGTAAGTCTTAATAGGGTCTTCTGTAAAAATTTCAACGGATTTACATGAAAGTATCACAAGTACCCCGAGAGTTCCGTTTTTACAACTCCACCAAACGGTAAGGGAAGAGGTCACCTGGTGTAAAACAGTCTTGAGAGGTGGTACTGGGTAATTTGAACCCACCGAGATGTACCGTACTGAGTATCAAAGTAACTCAATCTACTCCGACACTAGGTACACGAGTCAAACCAATCAAAAGACACTAACACCAAAAGTAAGACAGACAGGAGACTACCTACTCCTATTCTCCGAACACCTTCGAAGGACTACCCTCCCTGACCGACACCCCTTTTGACCCAGAACGAAACCACCCGTTCCGGTACGAGTCATTTAGAAATTAAAAGAGGACTACCCACTCCGACACAAGGGAGGGACATCATGCTGTGGAAGAAGTTTTCCTGAATACGGTCGTGCGACGACGAGGGTCCTGACAATATCAGTCTAAGGGACTGGGATGCCACCCGGTGACATCTGGATCCGGGAGTGACCTCTGAGAACTTGTGAGTGTCTCTTAAGGTCTTTTTGTAGATGAAGACGAAGACTGATCCGATTCCAGACTACATAGTCTTAGGTTGATCATATTTTTGCTTATATCCCTCTGTATTTATACAACGATATAAGTAAATCTTTGACGTTTCGACTAGGTAATTCTTTTATTTTTGCTCCTATTTGTCTTTAAAAGATGTTCGTTGAAGAAAGACAATCACGTAAAACTAAAGAACGGAGACCTTTCAAGACAATGACTGTTTTCTGTTAACATAGGAGTATCCCTATTTCTTTCTCCCATTCGTTCCACTACTATTCGACTAAAATACCATTAATTCCTATATCTATTACAATATAACTGACCGATTATCTATAAAACCTTCTGAGTCAAGTCAGCGAATCAGTACGGGCTAAGAAACACTGGTGTACCTGGCGTCGTATGATCCGAAGGGACAGGTAGTGGTTGAGGGTCTCGAACACGTTTGATTACAGGTACCTCAGTTACTACGGTAGGTTGGTAGAGTAGGAGACAACAGGGGAAGAGGAGGACGTAAGTTAGAAAGGGTCGTAGTCCCAGAAAGGGACACTTAGTCAAGAAACGTCGTCCACCGGTTTCATAATCTCAAAGTCGAAGTTGTAGTCAGGAAGGTTATTTACAAGTCCTGTCTAAAGGAAATCCTAACTGACCAAGCTAAAGGAACGTCAGGTTTCCTGAGAGTTCTCAGAAGAAGTTGTGGTGTCAAGTTTTCGTAGTTACGAAGTCACGAGTCGAAAGAAATATCACGTTGAGACTGTAGGTATGTACTGATGATCTTTTTGGTATCGAAACTAATCTATCTGGAAACAACCGTTTCATTGTAGAGTCGAAAAATTACACGACAGATCCAAACAGTATCGAAAAGAAGGTTCCTCGTTCACAGAAAATTAAAGTACCAACGTCAGTGTTAGACGTCACTAAAACCTCGGGTTCTTTTATTTCAGAGAGTGACAAAGGTAACTAAACGGTACTTCACTACCTTGGTCTGCGGTACTAGAAACAAAAGACTTACGATTCAAAATTCGGTCGAAAAAGTGAGAGGAGAGAGTGAAAGTAGTTCTCCGAGAAATCAAGGACAAGTGAAAGACGGTATTCCCACCATAATAAACGTATAGACTCCAATAACTATAAAGACGACCGTTAGAACTAAGGTCGAATACGAAGTAGGTCGGTCCGTGAAGTGTATTACATCAGACTTATATTCAATTTATTCGTCCCACTGTTGTACGTCGGAACTACATGAAGAAGGAGAAAAAAAAAAAACCTTCTGATTCAAAAGACTTATTTTAAATAATTCAAAAAGTCATATTCTTTACCTTATGTCTGTGTACACAATTATATTAATATTTTAATGTAACTTAAGTCATTTATAAGAGATAGTCGAGGAATAATAAGATTTAATTAAGGAAGACTGTTTTAAGAACTGGTTCAAACTTTTCACATTTGGTCCCGTCTATATAAGATATAAATGAATCCAGTGTGTTCTAGTCTAAAAGATGACTCGAGTCAAGTCAAGTCAAGTCAACGAGTCACCACAAGCTGAGAAACTCTGGGGTACTTAACGTCGTACGGTCCGGAGGGACTGGTAGTGGTTGAGGGCCTCAAGTGGGTTTGGGTGTAGGTAGCTCAGTCACTACGGTAGGTCTGTAGAGTAGGAGACAGCAAGGGAAGAGGAGAACGGGGGTTAGGAAGGGTCGTAGTCTCAGAAAAGGTCACTCAGTTGAGAAGTGTACTCCACCGGTTTCATGACCTCAAAGTCGAAATCGTAGTAAGGAAGGTTTCTTGGGGGTCCCGACTAGAGGAAATCTTACCTGACCAACCTAGAGGAACGTCAGGTTCGCTGAGAGTTCTCAGAAGAGGTTGTGGTGTCAAGTTTTCGTAGTTAAGAAGTCGCGAGTCGAAAGAAGTGTAGGTTGAGAGTGTAGTTATGTACTGGTGTCCTTTTTGGTATCGGAACTGATCTACCTGGAAACAACCGTTTCATTACAGAGACGAAAAATTATACGATAGATCCAACCAGTATTGAAAGGAAGGTTCCTCATTCCCAGAAAATTAAAGTACCGACGTCAGTGGTAGACGTCACTAAAACATGGATTAATAATAGTACTCACAGAAGAAACTGAGTTCAGTATAAATTCAATTACACAAGTGACGACAATAACCATGGACCACTTTCAAACTCACTACCACAGAGACTATCATAATGGTACCATTAATTACCTTTAACGATCACCAATGATCACCAACTATTTCGGTCAGGAGTTCCCAGGTTAAAAGACTTTGGGTGTCCCTTTTTATTCTCGACCTTTTACTTGGTGAACCAATATATATAAAAAGAGTAACAACGTTCCTCTGATAAAAGCTCTGACTAACACTGTCCTTATTTTTCTGTTCCTGTAGTCGGGGTTTGACAGTCTTAGGATCGTAAGAACGTCGAAGAAAGGACTATATACGGTTACTGAATACGGTTTTTCTTTTTTTTTTTTTTCCTTCTTTTGAAAGAAAAGACTTTCTACTACAGATGTATAGACCACGTAACCCATTCCTTATTATGTCCACTATAAGAATAACAAAAAGAAATTCCTGTCTAGATTAAAGATGCATTCTCTCAGTCTTTTAGAACAGTGTTTGAAAGAAGATTCGTTAATGACTGGGTTTCAACTTTTCATTGAGAGAAAGTAGATGTTGTAATTCGGGTTAGTAACTATAAAAAATAAGTGGTCCGAGACACGAGATCAACATGTCTTGAACCTTAAATCACACGGTGTTGGTGAGACACTCTAACAATAATGACAACTGTAAGACTTCCTACTCTTTTGATAGAGTCTCAAAGTCAGGGAACAAGTTATAACGTACTGATACTTCACCACAGTATCACGAAAATATAGACCCAGATGGACTGAGATTTTACATACACGAAAGGTAGTATTACTACGACGGAGGAAGAGGCGTGATTTGATTGTTGTTGTTTTTTAGGTTTGACTATATACCCTCTCATTTAGGTTCTGTCTTTCTTTTCTTAGAATTTTCTTCTCTTTCATTCTTTTTGGTACTCTTTATAACGAACGGACAAAAAAAAAAAAAAATTCCCTCTTATTCCTACTTATTGACACAGAGTTGAACGGTTTAATTAGTTCCAACTAATCTCCGATTTAGAACAGTTTTCCTTAAGATGACTCATCGGTAACCCATTAAATTAGTCCTATTCCAACCGTTCTTAATTTCTCCCTTTCAGTGAATTACACCTTTTTAGGGATCGATTAAAATTC
This sequence comes from Capra ibex, assembly GCA_006410555.1. Classification (NCBI taxonomy): domain Eukaryota; kingdom Metazoa; phylum Chordata; class Mammalia; order Artiodactyla; family Bovidae; genus Capra; species Capra ibex. The sequence continues at coordinate 25,566,901 of SJYO01046538.1, read as the reverse complement.
TTTTTCATCAGTCTTCAATAACTGATGGAGGAAACAAATTTATAATTCATTAAAATAAGACTTTTGTATCACAATATTACAGGGTATATCGAATAAAAATTGGGTTTGATTTCGAATTGGTTGGTTTTGGAATCACTTTAAAACATTTGTCTAGGAGTACTTGACCTGACGATGAGTAAACATAAAATACATATTTTTAAAAGTCAGTCTCGTCTTTCACAGTAAGACCTGAGTTGAGTGTCTATTCAGGAATAAAGATTATGGAGAATGAAGCGTATACCGGAATATGTGTAAGGAACTCAAGGACATTTAGAAAAGTTAATGGATATTTAACCTCTTTTGGACACAAAATTCTAAAAACACTCCTACCTTAATCTATTATTTCCAGTATCGTAAAACACTTATTAAAATACGTTTATTCCACCATTAATATTGGATACATGAAGGTTAACCGAAGAGTCTGATCATCTTTTAAGTTTAAATAATAACATTGTTAATGACAAGTGAAGTCACTAAAAAAAGTTCAAAAGTAGGAAAGAGTCCATATTAAACTGTCACCTTACCTATCGCCAAACACCGTAAAGGTCAAAAGTAAGACTTAAATAACATTATCTTTTTAGTTAAATAAAAAGTATTTTAACTAAGATTTAAAATCTTAATTTTTTAGACGTTCATTCGGAAATAAAGACAATGACGAATCCACACACTAGAACCTGTTCAGTAAGTCGGAGAGGTTTCATATAAAAAAGAAGTAAATATCTTGTCTTTGTCCTCTTTAGTCTTTCTAGTACGTATATGTTTCTAAATAAGTGAAATCACGTGGTAGAAAAGGAAATAGGGATCTTCAAAACGTAAAGTCGATATTTAGGTCGTCTAAATGAAAGTGGATACATTAACACTATAAGTCCGGACTAACTAACAAGGAACTTCCCTTCCTTGTACGGTCTAAGGGGGGAAACAGGATGTACGAGAAACCACAAAGACTTTAACTTTTCGTCGTTCAAGGAAAAAGTCTTACTGGTCGACACACCCGAATCGAACGATTTACGTCGATCTTCGTTTTATTAGTCCTTTTATTGTCCTGTGTCGACTCGAGAGTCCAACTGAATCTCGTACATAAACCGTGTCGTCGGATTAAAGAATAATAGAATACGTACCTCAATTACTCTGAGTAATCACTGTCTATGACGAACACATGGAACGGTTTACGTTACCCATATAATAAAAATGTCTAAATGAGTTACTATATGGATAAGTTGGTTTTTGATGGATAGTTAAAACACAATTCGGGACATGAACCGTGATTTAAAAAAAAAAAAATACTCATTTAGTTCCAGTGACGAAAGGTTCTTATAGTTTACATCTTACTTCCTCCTCGTAGATGTATTAACTGATAAAATGTTGATACTCTTTAGAATCTACGTATTATCCCATACTAATTGGGATGGGTGCAACACCTCCTCCGTCGGAAGAATGTATTTCAATTAAAACAACTTACGTTGAAGATTTTCAGTGTCATTCCCTTGTCCTTTCGATTTTAATTTGTTTTGCGTTTATCCGATCTAAAGTTATAAGAGTACTCGATCTTCTATTAAACGAAGTGTCTTGTTACTAAGGGTTTATAAAAAGGGGAACAGAGAAGAACTTAAAGGTTCTTAAACCTTTTACAAAGGTTACCTTTGTGTTAGAGAATTTTGATAGAAGATGGTTAAATACTAGTTTTATCTAGTGAAGAGACCATACAATCTGACGTTTCATGTACCTGACGTTCTTCTAGGTTGGTCAGGTAGGATTTCCTCTAGTCAGGACTCACAAGTAACCATCCTGACTACAACTTCGGCTTTGAGGTTATGTAACCGGTGGACTACGCTTCTCGACTGAGTAAACTTTTCTGGAACTACTACCCTTTCTAACTCCCGTCCTCCTCTTCCCTTACTGTCTCCTACTCTACCAACCTACAGTAGTGACTGAGTTACCCGTACCCAAATACATCTGAGGTCCTCAACCACTACCTGCCCCTCCGGACCGTACGACACCAAGTGCCACAGTGTTTCTCAGCCTGTGCTGACTCACTGACTTGACCTTGATCTTAGCGATATAATCTCGACTTCGGTGTTCTGTAAAATTTTAGATCTTTCTTCCACATTTTCTACGAACGGTTTCCACAAGTGTTAGGTAGGAAGATTTTGTGACCTTCCCAACTGAGGTGGGAACGGTTATCCGTAAACCTCCATATTTCTCTGACACTGTATGAGTTTCAAGGGAATCAGAGTGATAGGTGAAAACAATTTGATTTGGACGTCTTTGTCTTCGGGATATGTTACGGATTACAAATCTTTTAGATAAGGTGACGAAATTTTCTACTGACAGTTACTCACGGTCATGGAACATGTAGTGGGGAGAAAAGATCTTGGAACCTCTAGATTAACTCTACTCACTATCACTATCCTTCGTCTTAATTTGTGTAGTTTACAAGAATAAATTTACTTAGAGAACTTTTTTATAAAGACGTCTACTGGACTATGTAGAAAAATGTTTTTTAGTTTTCGATTTAAAGATTACCTAAAGGAAAACGGAGATCGACGAGTCTACTACACGATTTTTACGGTAACCCTCGAGTCTTTACCCCTCTGACATATCACGTCACCAATGGTTGAGACTGAACCTCAAGAGTCTGAACCGACGAAAGGTTACAGAAGAGATCAAAAAGAACACACGGGAACCCTATCAATCGTACGTAACAGGAGTTAAAGAAGTGACCATCTTACTCCTGATATTACTATTACTATGGATGTAGTCTCTAACCTACCCACTTATGTGTTTTTAAGTATTTCGGACTGAGTGATAGTCGTGAGTTTTCACAATCGATAATATAATTGTTGAAATAGTGGAGAGAGGAAAGGAATTTCACAAAATATAGTGTGAAATGAAGTAAGAGATATATAGGAGTTAAGATAAGACTTTATACCTTTTATATATTGAGATTACTTTTTCCTGATCGAAGACTCTGGTCATCTGCACCGAAATCTTAGCCCTAGGGGATAAGAGACATCGGAACCTCTTTTATATATTGGAAAGACAGTCAATAGAAATTTGACAGAAACGTCCGGTAACATGTCTGATTTACTTTAGTAAATATACCACAACGAGTTATAAACCATCAAGGAAGGTGACGAAGAAACATATAGAGTGAAAAAACAACAAAGAACGTCAGTGCACCACCCTTGTCGTTACGGGTGATCGGACCCTATCAATCTCAATCTTGTAGACACCACTAAAACCCGAAGTCCGATTGTCCGACTTGAGTACTCGTGAAAGTTTAGGTTTTAAAGTTCGTATGTAAAAAAACTGACTGGTGTTGACTTCGTTGGATCGTCGTCGTCCTCCTTTTCTTCTTCTTTCCCTTTACTTCAGTCTCGTGTCCTTAAGTCTTTAGAGTAAAAAAAGAGTCTTTCCCCTATACCATTTCTCCATGAGACGTCGTAAATCTTTCCCATGTGCACGTTTTAATTCCCAAGGTAATATTTTTCCCGAAAACTCTCCCTTCGATGTATAATCATTATTGTCCATTTGTCTTTAAAAAAGTTACGAAAAGTATTTTCAAGTAAATAAAGAGTGGAATGTTTCATATATACTGACAACGGAGATAAATGTTCACTCCTCTGACTCCTTGTCTTTTCACTTCATGGAAAGGGTCCAAGTGTGAGTCCGGTGGACCGAGGGCAAATGTAAAGGAGTAGTAGGGATGTGGTACGACGGAGACGTGAGTATATCTATTACCCGATGTTGACGTCTAGTCATTGAGTTTGTACCTGGAGTTTGAGGACTTTAGCCTCCTGTGTGTGGTCTCCGAAACATAATTTCTATTACCTTCACTATAAAAAGTTTTCATAGATGACTATGGCTAGTGAACTCCACGAGAGATTTATAGGGACAACGACGACGATTCAGTGAAGTCAGCACAGGCTGGGAGTCACTGGGGTACCTGACGTCGAATGGTCCGAGGAAGTGGGTATCCTAAAAGGTCCGTTCTCATGACCTCACCTAACGGTAACGGAAGAGGCGATTTGTAGGGACGACGACGACGACGACGATTCAGCGAAATCAGCACAGGCTGAGACACACTGGGGTATCTACCGTCGGGTGGTCCGAGGGGACAGGGACCCTAAGAAAGAGGTCCGTTCTTGTGACCTCACCCAACGGTAAAGGAAGAGGTTACGAACTTTCACTTTTCACTTTCACTTCATTCAGTGAGTCAGCACAGACCGAGAAGCGCTGGGGTACCTGACGTCGGATGGTCTGAGGAGGCAGGTACCCTAAAAGGTCCGTTCTCATGACCTCACCCCACGGTAACGGAAGAGGTTTGTAGGGATCTGGATCTCTTTGTTAGATGTCCCTCTTCAGTTCACGGGGTTCGACTACTAAAATAATATTTCTTTCTGACCCTTTGTGGTTTATCCTACTTATTACTTTTTCAGAAATTCCGTCATGAAGAGTGTGAACTTATACTTGTGTTTAGTGGATCTCTAGTACAGTTTCAAGTCGACACCCCAGGCACAAAGACGTGAATGGTTTTTGACGGTCCAATACGGTCACGATGACCATATAGTTGGTCTTAAACTTTTCGTTCCGAGATCAATTACTGAGTCGTCCGATTCTAGGCACCGAGTAAATGGCAATCGGTACGACGACGATTCAGCGAAGTCAGTACAGGCTGAGACACTGGGGTATCTGCCGTCGGGTGGTCCGAGGGGACAGGGACCCTAAGAGGTCCATTTTTGTGACCTCACCCAACGGTAAAGGAAGAGGTTATGTAATTTCACTTTTCACTTTCATTTCAGCGAGTCAGCACGGCCTGAGAATCGCTGGGGTACGTGACGTCGTATGGTCCGAGGAAGCAGGTACCCTAAAAGGTCCGTTCTCATGACCTCACCCCACGGTAACGGAAGAGGCTGACAATCGGTATTGGAATCGGAAAATTATTCGTTTCGGTAGTGGACTCAACAAACATGTTTTACGTTTAAGGTCACAAGGGAGAATATCTGAGACTAAATGGTCTGTACCAACCAATAGTCTTCAACTGAAAAATTTTGGTTATTATAGTTCACTAAACTAAGACGACGTCCATCAGGAGTTAGGATAAAAGGTAACTGTTTGTGACTTTTACGGTATCCTTAGTTTCGTGAGATTTCCACCTTCCTTATCGTCACACGGTAATATCTTCAGTAAGTTAGGGAGCCAAAATAGTGGGTATTGGACCTCTCTTATTATACACGGAAATATCTCAACAATCCTATTTTACTCTATTCCGTACTTTCGTTTCTTGTCGACTCGGTGGGATAAGTTTCCCAGTTGCCTTTATCCTATACCTAGGTCCTTTCTTGGTAAAAACTGGTTTGTCGTCTTTTCGAAAGGAGATAAAAGAACTAAGACTCCGATATTTCCGTTAAATATTTTAGCGGTGTAAGTGAGATAGGTAAATGATCGATTCGTCCTGATTAAGGACAGGTAATAATATTTTACTATCACCAAGAGAGAGAGTTATATATAAAGTACGGGTGTTCATCTCCGTGTGTGCACACATATAGGTATGGATAGATGTATATAGGTATAGGTGTCGCCATATATATTTTATATATATGAACGTCTATTCGTTGTTTCTATATTGCATATACAAATTTAAAATATCTAAAGAACTCTAAGATTCTGTACGTTATATCGATTGGAAATTTTGTTACGATTACATCGACGATGTTATACTGTAAAATTGTTATGGAAAAATTATTACGTAGAAGAATTTACAATTCGACTAAGTATACAATATAAGGGTTGATAATTTGTTCAAGATAGATCTTATAGTTTTCCTTATACCTTTCATGTCTTAAAATAATGTCTTTAAAGATTACTTAGTATCAACAGATGATAATACTCACACAGAATTGGGACGAACTTTAAAATAATGAAAAAAATCTCCTTCTCCCAGAAGTCGAAGAAAGAGTCTGGTACAAAATAACCTAATTTTCCTTTTTTTTTTTCCGTTGGAAGTTTCATGATAGTAAGTGACGGACACCGTTCCTGTTCCGAATCCAGCTACGGATAATGTCTTCGTCGTTTTTATACACCTAATTTTTCCTTTTTTTATGTGACATAAGAGAAACAACATAGATCTTTAAATTTTTATACCTAATCTACGTGTGTCTGTCACGTTTATACTTTTAGTGTTAGTCCGTTTATATGAAATATATACAGATTACAGTGTGTAAATTATATCTCGAAAAAAACACTGTTAAAAAATCACACTAGACGTAAATAACTTAACATATCCCAGTATTACACTTCATATTCCATATCCAACAAGATCATGTAAGATTTCCGTACTTAGTAAACTTACTTCAGACATTTTAATATAACAGATTTCTATTAATCCACTGATTTTATTAAAACTTAATAAATAATGTAACACTTTAAAGTTTTTGTCTAGAGAAACGAAGAAGTGTTAAGTCGGTCCTTTGTACCTATTAATTGGGTTTTGAGAAAAACAATATTCCAGGTCTTAATACGAATGAAAGTTGAAACTACACAATTGTAGATATAATCTCATTCCGTAAATTTTACTTTCCTACAAGCATTTTTAAAGTACAAAAGGATATAGGGATTCCTCTTTTTAAATCACATTTAAACACATAAAAGAAAACTTTAGATTAGATTACAATCCGAACCTAATAATGACCTTATTACATTGTGTTGTTCTCGATCATTATTATAAATCGGTCACTGAAAAAACTAGGTCTAGAAGGACAGGGTCCCTAACTTGGACGTGGAGAGGACAGAAGACGTGACCGTCAGTCCAAGAAATGGTGATCACGGTGGACCCTTCGGGGTAGATATTTGATCACTCATTCATTCACAACCAGCACGTCAGCACGGGCTGAGAAACGCTGAGGTACCTGACGTCGGGTGGTCCGAGGAGACAGGTACTCTAAAAGGTCCGTTCCTATGACCTCACCCAACGGTAAAGGAAAAGGTCCCCTAGAAGGGTTGGGTCCTTAGCTTGGGCCAGAGGACGTGACTTCCGTCTAAAAAATGACTGACTCGATGTTTCTTTTCCTTCGGAATGATATTTGATCACCAATAATTAAACCCATCTTAAATACTTCAGTAAAGTGTCTAATAAGTTGTTCGGTGTCATCCTAATTCTCATAGAAGACCAACCCCTTTGCCATAAATCCAAGTACCATTTGTTAGACGGACGGTAACATTCTCTAAGTCCAAACTAGAGACCCAGTCCTTCTGGGAGACCTCTTCCTTTACCGTTAAGTAAGATCATAAGAACGGAACTTTTAGGGTACCTGTCTCCTCGGACCGTCCGATGTCAGGTACCCCAGTGTTTCTCAACCTGTGTTGACTCGAACGTACGTACGTACAAAACCAGTGCTTTCTTCAACGTCTATAAAAGTATAGTATAAATTCAAAGGTGTCCATAGACCTTATAGTAGATGTACGTAATAAAGTTTTAATATCGTAAATTACGACCTAAAAATCACTTTAGGTATACGATGAGATAGTGTTTAAACACGTTGACAAATGAAACGTTACAGGTGTGTAAACCACAATAATTGTACTTTTGTAAGAAGATTTTTCAGGTATATAAAGTTGTCTCTTTAAGTACATTGTTTTACTAATTTTTGTGGACTAAAATTTTATACTCAGTCAAGTACAACGACAAGGGAACCTTTAACAGGTTACCGATACGTAAAGTGAACCTTACTTCAGAAACACCAGGAGACTGAAAGTGGTGGTGATCAGTACGGAAGTAGTGAAATAAAGAGTTTAATAATTCGTATGAGGGTTGAGTCAGAAACATAACTGACAAGGAAGACGGATCTTAGTAAAGGGAAGTCTAAATTAGTACAAGGTGAGTGGATAAAGATCCGAAAAAAAAAAGAAGGATTTACGACAGAGTAACTTCAAACGTGATAAAATAAATATCAGTGTAGTGAAGGAATTGTAGAGACAAAAGGAGTGACATGATTAATGTGATGTATTAAATGATATACACAAGATAGATGGGTGGAGATGTTATAGTCAAAGAAACCTCTTCCCTAAACGTACAAGTACATATACAAACCCCAAAGACAAAACAATGAGTATTCTAGTGTTGTATAAACTACACGAGGTATTTGAGAACACTGTACTTTTTTATTAAACATTTCTGTGTACTGTAAAATAAATACCAACCTTTTGTCCTATTTTACGGAGACGGTACATTTAATCGGGTAAAAATACTAACGATAATTATTTACGTCCCGGATTCTTCTATCTTTCAATTACAATAAGGAAATAGTAAGACCAATTGATTCTCACAGATATCTTTTACATAAGTAAAGGACCTCGACAGGGTTCAATGAATTTTGTTGTTAAATAACAGAGTGTAAAGACCTCCGATCTTCAAGTTTTACTTCCAATCCGTCCTAGAACAACCTCCCTCTCTTCCGACCTCACCCGTTAAGAGGAACTGAGTAGGTCTCAAACCACAGGAACCACAAGAACCAAATATCGTTGTATTGAGATTAGACGACGGTCGAAGTGTCCAGAAGGAAGGACAACTAGTTTAGAGAGAGAGAAAATATTCCTGTGGTTAGTACCCTAAACCCCTGGGTGACATTTATTCCCTATTAAAATAGACTTTATGAATATAGTTAATATAGACTTTTCAGGAATACAGGTTTACTCCAATGTACATGTCCATGACCTCCATTCCCGTATGTATTTAGAAAAACCTTCTATGTTAAGTGATATCTACTATTCTTTAATAGGTCTTTAGAGACCTATTTCTTTCGTCTAAAAATCTTAATTAAAACAAACGTCTCTTCTTATAAATACGGAAGAATTATGAAAACATCTTAGTATATAGATAAAATCTCCGAGAAGATTAACTAAAACTCCTTTTGTTTTTCCCAAATAATAATTATTTTCGTGAAAGGTTTCAAATTTAACCTCTTTCTCATCGTAACACTTCGTTCTGAGATTCCAAGATGTATCAATTTGACTGATTTAAGTTTGACTGGAAATCGTAGGTTCTACTTTCATTTGATAGATGTCTGGTTCTTGTTACTGAACTCTGAAAAAGGTGACATGTTTTTTTTTTTTTCTTTCTTTGACTGATTACTTACACACGGTGAAGAAAGATATCCACGTTATCCGGTTAACACCGATCGGTCGTTCTGTAACTCACGTTGTGTCCAGTGAATACCTCTTCCGTTACCGTGGGGTGAGGTCGTGAGAACGGACCTTTTAGGGCACCTGCCTCCTCGGACCATCCGACGTCAGGTACCCCAGCGATTCTCAGCCTTTGTTGACTCGCTGAAGTGAAATTGAAAAGTGAAAGTACGTAACCTCTTCCTTTACCGTTGGGTGAGGTCACAAGAACGTACCTCTTAGGGTCCCTACCACCTCGGACCACCCGACGGCAGGTACCCCAACGTGTCTCAGCCTGTGCTGACTTCGCTGAGTCGTCGTCGTCCAGTGAATAGACACTCTGAATGTTATCGTTAATCTCTTCGAAATGAAATCTCCAATTCACGAGTTACCGACTTTCTTTACAGATTGAGAAATAACTCATGGAGGATTACCGGGTTTCCTTTATTACATACGAAGTATGTCATCTAGATTCAGGTATTCTTATGGAAGAAAATTTCCCAACGGAAAAACACAATTACACAATGGATTATATTAACTGATAGTAATAATAGTTTTCACTATATCCATTTAAAGATTGAAAATTAAGTTTTACAGTTTGCAGTTTCATTTTTTTCTTTTTTCTTTCTTGAAATTTTACAATCAACTTTTATTCGAGTTTACTCACTTTTTATATCATAGTGTTATTTAGATTTCATAAGAACTTACCTGAAAAACCTTTATATACTACGGAATCACCACCAAGTCGTGATATTAAAATGAAGTCTAATGTTAATCCTAAAGTACAACTTAAGACCCTCAGACCCTTTATACGGTATAATTCTTGTTTACTTCCTTCTCCCGTATATATCGAACCTCTTCTATGAGTCTTATCTTTGTCACAAACGTAGTTTTTTTTTTTTTTTTCTTTCTTTCTTTCTTGGTACCTGTACACCTTTCATCATTTTGTTATTTTGGTTTGTTTTGTCTATTCGTTTTTCTTTCAAGGTTATCCGTTTCACTCTCAACGTACATTCACACTCTTGACAACTCGTGACTTTACCTGAAGGACCCGTCTACGACTTAAAGGTTTTGTTACTGATGAATGACAAGTGACTTCACGAACCATGACTCGATTGACGAAGAGGTGATGACGAGAGTTACACTTGATGTTAGGATATTTCACTTCACTTCAGCGAGTCAGCACAGGTTGAGAAACGCTGGGGTACCTGACATCTGATGGTCCGAAGAGACAAGTACCCTATAAGGTCCGTTATCATGACCTCACCCAACGGTAAAGGAAGGGGTCCTCTAGAAGGGATGGGTCCCTAACTTGGGCCCAGAGGGCGTAACATCCGTCTGCAAAATCGCAAACTCGGGGGTCCCTTCAGTGTTGGGATATTCCGTCTCTAACAATAAAGGTAAAGGATCTTCTCCTTTATATTTACTAAACTGGTATCGGTTTGTTGATCTCTAAAATTTGTATGACAAAATTGGTGTAAATGTCGGAACCAAAAGATACCGTGTGACTTAACTCGTGTAAGCAATACTTAAAAAATTTTCCTAGAGTTCGTGTGTAACATATTATGTAGACTGAAGATTTCAATTATGTACTTTTTTTTACAAATCTTGTCAAAACCATCATTCTGATCGACTTTATATAACTCGCACTTTTTCCTATTAAGGATCTTCTCCTTAATAGTATATTATTATAGTATATTAGGACTATGTCTATATTTTACTGATACAGAGTCGTGAAAAATGAATAATTAATTAGTCCCTTGGTCTCTCTATAAGGTTTACTAAGATTCCTTTTAAAACTTTTGGTGTGTGTGTGTGTGTGTGTGTGTGTGTGTGTGTGTGAATTTAAGTATGTTTTGACGTAAGACATCCCTTTTTCCCTTTATTTAACATAAGACAATCTTGTTTTAAACCGATGTACATTTTCTTACTTTAATCCTTTAAGTGATTGCCACCAAGTCACCATTTCTTAGACGGATGGTTACGTCTACGTTAAAGTTAGGGACGTAGTACTTCTAGGGAACCTTCTCCTTTACTGTTGTGTGAGGTCATAAGAACTGACTTTTTAAGGCACCCGTCTCCTCGGACCCCCGATATCAGGTAACCCCAAAGTTTGTCAATCTGTACTGACTCACTCGTGTGAATGTGTGGTATGTATTTTTTGTTCGACTTTTACCTAATATCTGGATTTACAATCCGACCGGTGATAAAAGAAAGGGTACCCTTTTATTAAATGTAACGATAGTTCAATAGATGGTACATGTTTTAACATTTTATCGAGATTCTGTTAATCTCCACGTCTCTAGGTAATCGTAGTCCGTTGGATCCTCCTGTTCGAATCTTTAGTGGATCATAGGGTGACTTCTGTGGGTAAACGTTGGTAAAGTCAGAAAATGTCACAAACGAAGTACACGAATATTAATACAACATGTTCAACATATCTGACCTTCATCGTCTCCTCACTAATTTTTCGTATCCAGACAAATCGTACTTTCTGTTATCGTCGGACGTAATTCGGTATGTCAGAGGGGTCTATATAAACATACAACGTATTCCTTTGACTGTTCTAACTTATAGATGGTGTAAGTTACGATTCGTAGAATATAAAAATACTGTTGTCATTGTTGTTGTTTATTAATAACTCACGAAAGACATACGGTCCGAAACACCATTAACTAAATACACGTAGTAATACATATTAAAAGAATGTCCAGTATTACTATTGTGTTATCGTCGTTGTTATTGTTTTTATTATTATTACCACAGAGTCAAATCAACTTGTCAATGACTTTCAGTTCACGAACAAGATTTATCATAGATAAAATTAGAATTTTTGGTGAGTACAAAATTCATTATAGTATTATAATGACCGATCCTTCTAATCTCTTCAACTAGTAAAACGGTGTCGGTATGTTGATTATTATAAGGTCGGATCCAGAGAAACTTATGTTTTAGCCACCAGCATTAATAAGATGATGGTATAATTTGACAGTATCTAGTATTTCAGTCACGTGAAACTTCATATAGGTAATTCTTATGTTTTAATAAAGAAATACTATAGTATTTCTGTTTATGATTTGTACAATTCAAAAGTCTTTTCAAAGATATCAAACTTTTTTTGTACTTAATAATTTATATAAAGTTTTTGTCAAACGTATTTTTATATTCTTAAGTATTAGTTTATACTTATAGAAGAAGTTCTTTAGGTAAGTCTTAGTTACTTATTAGGTCTCCCAGAAGAGACCGACTTAAATAGTATTTATTATTAATATATGGTTCACAATTTGGAATCGGGGAGAGGACGGTGAGGAGAATAAGGGAAGTTTTTATTGTAAGGATATTCAAGATTCCTTTTCCTTCCTTTTTATGTCTAGCACTGTCTTCACTATTCTATATGAGGGTCGTCAATTACAAACGAATGTAAAGTATTTTATATAACCATTAAAGATAATTGATGTATCCTTATATCTTAAAACGAATACTAAATGTGTTTTATCTAGTAACATTCTCTAGTTTATATAGAATGTTGTAGGAAAATTATAAACGTTATAAGAACTAATTAGAATAATTTACTAATCGAACGTGTCATCATATATATATATTCCAAAACTACTAGTCACTATTAGGTCGAGGATTGAATTAATACGGTTTAAGTATCTCTGACACAAAATTTAATAGAGACGAATCGGTACATTAACCTTCCTTCATCACCACACCTATTAGGATTTATGACTTACTAAGGTTTTAGTAAGTCTTAACCGAAACCCTACGTAAAATTAAATCTTCGTCTAGACGAAGGATTAAATAGAACGAACCTGATTTTAATTTTATCCGTTTATAATAAGTAATTCTTCCATCTTACTAAGTTTTACAATATGAACTATTCGTGTAATGTCTGACCCTACGTCTAACATGAGGATTGCTGTTGATGGCTTTGTTATCTTGTAGTTGTTACTTTCTCTGAATTCCTTCTTTGAGTCTCGGATAAGTTCTTGAAACTTAAATATTGTAGCAAATCTTGAGATAGAATAGGAATTAAGGATGGGACAACGACAACGAAGGAGGACATTGTTAGAAGATAAAAGTGAATAGGTAAACATACGTTATCAAGTTGTATATGAAGTTCAGGGTGTAAGAAGCAGTTGTTTTTGAAATATTGAACTCATAACTCACAGGGAGTCATAAGTTACAGTGAGTCAGATGAGTTCATGTGGGTTGGATTTACAAGATCCTTGAGGTTCTGAAAAAAAAGAAAAGTTGGTGTTTCTAACTCCCACTATATACCGTAAGAGATGATGGTGGAGGCGTTTGTATAGAGTAAGACTATGACTACAGGTCCGGTACTGGAAATACCCTTTTGTTGTGACTTGTATTCGTAAGTTCCATTTATAGTCTGTCCCACATAAAGACTTCACAGATTCAAACGATAAAATCACCAAACACATCGACTTTTATATCCGAAAAGAATTAATCCCAATCAAGTCAAGTCAACGAGTCAGCACAGGCTGAGAAACGCTGGGGTACTTAGCGTCGTGTGGTCCGGAGGGACAGGTAGTGGTTGAGGACCTCAAGTGAGTCTGGGTGCAGGTAACTCAGTCACTACGGTAGGTCGGTAGAGTAGGAGCCAGCAGGGGAAGAAGAGGACGGGGGTTAGGGAGGATCGTAGTTTCAGAAAAGGTTACTCTGTTGAGAAGCGTACTCCATCGGTTTCATGACCTCGAAGTCGAAATCGTAGTAAGGAAGGTTTCTTTAGGGTCCCAACTAGAGGAAATCTTACCTGACCAACCTAGAGGAACGTCAGTATCACTTTTTAAATACCTCAATGTTTTCAAGTATAACGAAGGACAGAGGGGTAATAATGGTTTGTTANAGAAGCGTACTCCACCGGTTTCATGACCTCGAAGTCGAAATCGTAGTAAGGAAGGTTTCTTTAGGGTCCCAACTAGAGGAAATCTTACCTGACCAACCTAGAGGAACGTCAGTATCACTTTTTAAATACCTCAATGTTTTCAAGTATAACGAAGGACAGAGGGGTAATAATGGTTTGTTATTTTTGAAGTTTTCTTGTCTATGTCGACACCAGACTTCATCTCCACATCCCCTTTTTTACTTTAATTCAAGACAGGATATTTACCTTATAATTAATGATGATAAATATCATTTATTATTACTACTGGTGTCGACGAGATTGTTGATGTGTTGTACTAGTTGAGGTCGTAAATAATGAATGGTACATACATGGATATACGGTCTGTGACACGATTACTTAAGTGTAATTGAAAAATTTTAAAATTAAATTAAATTTTTTACTTAGAGATATAAAATACTAAATTGACGTCCCTACCCTTACCCCTTCATGGATGTCTTATCTACCTGAAACAAAGACCTTTTGAGACACACAATACTTTCCCTTCCTGATTAAAGTTACCCACTTAAACTCTGTTTCCACAATTAAGAGATATGGTGTCTTTTCCTTTGGAATCTCAACGGGGAAGTGACGACCAAGATACCCTCCTTTCCCTTGGGACTTTAACTTTCTATTCCCACTCTTATTCACCTTCCATCTCTCCCCACTCGTGTATTTCTTAAATTCACCCCTCCCTCCACCCTCCCCCCAAGTACAAACCCTTGCGTACATTCTTAATTTCTAAATTTTTTTATTTTAATTTAATTTAAATTTTTTTTTCTTAATCACGGAGGTTCCCAAAGAAATTGTGTGACCCCAGTTTAAACACAATTATTAACATAAACGAAGAAGAATGTCTCCTTGTATTGAATATATTCGAAGTCCGGGGTCTTTTCACCCTAGACAGAGACCGTCCTTCTACAAAGACAGTGTCCTTTTTTTTTTCTATAATAGAAAAGATTATACTAGACTTTCCTATGTACATAGAGTTACAAGTAACGTCATGAAAAACGGTATGGGTTCTACACCTTCGTTGGATTTACAGGTAGTTGTCTTCTTACCTATTTCTTCTAAACCATGTATATATGTTACCTTATAATGGGTCGGTAATTTTTATTACTTAATTACGGTCACAGTCGTTGTACCTACCTGGATCTCTTACAGTATGACTCACTTCATTGTGTCTGTCTCTTCCGTAGGGAATATATACCTTAGATTTTTATTTCCTATGTTTACTTAAATGAATGTTTTGTCTTTCTCTGAGTGTCTGAATCTCTTGTTTGAAAATCATCGATTCCCCTTGCTACCCTACTTCCTTATCAATCCCTCAAACCCTACCTGTATATGTGTGACGATATCAATTTTACCTATTGGTTGTTCCCGGGTGACATATCGTACACCTTGAGACGAGTCACAATACACCGTTGGACGTACCCTCCCCTTAAATCCCCTCTTACCTATATACTTATACATATACATATACATATACATACCAACTCAGAGAGGTGACAAGTAGACTTTGATAGTGTTGTAACAATTAACCGTTATTGGGGTTATTTTTTATTTTTCAAATTTTTTCTATAATTGAAAAAGTCATGAGACAAAATAACTTTTATTTAAGATAAACCACAACAGAAGGAGGTGATCAGAGATTCCAACTCATTTTAGTCTCCAAGTTTTATCGGGGTCCGATACATGAATTCGAGTTCCAAGATTTAATGAGTTGATATCATAAAAGTTGTAGTGTAATTGGTTCAGTTAATTTTATTACGTAGGTTAGTTTTACTGAAATAAAGTTTATAGTTGTATAAACTTTGGTTCATAGTTTCCCACTAGTTCCTTGTGGTATCTAATGAAATTCAGACTCACTCCTGTCTCCCTACGAACTCTTTTTAACCTTCCAATATTTCTTGTTGGTTTTATATAGTAAAACCATCTATAATGTGATTGGACCTTTAATACAAGGTGATACTTGTAGTCTTATAGTTAAATTTGAAACAATTGTATCACCTGGGAAACTCAAGTCAATTTATAATTACTCTTTGAAGTCAAGAAAGTTAGTAGAAATATTACAGATATAGATTTGGTGTGGATGTTACTCGTTGATCTGTCATTCTGACTTGATTTCAGTCCATTTAAAGACTATTTCTCCTAAGTCTCCTTATCGGAAGTCGGTGTGAGTGTGGGATTTAGTGTGCCTGTGAAAAGGGTGACTATAGGCGGGTAGTGGACCGTGAACCTATTGGTGTCCCTGACACCTTGGACGACCACCTCTCCCGAAAGGAACAACCTACGTCGGTTTTTTCTCGTTAAATGTTTTGAGACACTATCTATCGTTCAACCATAGAAATTCGTCGAGAGAACAAATGTCTATGTGAACGAATTCAATCTGAAAACGACTACACCAACAGATGTCAACGGATTCGGGGTCCTCTTCTTGCTTTGATTTGCAGGTCCATTTCTATCCTATCATCTTTCGACTTATAAATTCGGTTGTCGTCTTCATGTAGGACATCCTATATAACAACGGCTCTCATGTTCATGGGGTCTCGTTTTCCTATACTTCTTTCCCATGTGACACTTAACGGCAATGTGTTCCTGAGGAAAGACATGAGATTTAGACGGAATCCCTTCACCGACGTAAATCTGATTCGTCTGAAGTTAATATTTTTGATAGTTTACCAATTACTCACCACACGACTGTACATACTCAAACACTCCACTTCTTTGGTTTAAAAGATCTGACAGTATAAGAAAGAAAGTATACATCAAGATATTAGTAGAGATACTTTAGAGTTTAATGTTTTGTATCGTAAACTAAAGTAAACTGAAAGGAAAACTTTTTGGTCTTTGCTGACAGGACATTTAACTGGGACCTGACTCAAGTTTTTTAAGGAGAGGGTCAATAAGAAACACTGGAGGTAGGGACAGTGAATACGTGATAGAACAATATCGTGGTAACAATTCGTTGAATAAACATGAAATTCTACCACTTTCTTATTACTTCCGTCTAGTTCTTTTCCTACGGTAATAAAACGTCTTGTCCGTACTTCTTTTTACTGGTGTACTATGAGATTCAACCTTATCACTTACCCGAAGGGACCACCGAATCTACCATTTCTGAGACGGACGTTACGTCCTTTGGACCCAAGTTAGGGATCTAACCCTTCTAGGGGACCTCTTCCCTTACCGATGGGTAAGACCATAAGAATAGACCTTTTAAGGTACCTGACTTCTCGGACCGCCCGATGTCAGGTACCCCAGCTCTTTCTCGACCTGTACTAAGTCACTGATTATGTCACTTACATAGAAGAGAGTTTTTAACTATGTGTACCACAGGTAAAGACGTAATATCGGTGACAACACAAAACACATATATTGTACCGTGGATAGACCATACTTCCGTTACTGTGGATAGACCACTTACAAACGTCTGAATTTACTATAGGTACAACGATCGTTTGTACATGAGAATTATTCTTGCATAGTTTGTTGTACCCTCACCTAGATAGATTAAAACTTACGTCCCACCTTTAAGATATCTTACTTCCAGACACAAGATGTTGATGATGTTTAGGTGTACGTGGGTTCAACGTAAATCCCTCCACCAGTCTGAGCCAACTTGGAGTAACTGAGTAAACTCCTTCGTTCCTCGGAGAAAAACTACCTTGTCTCCCAACTCCTCATTTTGAACCATTTCTATGTTCTTAACGAACGTTTTTCCTTTCCAAACAAAGGTTCTACTTGGAACCTATCCAAAGAACGAGTCAAAACATTAGGTGGGAAAGTACAATTCATTACTACTTAAGTCCCTACTTATATGTTACCACTTATACGTCACTACTTATGTTACTACTTAAATGTCTTAAGTCGGTACTAAACACAACGTATAATGTGACATTTGTCTTGGAAATTATATTAGATATTGTGTGTAGTCTTCAATACCAAAATTACATATGAAGACACTATACTTAGACGAGTATATAGAAATTATTTATCTTCTCAATCAAATAATACAGTAAAAAGGGTTGTAATTATAAAACACGGCAAGTCATGACGAAGACTTTCGTTTCATGTGGTGTGTCGATTTTCGTTACTCATCACTTTCTTACGTCATATCGTGTGGTACAGGTAAGTCAGGTACTAAAAAAAAAAAAGAAAAGAAGAAACCTGTGTCTAACCGGTGTACGAACCTTGACCTTCGATGACAACATTTTAAAAGATTTTAAAACTTGTACATAAGGAACTTAGGTATTAAATATAGAGAATCGGGACGGAATATTAGAAAAGTATAGTCAGTAATGTTTAAAGGGGGTGAAAAACTCTTTTATATACATCTATCTAAAAAAAAGGATATGTCATTGAAAATGATGTTTCAACCGTACAGAAAGTTTCATACCATGACAAAAATGATCTGAACCATAATAAAAAGAATTAAGACACTATTGTTACAACATACTCAAAAGTCGTGAGTCGACAGTTGGTATAAAAAGGTCATTTGAAAAAATAAATCTTTTGTTAACACATCTTTTGTTAGCTTCGTAGTTGACTCATCAATAGTGACTGTCACTTCAATTAATACACAAGTCAAGTCAACGAGTCAGCACAGGCTGAGAAACGTTGGGGTACTTAGCGTCGTGCGGTCCGGAGGGACAGGTAGTGGTTGAAGGTCTCAAGTGAGTCTAAGTGCAGGTAGCTCAGTCACTACGGTAGGTCGGTAAAGTAGGAGACAGCAGGGGAAGAGGAGGAAACCATTATTCCTTAAGTACTAGACTCGGTGTCAGTCGAGGACCAGAACAAAAACAACTGACATATCTCGAAGAGATAGAAACCGACGTTTCTTATCTTAGTTAGACTAAAGTCACAACTGGTAGACCACTACAGGTACACATCTCAGAAGGGAACACAACAACCTTCTCCCACAAACGATACTGGTCACGTAAAAGAACCGTTTGGAGATAATCAGAAACGGGACGAAGTAAGACGTAAGGTTCCGGTTTAAACGGACAATGAGGTCCACAAAGAACTGAAAGATGAAAACATAAGGTCAGGGGATATTACTTTTCCTGTAGAAAAAACCCACAATCAAGATTTTCCAGAACATCCAGAAGTATCTTGGCAAGTTGAAGTCGAAGAAGTCGTAATGACCAACCCCGTATCTGAACTTAATGGCACTATAACTTACCAAACGGAACCTCTGCTTGTCTCTAGTAAGACAGCAAAAAGTTCATGACGTAAAGCCTGAGAAAACAACTGGTACTACCGATGAGGTAAAGAAGACTCCCTAAGGACGGGTGTCATCATCTATATTGCCAGTAGACTCAATGTAAATGGGCAAGGTCAGGTAAAATCAAACGATTAAGGATCTTACAACTGAAAGTGAGAACGGTAGAGAACAAACTGGTGAAGGTTAAACGGAACTAAGTACCTGGACTGTAAGGTCCAAGGATACGTCATAACGACAAATGTCGTAGTCTGGAACGAAGATAGTGGTCAGTGTAGGTATCGACCCATAACAAAAACGAAACCGAGGTAGGGAAGTAAGAAAGATCTCAATAAAGAGGTGACTAGAGGTCATCATATAACCCGTGGATGGCTGGACCCCTCAAGGAGAAAGTCATAGGATAGTAAAACGGAAAAGTATGACAAGTACCCCAAGAGTTCCGTTCTCATGACTTCGCCAAACGGTAAGAGAAGAGGTCACCTGGTGTAAGACAGTCTGGAGAGGTGGTACTGGGCGGACAGAACCCAACGGGCCACCCGTACCGAATCAAAGTAATTCAATCTGTTCCGACACCAGGATCACACTAATCTAACTGATTCGCGTCCGCGGACGCCGACCGCGTCATTCGCACAGATTCTCCTCGATGGGGTGCAGTCTCCAGTCCCCGTCGTCGGATCTCACGGTCCGACGCTGCCACGTCCTTGTCGACTCTCCTCGATGGGGCTCAGACTCCAATCCCCGCTACCGGTTCTGTTCGATGGGGCACAGGCTCCGGTCCCCACCACCGACTCGGGTCCCCACCGCAGGTCCTCCTCGTTGGGGTGCAGGTTCCTCACCACCGACACGTCCGTGTCCTCCCGGATCTCCTCGGTAGGTTACAACTTCCAGTCCTTCCCGTCGCCATTTCTCTATGGGGAGTAGGTTCTATTCCTCGTCACCGACGCGAAACGACCTCGTTGGCACTTCTCTATGGAGTATGGGTTCCTTTCTCTTTGGGTTTATTCTACCATCCACAGCCTTCTCCCGTAGTCTCCCGTCTGTGTGACTTTGGTAAAATTTATGTTTGTTAAGTGTTAAGATGTTTACCATTACATTATCCTCCCTTTCCCCGTCCCGTGATGAAAACTTTCTTACTGTCGGGTTCCTGTGTTGTATTTCGTCTAATCTTAGTTTACCCTGGTTCTACCGTCTGTTCTGATCTGGAACTAGGAGTTAGTCGTTCACTTTACTGTTGGGGTCTCCACGCTACTGTCAAGGTTCGGTAACAATTTTCTGGTTCCTCAACCCACCAACGGGTTTAGGACCTTCAGAGACAGGGGAGGGGTTTTGTCAACCTTATTAGGAGAGTGAGTAATCGTATACATTAATGGGTCGGACATTTTTGATTGGTACGGTTTAAGCCGCCGACGTAAACGGGAGACACTACCGGGTGACAGACAGACACCCGCACACGAAGAGAGACATAGACTTATTTAGGTGAAAAATGGATAGTAAAAAAGAGGGTGACTTAAGAAAGACACTGTTCTGTAGTTCTTGGACTCGAAGCAATCCAAGACTTTGGTCCATGGTACCCAAAACCGACCCAAACTCAGGGTCGGTATACCTAAATTCATGGTTTGACCCAAAACCGACCCAAGTTTAGGGTCGGTACCCAAACTCAGGGTCAGACTCCATTTTCCAAAGTCATAATCATAATAAATGAGTAGATGCAAGTTTTACTCTCATGGGAATCTCACGTTGTCTCTAGATATTATTTATTATATCAAATTCTTTAGTTCTAAAGGTAGGGTCGAAATAAAGGTTTAGGGTCACATAATGAAAATTACTTGAACTCGTTAATCCTGTGTCGAACTGGACCTCACCTTTGAATTGTGTATGAATAAATAATTAATTGTTAAATTTAGTACAATAAGAGTAAGGGAGAAAGACGATGGTAAGACGACGACGACGACGATTCAGTGAAGTCAGCACAGGTTGAGACACACTAGGGTATCCGCCGTCGGGTGGTCCGAGGGGACAGGGACCCTAAGAGGTCCGTTCTTGTGACCTCACCCAACGATAAAGGAAGAGGTTACGTACTTTCACTTCTCACTTTCACTTTAGCGAGTCAGCACAGGTTGAGAAGCGTTGGGGTACCTGACGTCGGGTGGTCCGAGGAGGTAGGTACCCTAAAAGGTCCGTTCTCATGACCTCACCCCACGGTAGTGGAAGAGACCGATGGTAGGATGATAGAAAGTTTATAATATGTGTGACACATTGAATGAAATCATCTCAGTAATTGAAAGGGTAAGAGTGACCCCACTGAAGTTAGACCGGAGAAAAAGAAACAAGATACATTCATAATTATATCAGTAGATAAAAACCAGAAGACAACGAGAGATTGGACAAAAAGAAGACTTCCTCTTCAAAAGTTTGAAGAGGCATCCCTCGGGTTATAAAGGATATCGAGAGAGGTTCAAGTCACTCCTTACCTCATACCTGTCACTATCTAGAGTGTAAAATGTCTCTATGAGACATTAAAAAAATTTAGGTAAAAGATATAACACGAAGACAAGTTGTGATATAAACATGTTTCCAGAACCACCGATTTATTCAGACATTTTCGTGATCACAATCGACAGAAACCCTAGTTTAAACTAGAAAAATTTGAGATCTAGAAGACGAAAAATCAGGGTTAAAAGTGAAACTATAAGAGATGTTGAAGAGATGTACTCAGGAAAGAGAATCAGTTTTACTATACCAGTAATTTAAAAGACAATAGCCAATTTGATACAGATGAGTTTTAAACATACAAAGTTATAATTGGTAGTTATGAAGTCTTTCATTACAATAAAACTTTATCCCACCAACCTCTAAAATGATCAATTCTAATCCAGAATGACTTCTCTCGACCCGGGGATTAGATCACACTAGTCACTGGAATGTCTTTCCTCTTTAACCTTGGTCGGTACGAGTTTCTTTCTTGTAAACACTTACACTTGCTCATAAGTTTAACTATGTCGACTTCGGTGCTTTAAGGTTACTAAAGTCGTTTGATGGTTTTCGATCTTCTCTTCGTACCTTGTTTAAAGATCGAGTGCCAGGAATCTTCTTTCTTTAAAACGATTGTGGAACTGAGTTTGAAGATCGGTGGACTTGAAGTTCTGTTATCTGAAATGACAAATTCGGTGAGTCAGACATCATGAAAAATACTGTAAGGACCGTTTGATTATGTCAGAGATTTGTATGATTTGTGTAGAAATAGAGGTATGGAAACAAGAGGGATATTACTATAATGATCTCTAGAGGGGTAAATTCTTGATCGGGTTCAAAAAGTTGGAAAGGTTTTATAAAGAAAGAGAAAAAATCGACGGAATTCGATTCGATTCAGTGAAGTCAGCACAAGCTGAGACACGTTGGTGTATCTGCCGTCGGGTGGTCCGAGGGGACAGGGACCCTAAGAGGTCCGTTTTTGTCACCTCACCCAACGTAAAGGAAGAGGTTACGCATTTCCCTTTTCACTTTCATTTCAACAAGTCAGTACAGGCTGGGAGTCGCTGGGGTACCTGATGTCGGGTGGTCCGAAGAGGCAGGTACCCTAAAAGGTCCGTTCTCATGACCTCACACCACGGTAACGGAAGAGGAATCGACGGAATCAAGTACCGTTTGGAATTAAGAAACTTTCTGGTGTTTCTTGAATTATTAGGAGAACTTTTTATAATATACGATGGAATAATAATGAATTTTTATTTTCGGAGTGTTGACCTCACAATAACACTGGTAATAACAGTTGTAGTTTGTAGACACCACTGACTCTCACATATTTAACCGAAACTTCTGTGTGTTTCTATTTCCAATACATTTTTCTTAATCATAGTTGTTCATACCTCTTTTACACAAGAATGGATCATTTATAAGATAAATTCGAGAGAACTATACTTAATCCTTACTAACCCAAAAAGACCAAAACGTACTTAAATTCTCCAACGATAAAACCACTGTAAGTAGAACGAGACTAATACCTCATAAAAACGACATTACGACGTTTTCCCGGATTAATATCAACTGTGAGAAGCGTTTCAGGTACATATGATTGACATATGTCTAATAAGTTCTCTTGAGGTTCTTAGGAAAGAAATTAGCAATTTTACAAAATTACTAATCACGGGAAGAATTCCAGAGGTTACTGGAGAATCAAAGGTTTAGACTCTAAGGATACAGTGACAGCAAGGATGTCTGTAGTTGTGCGGACTGTCGAGAGTTGTGCGGACTGTCGAGAGTTGTGGAGTTTAATACCAGAGAAAACAGAAAGGAGAGAGAAAATAAGGCAAAAAAAGGAGGACAGATAGATTGGAATAGATTGGAAAAAGGTGAACAGAAAACACTCAAGGAGGAAATAACAGATGTTAGAGAAGGTAAGAGTTCCTAAGTCAGTGGTTTTGATACGACTATATATATGGAGAACAAGGTTAAACAGAGTCTTTGTGTAAATTTTGTGAAAGAACCAGACATACGTTCGACCATGGAGTATTTATGACAGACAAGTCACCGTTTTATTCGAGAAAACGTACATATTATAGAAAACACGTAACGGTAGTAGGACAATGTCACAGGTCTTACTCGAATTAACCGACCTAAAATCATGACAATAATAGGTAATAGTAAAGAGTAATTAATTTTCCAGTTATTGTGTCTTTTTGTAGATTTAGTTTCGTAATAAAGTATATTTTTAGTCCTGAAACCGGTAACAATCACCTTAAAAAAAAATTTTACTATGTTTACTTGAATAAATGTTTTGTCTTTATCAGTGTCTACATCTTTTGTTTGTTGCTAAATGTTCTCCCTTTCAACCCCCCCTCCCTGTTTAACTCTCTGACCTTAGCTGTGTATGTGTCATGATATATATTTTATCCATTTATTGTTCTTGTTTGACATACTGAGATCATTTGTCAGACATTACTGGATATGCCCTTTTCTCAGATTTTTTTCTCACCTATATACATATACATATTGACTAAGTGAAACAACATCTCTTCATTGTGTTGTAACTTTTAGTTGATATGAGGTTGTTTTTTATTATTTTTTTCCAAGAAGAGGAAAGTGTCAGACTGAAAAGATAAACGCACACACGAAAAAGCGAGTCGGCACCGACTGAGAAAACATCGGAATACCTGATATCGGACGGTCCGAGGAGACAGGTATCCTAAGAAATCCATTCTTATGAACTCCCCCAACGGTAAAGGAAGAAGTCCTCTAGAAAGACTGAGTCCCTATCTTGGGTACAGAGGACACAGAGGACGTAACGTCCGTCTAAGGAAAAGAAGACACGGTGAACCCTTCTAGAGTGAAAAGACGATATGAATGTAGTGGAATGTGAATGTAGTGTGAATGTTTATTATAACGACTTTTAACTAAATTTTAATCACTAACTTTTAATATAAACTAAACCAAAACCTAAAACTATTCCTATAGATATCTGTAGTTTGTGAAAGTTACTAAATGGTAAGGAGAGTATATTTAAAATTAGAAAAGTTTGATCGTGAGTCTCGGAATATGTTTCACTAGGTTTAGATTAGAAAATCGAGGAATAGGAGATGACCCGGTAATTTGAATGTAAGGTTAACTAGGTCTAGAAACTATAGGTGAGTTTATAAAGTCTAAGGATGGAGTTACACAGTCAACCATTTCTTAGACGGACGTTATGTCCTCTGGGTTCAAGCTAAGGACCCAGTCTTTCTAGGGGACCTCTTCCTTTACCGTTGGGTACGGTTATAAGAACGGACCTCTTAGGGTTCCCGTCTCTTCGGACCGTCCGATGTCAGGTACCCCAGTGTTCTCAGTCTATCCTGAACCTTTGATTTGGTGGTGACGTCGTTACGGATGTTTAAAAACATTTCGAAAAAAAAAGGTGTACTTTATTGTGGAGAGAGAGACAGAGACAGTAGTTTTTAGAATAGATAGGAATGGTGTTTCAGGTAAAGAAGTGGTCGAAAAGGGTTAATCGTATCCAATCTAAATAGAAGAGAACTATCGTGACTATTATCAAGTAATGAAGGTATCAAGAAACCTTTATATATAAAAAATGAATTGACACGTAAAGTAATTCCATAGTTTTAATAGTCCATAGTTTTACGTGGACTGTAATGGTTTGTGTCACGTGCTGTGCCTACATAGTGACTTTATAAACGTCTTAGCGGAAACTGACTTTTTTTTTTTTTAGTAGAAGACACATCTGTGCCATCGTTTTACTTTTGATCCTGTTTTATAATTCACTAATATTTATTTTTGAGTAGGTCTTTTTAGAAAAGACTTAACTGTCTTTATCACGTTCATTATTGTGTAGATTTATTCTTTTCCGTAATATGTCTCCTATTTTGACTTTTTTTTATTTATATGTAACCTTGATTCCTCTGATCTATATAGTTGGGAAACCTCGGTTTAGTATGATATTCCAGCCGTCTCCGTGACCTTTACCTTTAACTTACCAGACCCTTTGTTCTGAGGGTCTGGAAGGAAATATTTCTTAACATGTTTCACCCAGTCGTGACGAATCTCTTTAACACTCTCTTGTCTTGTAAGTCTTTTCTTTCCTTCCTTGTCTAGGGAATTTCGAAATATTCGATCATAGTTTATGTTCTTTTTTCTTTCATTCTCCACTATCATTACAGTTCGTCGTGTTTTGTTCTTGTTCTTGACGTGAACAACCTCCGACCCGACGTCTCCTCGAGTGTCTTCTGAACGACCCGACAAACTCTCCTTTTCTGTCTCACCCTTATTTCGTGTAGAGATTCTTTTTGTTAACGACACAAAAGTAAAACCAGTAGACTACAATCGTAGATTTTCACAAATTTCTCAGTTTCGAGACTCCGTTTTATATTGACCCGAATAGAGGTTTCAGACAGGGAACCCTCGATCTACCGGATCGTATTCGACGTATTCGTAGTCCGAAGAAGAACCATCTTATCCTTGTTATCATCATGAATCAAGTCTAGTAAAAATTTCCATTTTATTCTATGATGTAAATTTAGGAATCGTAGGAATCGTATTTTAGATATGATAATTTACAAGTTATTTGTAATCGATAATAAAAGTCAGAAATTTCGTACGATACAAAGATTCTGAGATCCTTCCGAAAGGACGGGACTTCAATTCCTGATTATAGGTTTATGAATCCAACAATATATAATTTACTGTAGAGTAAGAAAGTGTTGAAATATATTTCTTCCTACACCATACAATTCATAATAAAAGTCTACTGTCATAAAAAGTATTAACCTATAGACCGGAGATTGACTTATCTCCACAAATACAGTCCCCTCTCCAATATACCCGTTCTCATGTCTTCTCGTGTTACTACCATCCTCCGTCCCTGCTATGGACGTGTTAAAACGTCTACGACCGAAATCATACGTCATTTCATATCGACTAACACCCGAAGGAACTACTGAGTCGTCATTTCTTTGGTGAACGGTTACGTCCTATACCCCAAGTGTAGGACCAGGTCCTTCTAGGGAACCTCTTCCTTTACTGTTGGGTGAGGTTATAAGTGTGAACCCTTTAGGATCGATCGGTATCAGGCA
Source organism: Capra ibex (assembly GCA_006410555.1). Taxonomy (NCBI): domain Eukaryota; kingdom Metazoa; phylum Chordata; class Mammalia; order Artiodactyla; family Bovidae; genus Capra; species Capra ibex. The sequence continues at coordinate 25,540,014 of SJYO01046538.1, read as the reverse complement.
TTCCACCGTTTGTGAGTCTGTACTGAATCGTTGACTCGTGTGTGTGTGTCGTGTACTGTTGTTGTATCCACTAGTAGATGGAAGAGTGAGGGTGGAACACACCCCCCCACCATAAACATATAGGGGGTGTACATTGTACTTTTATATTCATTAATATTAGACTTTTAGTCTTTGTGTGACTTTGGTATGTCTGGTATAAATTTTCATTCTCTACTATTCCTTTCTAATATGACATGTGACCCGATCGTGGAGTAGTTGATGTGTGATTTTCACTACATCACTATTTTGTCACTTACTTTATCTCATTTCCTTCAGTAGTGACTCTTATAAATACAATCACTAGTCATCAATTGTATCACTACGAATAAGGATTCCCTAAACATTAGGTAACAGAAAAATTTTATATAAAAACTTCATTTCTATATAAGACAAGTAAGTCCATACCTACACTCTTAACCTGGTATTTCTTCCGACTCGTGACTTCTTGACTACGAAAACCTGACACCATAACCTCTTCTGAGAGAACTGTCAGGGAACCTGACGTTCCTCTAGTTTAGTCAGTCAGAATTTCCTTTAGTCAGAAATTATAAGTAACCTTCCGGACTACGACTTCGACTTTGAGGTCATGAAACCGGTGGATTACTCTTCTTTACTGAGTAACCTTTTCTGAGACTACGACCCGTTCTAACTTCCGTCCTTCTCTTCCCACTGTCTCCTACTCCACCAACCTACCGTAGTTGTTGAGTTATCTGTACTCAAACTCGTTTGAGACCCTCAACTACTACCTGTCCCTTCGGACCATACGACGTTAGGTACCCCAGTGTCTCTACCTGTACTGACTCGTTGACTTGACTGACCTCATATATATATATCTACATACATATATATACACACACACACACACACACACACACACACATTATACAAAAATGATACATAATGCGGTCACACGAGTCAGTACAGGTTGAGAAAAACTGGGGTCCCTGACATCGGGTAGTCACAGGAGACAGGTACCCTAAAAGGTCCGTTCTTATGATCTCACCCACCGGTAAAGGAGGAGGTCCCCTAGAAGAACTGGATCCCTAACTTAGTCACAAAGAAAACAGAGGACGTAGCCGTCCGTCTAAGAAATAGTGATAACGGTGGACCCTTCGGGAATGAATTTTAGTCACTGAATTAGATCGTTTGGAAATGACCGAGTCTACCATTTCTTATACGGACGTTACGTCCTCTGGGTCCAAGTTAGGGACCCAACCCTTCTATGGGACCTCTTCCCTTTTCGTTGGGTGAGGTAATAAGAGTAGACCTCTTAAGGTACCTGACTCGTCGAACCACCCGATATATCAGGTATCCCAGCCTTTCTCATCTTGTACTGACTCACTGATTGTGAAAGTGAAAAGTGAAGTGATAGACGGTATATTACTCGTGATACAATTTGTACACTTACTCTTCTCAGTGTAAATTACTTTACTTCTGTTGACAAAAATATCGATTCTACATCTTATCGAGAATTCTTCTACCAATGAATGTTACTCTTTTTTACACCATTCAAATGGACCTCATGTTCAATTCTGAAGTCGACAAAGTATGGTGTTTACCGAGCCGATATGAGTTTCATTCACTAAACAGTCAACTAAATCTCTCTTTCACACAGAGACCCCCTCAATATACTCATTCTTTATCCCATGAACCTTGGGGTACGACACCGTCCTCCAAACCTCATAAGTGTCCTCTAACATCCTACGAAGACGGAGAGCAAAACTTTCTTCCACTTACATGACTCATATACAAGTCACTCGGTCCAGGGAGCCCCGGTCTCTAGTGTGACACCATCCGCGAACGAGTATCCGGGGCGTTACAAGGGAAGGAGAACCACAAGTACGAGAAGACCGAAGATAGAATCCGTAAGAGAGAGAGAGAGTAATTAACGAGATCTTCTCCGGACGACGGTACCAGACCCCTGTGGGTCAGTCAAGTCTTTCTTCAGGTATACTGTTTCTTAAACTATAGAGATCGATGACCTCCAGAAGTGACGTCGACAGATGGTCCCAACCTTCCGTGTCCTGAAGCCGACCCTCTCCCGACCCAGTGGTATTCCTAAGCCCACTTACGGTTCGGTTGTGACTCCTGATTTGTTCGAGAGTGTCCATATTCTCTCTGACTCCTTTACATTTCTTTCTTTCGATAACTACTTAATGCCTTTTGAACCACTTATACCTCAAAGATCTAAAGTATTAGCTTTTCGACTTCAACACAGGTTGTAAATTGAAACTCCTAGTACCACAGGGATTGAGTGTATACCAAAGTCTTTGAAGTTCCGTCTATGTTTTACTACTGATGTTGTGTCCTTACTTTAGATTCCCTCATGTGTACATGTAATATATAGTCATATATTTATACATTCGTATTTTATCGTACCTAGTGAATTTTAATATGATTATATATTTCATATTATGTCTTGTTGATTACTCGGTAATATGTCTGTTATTGATAGTATTTGGATTGTGTTACTTTTATTTATACACTTTGTCTTTACGTTCATTGTGTAAGTGGTGTTTTTGTCATTTTTACAAATTGTGTGTGGATAAGAATTTACAAATATGTCTCTTGTGAATTTAAAGTCTTTATTCAGACTATGTACGATTTGATTAGAAATCGACATTTTACTCATTATATCTTTCTAATCGTAAACGTATTAGTGACATAAGTCAAGAACGTTGGACTATACTAATATCACCACAACTATATATGTGTGTGTGTGTTTATATATATATATATATAAACAACAACAAAAACAATCCATTACAAAACAATTTTGAAAACATCCCATACCATTATGAGTTTTCACAATGTGAAAACTTAAGATTCCAACAAATTCTGTGACCCTAAAAAAAAAAAATTGCAGGAAAGACATATTGAATTCGTGTAAGAAATGTTTCTCAAGGTCATAAAAGTGTTTAATAAAAATTGTTTCGAATAAATTCTTAGGGAAACTTTATAAATTGAATTAATCAAATCACACGAGTAAAAGTTGTTACAACTATGAAATGAACTATGAGGAGGGAAGTTTTCCACTTCTGATTAGTGGGTGAATGATGCGTCTATACGTCCAACCTCAATCAAAGAATTACATCAATTGTCTTATACCGTATGTATGTCTGTGTCTGATAGAAAAAACCTGGTGAATGAGACTCCCTTCGGTTGTCGGTCTAGTACTTGTATCCTTGTACACTCCTCCCTGTGTCCCATCCTTGACTCCGGAGAGGGGTTGTTCATCGTGATTGAAGAGTCGGAACACTTATTCTGTGGAACTTTAATGTTAGGATGTGGAAGACTTTTCGAGTGTTCTACTGTTGACTAACGTTTGGGTACTCTCTGAGACTCGGTCTTTGTGGGTGTATTCACTATAGAATTAGAACTGGGTGTCTTAGACACTCCTATTATTAATAATACAGTGACACAATAGTCCGAAAAATTACGTCGTTAATTATTGATTACGTTGGTAGAGTAATACCATATAAGATAAAAGTTCTCTCTACATAATCTTTTCTCTCTAGTGGAAAATACTCCACATTTTTGATATTAAATTTTACATGTGTTACTTATAATGACGTAATCAGAACCAAAATTGTCACGGATACAATTAAAGACTTAGACACCTATCTGTACGGTAATAATAATCGAAGGTAACGACTGACAATGTACATACATAAATTTGAATTAAGGTCTATTTCTTTCATATAAACATTTAGGTCAATTAATCAACTTTAGAGTGTTTTCTTATAACCATGGACCTTTTACTGTAAATTAAGAATGAGTTTTATAAATGAATATATAAAACGTACTTTAGTAATGTTAACATTTTAGTGTAGACTAAAAATACCATGTAAGACTGTAAAAAGTTTTGTTATTTTTATTCTTTTGTAATTTTTCACGATCGAATAAACTTTTATACTTTGATTTAAAATACACTCTTAATAAAGTAATTTAAGTATGACATTTAATTAAATGTATGTACCACCTTAAAAAATTAGATTTTTCACTCGTAAATAACTCGTACAAGACTCCATTCACGACGAAATTTACAGAAAATACATAAAAAATTAATAACGACGGTAAAATGATTAATTCTTTTGTTTCGTTTCTGTTCAGTTTATGAAAGTTCTCTAGTGTATGAATCATTTACCATTTGGTCCTAACTTGAGCCCAAGAGATTGTACATATAAGAATCCGTACGACTACAAGGTTAGACCTTAGATCAAAAGGGTGATTGTATATTATTTTGTAGATGTTGTTTTCACATATTTTTACTGTGTATGTAAGTGTCTAAGTTTTAATTATATACGGAATAATTTCCGTGTTAATTGGATAGTTATGACTAACACGTGTAAGATTTTACGAGAACAGAAATTTGTGTTTAATCATATATTGGTTTAACGTCATATTAAAACTTTTTGAATTTTTAAAGGAGTTCACAGATAGTCTTATCTTTATATTTTTTTATGGTTCGGTTGTCGTAAAGGATATTCGATGAACCTTGAGATTCCCTTTTATCGTTGTTCCAGTGTTTTGTAGAAGTACCCATGTCGGACCCCATCGTCGATAGAATTTATTCCCTACTACCGTTAGAGACTTGTTATTCCCTCTTTTATTATTCTACTTAAGGATTTGTTTCTGTTTTTTAACCACTGTGATTTCATCTGAATCCACGACTGGTTTAAACTCGACGAAAGTAAGGACAAAAAAGATAAAGTCCTGAGTCCTTGAACAACATGAGGGACGGAGAGAATCCTTCCTACTTATATTTTCCGTTGGGTGTAACAGATTTTTATCTGGAGTCAGGTGAAACTGTTTCGTGAGATAGGTCGTCGTGAGACGACGGTGTGAAAGTAATTTGGTTACCTTTACAGTCGAAGTAGATAAAACAAAGATGATCTCTCGTGTCCCCAAGTTATAAAACTGGACAGAGGTGGTCTCTCCTCCCTAAACTAAACATCTTTCTGTACCCGGACTAAAGTGATCTATAATTACTTAGTCGTTTTATTCAAAAATATACCGATGTCCTCGTCAGACAGTCGTTGGGGTACTGTTTAGAAAGAGATTGTCTGATATTATACGAGTGTTTTTTTTGTGAAGTCCTACTTATGTACCAATATATAAAGACCCTATTAACATTAAAAAGGGGAAGTAATCATTTTTATTCAGTCACAGAATTAGATATCGTGATACAATGTTGATTTGATTGTTCTTTTTATGTATTATTTTTAACTGATGATGGATCAGTTTAACATATTTTGAGTTTTTTACATTTATGGGAGGAAATAGTTTCTTTTCATTTAGGTTAGTATAATTATTATGAATAAAAGAAGGTATGTATATATAATTGAAGGTTTTTTTCTCTTTTCAGATGTCTAAAATGAGATCGTGTTTTCTGTAATTTCCCGAATCCAGTCTAAAACTTTTGACCATATTCTGTAAAAGTCACTAATTGTAAAAATGAAGGTCTTATTAAGTAAATCTTGGTGAAGTTAAAGAACTACTTTGAGGTAATTTATTTCGTCATGTACGTATAAATATTTTTATTATAAGTATCGTCGTGATGAATGTTATCAGTCCTGTACCTTTGTTAGATTTACAGGTAGTTGTTTACTTACCTATTTCCACACTACATATATACATATATGGGTGTGTGTGTATATGAGTATGTGTTACCTTGTGATGAGTCAGTGTTTTTACTTACTTTATTATAGTAAATGTCGTTGTACCTGTCTGGACCTCTAGTAGTATGATTCACTTCGTTCACTTTCTTTCTGTTTATAATATACTGTAATGAATATACACCTATATTTTTTTATATGTAATACGTTTACTTGAATAAATGTTTTACCTTTATCTGAGTGTCTCTTTCGCTCGAATATCCAAAAAAAAACAAAACAAAACAAAACAAATCAAAAATTGGTTTCCCCTATTGTCCTACCCCTCCTCAATCTATTTAATCCTCAAACCCTAATTATTTGTGATGAGAAGCGTTGGGATACCTGACAGCGGACGGTCCGAGGAGACAGTTACCTTAAGAGGTCCGATCTTATGACCTCAACCACCGACAAGGGAAGAGATCCCCTGGAAGGATTGGGACCCTAACTTGGATCCAGAAGGTGTGACTTCCGTCTAAGAAATGGCAGACTCGGTGGTCCCTTCGGGTTGTTTGTTTGACGACGACAACGACGACGATTCAGCGAAGTCAGCACGGGCTGAGACACACTGGGGTATCTGCCTTCGGGTGGTCCAAGGGGGCAGGGACCCTAAGGGGTCCGTTCTTGTGACCTCACCCAACGGTAAAGGAAGAGGTTACGTACTTTCACTTTTCCCTTTCACTTCAGCGAGTCAGCACAGTCTGACAAACGCTGGGGTACCTGACTTCAGGTGGTCCGAGGAGGTAGGTACGTTAAAAGGTCCGTTCTTTCTCATGACCTCACCCTACGGTAGCGAAAGAGACTTGTTTGTTTGATGGTATATATATTATTTATTGGTTGTTCCTGGATGGTATATTTTGTCGTTTAATATGAGTTGTAAAACACTATTACATATTACTTTTTATTAGACTTTTTCTAATAAAAGTCTATTAGTGAAATGATATATGAACTTTGATTGTGTTACAACATTTAATTGATATGAAGTTAATTTTTTACCTTTAAGTCTTTAAACACAAACTTCTATAAGAGTTTTTAATAAATATTACGATTCCTTGACTTATCTTTAAATGTACGAATGGGTATATTTTACAAATTTATTTATAATTATTTATTTATATTGTCTTATATTCCATAAGTAATCTTTTGTGTTAAACCCACGGAAGACTTGTGACTGACACACACCATCGTATTAAACGAATTTTCTTTTCAGTCAGTTGTACTCGTATTTTCAGTCATTTTAAAAATAATAAAGGAATGTAAAAGAAGGTTCAAAATCTAGACGAAAACTTAGTGTCCTTCACTAGTCAAATTCTCAAGTTAAAAAATTTTAAATAAAAATTGACTTCCTATTACCGAAATGTCCTAACACAACCAAAGATGGTTTGTAGTTGTAGTTAGTTGACGTCCAAATGGGTACAGGGGAGGGTGAACTTGTAGGGAGAGTGAAAGGAAAGGTTGGGTGGGGAGATCCAACAATGACTCGGAACCAAACTCAAGGGACTCAGTATGTCTTTTAAGGGTGTCCGATAGATAAAATGTATACCATTATAGATAAAGGTACAATGAGCTGTGTAAGGTGGGAGAGGAAGGAAGGGGGTGTGTGGCACAGGTATTCAGACAAGAGTTACAGACACAGAGGTGACGTGAAGACGTTTTCAAGTAGTTATAGTAGAATGATCTCAGGTATATATATATATATTATTATACTATTAACAAAAAGAGAAAGACTGAAGTGAGACACATTATCTGAGATACAAGTAGGTGGAGTAATCCTGGTTGAGTTTACGAAAGGAAAAGTACCGACTTATTAAAAGGTAACATATAAACTACAGTGAATGAATAGTTATGATATAAAGGATTGTAACCAACACCCATATTCTAACAAGTTAATGAGTTTGAACCGACACGTATCCATCATAAACACATACACACATATTAAAGATTTGGAAAAACAATTGAAAATAAAGAAGAATTTTTACAAAATTATATTTCAAGTGGTAAAAATTACATTCTATAACTGTGAGTGTATCGACATCTTGATGGTGGTGTTAGATCTTTGTTTGATATGGTTGTGAGGGTTTTATAAGGAGACTTCAACAAACCTCAGTGGAAGAGAGGAGAAAGAGTGTAGTTCTCTTTGTGATCAGATAAAAGACAGTGAAACCAAAATAGAGAATGTTTTATAATGTTATATGTCGGAGGAAAGTGAATTGTGTATTGTAAACTTTAGACAGAGACGACAACACAGATAGTCATCAAACATCATGAGCAAGATACCCATATAGTGTCAAACAAATAGGTCAATGGTCGGTTTCCTAGAAACCCAACAAAGGTTGAACCTCGTTAATAATGATTTCACCGACATTTTACACGTATATACTAAAACTCTTATACAAAAATAAAGGAAGTCTTTTTATCGATTCTGACCCTAAGAACATACCATACCATTCAATACAAGTTGAGACTTTCCTTAAAGGGTTTATAAGGGATTCACCGATATTAAGAAGAACCTAAAGGTGGTTTTCTTATACTCTTAAGAATAACCGTCAAGTCAAGTCAAGTCAGCGAGTCAGCACAGACTGAGAAACGTTGGGGTACCTGGCGTGATACGGTCAGGAGGGACAGGTAGTGGTTGAGGGCCTCAGGTAGGTTTGGGTGCAGGTAACTCAGACACTACGGTAGGTTGGTAGAGTAGGAGACGACAGGGGAAGAAGAGGACTGGAGTTAGAAAGGGTCGTAGTCCTAGAAAAGTTTACTCAGTCGAGAAGTATAGTCCACCGGTCTCATAACCACAAACTCGAAATCAGTCAGGAAGGTTACTTGTCGGTCCTGACTAGAGGAAAACCTACCTGACTAACCTAGAAGAACGTCAGACTCCCTGAGAGTTCTCAGAAGAGGTTGTAGTGTCAAGTTTTCGTAGTTAAGAAGCCACGAGTGGAAAGAAATATCAGGTTAAGAGTGTAGGTATGTACTGGTGACCTTTTTGGTATCGGAACTGATCTACCTGAAACAACCGTCATAAACTACAGTTGGAAAAGAAAAAAAATTAAATCGGTAAGTTGATTAATACACATCGATAGAATAACTCCAAAATTAAACGTAAACGGATTACTAAAACGTGTAGTAAAAAATTTTTTACTCAAATATTCAGTAGCCATATTGATCACAGAGAAGTTTGCAAAACGGGTATAAATTAACCTAAAAAAAACAAAAATAATTCAAAACTCTCAAAAAGGTATATAACACGAATGTTTGGTAAATAGTATATACACTAAAGGTTTGTTCTACGAAAGTAAAACAGGAACGTAAGAGAATTGTCAAAAAAAAAAGTTTATCCTTTTCAAGAAGTAAAACTATCGGACTAAATAAATAAGTCAAAAGAAATTATTCCGTAAGAAAACCATATGATGACTTCTTTATAAACGGATTGGGTTCCTGGAGGGGGGTATAAAAGAAGGTCTTCAAATTTTTTGCACTCCTAGAGATAAATACAGATATTAAGTTCAAAAATAAAAAAAAAAAGGACAATACTCCGTACTTAATCCTCCTCTCAAGAAATCACTATATGTCTATAAGTCCATAAACCATTGTAAACAATTTTCTTTTTTGTTAAGAGATACCTTAATACAAGAATTGAAACAACTTTAATTCACTGTATATGGACACCCAGATAAAGACCTACCGAATAAGACAAGCCAACAGGATAAATAGATAATTGTATAGGAAAACAATTATGGTGTGACTAAAGTAAACACGAGAAAAATATGAATTAGAACTTTAGTCCATCATATTAAAGAGTTTAATAAGAAAAGAGGGGTTTCGACTATTTCGATAAAATTGGACAGACATAAAGGTACATTCAAGATCTAAAGTAAATAACTAAATTTTTCTTTTTGACGATCTTAACAATAGTTTTAACGTAACTTAAAAGTCTAGTTGGACACTTCTTCACTGAAGAGTTAATATAACAATTATATTTGGGTACTTACAGTATATAAAGAGGTAAATAAATCCACATAAAGCTAAAGTCCCATTTTCAAATCGTAGAACTAGAACCTGTAAAATAATTAAAATATGGGTTCTTAAAGTACGTAAAGACTATACAAAATTAGTGATCACATTAAAACTATGACAAAATTTTAAAATAAAAGTCACCGATTAACGATCATACATTTCTATGTTAATTAAAAATATATGACTGGAAAATAGACACTGGAATAATTGGAAATAATCGAATTATAATAGGTATTATGGTGAATTATACGTAACTTACAGACATCCTCGATATCACAAAAGGAAATAAGGACTATGACCATTTAATGTTTCAAAGAAAAAAAAAAACCTTGTTCTACCCCATCCTATCAGGTAACTTGAGGACGTTGACGATAACTGAAGTACCTACAGGTAGCAGGTAAAGAATAGTCTTTGTGTTTTAGAAATATATAAATCATTCGTCATCGTCACAATCGACGAGTCAGCACAGACTGAGAAACACTGGGGGTTTTGACATCAGGTGGTCCGAGGAGACAGACACCCTAAGAGGTCCGTTCTTATGACCTCATCTAACGGTAAGGGAAGAGGACTACTAGAAGGACTGGGTCCCTTATAAATCATTTGTACTACGAGTTAAGTATCCCGAAGGAACGGGTGTTAATTTAAAACTTTTACGTCAGTTAAAAATATGTCAGTTAACAGAGAAGTAAACACTTTAATAATTAAAGTTAATTTTCATCATTATATGAGATATGATTCATATGAAGTAGTTTAATTTTAGAGTTAAGTTATATAGTATTAAGTTAAATGTTTGAACCCGTCACTTTACCAAAATTATAAAGACTTATTTAAAATTAGTTTGAAATGTCATTAGATTTTACATTGGATTTCTGTTATATTTATAGATATAAATATATATAAATTTATATATATATATATAAATATCGTTAAACTAAAATTTTAAAACCTTTTTAACATATTCCTAAGTGATAATGGACAGATAAATATGTTTATACGTACTTAGTCTATTGATTAAAGAGAACCAATTGATTTGTTCCTCATTCAGTAATATTTTTTGTTTTAAATAAAGTAACAACTAAATAAACAAAAGACCGATGATTTTTTTACACTCACCAAGTCGTCAGGGGAATACTTGGAGTATTTAGTAGTCAAAAATACAACTGATTATAATGATTTCTCTGGTAAAGTGACGGTCAAGGACGAATATAAATTTCTTGATAGTAATGCTAAAGTTTAAGGTTATACAATCGAGAGAACTAGGGTAGAAGAGACAGACGATCTTTGGAATAAAACTCAAAATAGAAAAGTATAGAACGAGAGAATTGACGTGTCAGGAAACTTGAAAACGGGTAGATAAAACATCTCCTACAGTAAGATGAGTATACGGGAAAAGTGGAGGAGAAGTCGGAATGAGGAAATAAAAGTTGAAGGTCTTTGTAGAAAGGGATGACTTGATGAAGGTCGTTACAAGACACCAGTCAAATATAGGATAAATATTATTATTACTCTTGTTGGTTCATTTTACTATTACTTCCTCCTTTTACTCTTGCTCCTTCTCTGTCACTTCTTTTCTTCATTCATTTTAATAAACTTTTGTATTATATTAGTCGATGTATACTTTGTAAAAATACTTTATCCATAACTGGACTCAAATTTTATTTATGAAACTACAAGTCTTCTTTTTTTATAAAAAGGTTTTAATGAGTTAAGTACAAATATTAAATTTTGATCCAGATTAACAATTATCGATTATGAATAACTCGTGAAGGATATATAATTTAGTTTATGTGCGTAATAGAGTAACTTATTTTATTGGGGACTTCTTTAATGATATTATTATCAGTATAGTGGTAGATCACTTCGAAGTATTCTCTACTTTATCAAACAAATTCCAGAGTATAACTCACTCTTACAAGAATAAGTATGGGTTTATTGGACCGTGACCTTGGTTCTCGGAATTAGAGGTGAATTATGACGTTTAAAAATGAAATAATTCGATACAATGTATGTTTTTTAACCAACGAACAATAAAGAGATAAAAATAAAAGAATTAATCGATAATGAAGTCCTGTTTTTATATTCATATAAGATGATGGGTTACAGTTTTTAATCCGATTAAGGATTCATTTATATAATATGTTTGTATATAGTTATAAATAGATAGATCTGTTTCTCCTTTTTATAATTTCTTATATTTCCTTATTGTAAATTGAAAAATAATAGAAAATTTTTTGTAAGAATAAAATAACTTATATAAAATTAAGATTAAAAAGATTAATTTTTACTAAACTTGAATAGGGAGAATTTAACTGGGTAGTTTATATATTTAAAGAGTGGGTCTGGTCAAAAATGGTGGTAATGATAGGAGAAGGATCTGGTATTTAGGTGGGACTGAAATTTAACTAAATTTATGCTAGAAGTTTGTACATAATGTATACTGAATCTTTTATATAGTAGGAAACTCCATTGACACTTTGTGTCTGTAGGGAATCGATACTTTCTTTAATTTTATAAACGTAAATTTACACAGGAATACACTTATGAAAGTGAAAGTATTTCACTCAGAGATTCGACTGATCTTATTTATATCAAGTCAGTAGTGTTAAGGTAATTTGAACGACAATAAAAATATGGGACTTTGTATAAAAAGTAAAGTATAAGGTAAGGGTTTAAGTTCCATATATAAAATAAAAAGTATGTGTCTCATTTTCTGTTCTAACTTTTAGTTGAGTCATATAAAGTTTACCACCCGTTCAATCTTTTTGTTAAAAAAGAACTCGATTGGTTCCAGTTGTAGAGTTTGTGTTGTATGAGAACTTCTTATAAGAAGTTTCATTAGGAAAAGTTTTCATGTAGATTTTAGTTCCTACAGACCTCTCACAATAAAACTTCACTCTCTTATGGTTTTATAAGGTCAGTAGTCGTGTGAGATAGTTTTCTGTTTCCTTTAGATAACTGTAAGAAGAAAATTTCACAATAACTCTCATAACGGTAAAATATTAACTTTATCAAAAGATAAAGTCAAAAATGTCTAATGAAAGTGTTATAATCGGATGTTATTCATATATAACATTGAGTATGTCGTCAATTGATTAAAATTGTGTGTGTGTCTATGTTGTAAATTTTTCTACTCAACCGGAGTTTGTGTCTTACCTTGTTACGACAATAATAGGAAAGTTCACCCTTTATATCAAATTTTCGTTATTAGTTGACTATAGATCTGAAATCACGTATCTTTACTGGACTGATGATAGATTCTTGGAAGTCAGTCAAGTCAAGTCAGCGAGTCAGCACAGGCTGAGAAACGTCGGGGTACTTAGGGTCGTGTGGTCCGGAGAGACAGGTAGTGGTAGAGGACCTCAAGTGAGTTTGTGCAGGTAGTTCAACCACTACGGTAGGTCGGTAGAACAGGAGACAACAGGGAAAAAGGAGGACGGGAGTTAGGGAGGGTCGTAGTCTCAGAAAAGGTTACTCAGTTGAGAAGTGTACTCCACCGGTTTCATGACCTCAAAGTCGAAATCGTAGTAAGGAAGGTTACTTGTGGGTCCCGACTAGAGGAAATCTTACCTGACCAACCTAGAGGCACGTCAGGTTCCCTGAGAGTTCTCAGAAGAGGTTGTGGTGTCAAGTTTTCGTACTTAAGAAGTCGTGAGTCGGAAGAAGTGCCAGGTTGACGACGTAGGTATGTACCTACTGACCTTTTTGGTATCGGAACTGATCTCCCTGGAAACAACCGTTTCATTACAGAGACGAAAACTTATACGATAGATCCAACCAGTATTAAAAGGAATTTTCCTCATTCATAGAAAATTAAAGTACTGACGTCAGTGGTAGACGTCACTAAAACCTCGGGTTTTTCTATTTCAGACTGTGACAAAGGTGACAAAGGGGTAGATAAAGGGTACTTCACTACCCTGGTGACTCCAATAACTATAAAGAGGACCGTTAGAACTAAGGTCGAACACGAAGGAGGTTGAGTCGCAAAGAGTACTACATGAGACGTATCTTCAATTTATTCGTCCCACTGTTATATGTCGGGAATTCCCCGATATTTTATATCTTGTCTCTTGTTACTATTAGTGTAGGAAAGTAAAGTAGGGATATTTTAGATGTTTAGATAAAATCACGAATTCAATTTACCGAAGTTCACCGAGGACTCTGACTTATGAAATTCATACTTTTACTGACGTTAAATGACCTGGTTAGTTAATTGAACTGGTATATAAAAATACTAAGAAATGGACCTAATAAATAACGAACATTGGTTCACAAAAGTTTTAACCAACAAAGTACTGGATGGTGTATTCCAAACTGTAGTTACGTTATGTAAATTTCACGAAGGTGACTTTGACAAGTTTAGATAGTCTTTTTGGAATAAAATGTTTATCGATAGTACATTATAGATAAATTTATGTGACGTCCTGGTGATGTATGTAAACTTAGGTAAAATGGTAAAACTAAAAGAAGTGATCCGAACATATTTTATGTTTCCTTTGATGATACACACTAAACACGATAGGAATATATATATCTTCATTAATATATCAATCGACCTACTCCCTTAGTATCTAAATGTACTTTATACTATAAGTTTATCTTTATGAGTTTTATTATACGTTATATCCTAATGTATATAATACACATATATACGTGTGAATACACATCGTATATTGAAGTATTATATATTGTAGAAGTCTGGTAAAGACTACTAAATGTACAAAATGCTTACACTTCCTATTGTCTTTTGGACCATTTTAGGTGACTCGAACCTTCCCTAGTACCCTAATCCAACTTGTTTTTTCTTATGTATGAATTATTGTACGTAGACTGAATACTTAAACTTGACGACCTAGATGTTAAATTCGACTTAACCAGTTTTGACTGTTTCCTATTATGTTCTTCCTTATTTTAGGAGAGTAGAAACTTCCAGACTTATTGTGCATGTCGTTCGTCGGTACCGTTTAGAGTGTCAAGATTTTCCTAAGAGTCCCAGACCATGGATGTCTTTATCTTTGAGTCAAACCCTTAGAGTTACGTTCTAGGGGTCAGGACTGGTCCCCGGAACTTAATGTGTCGAATTTTCTAATGGTGGGACACTGACCCGGTAATACAGAACGTAAACAGACTCTCATTGTAAACTCGATTAGGAAAGTGTAAATTCTAAGATAAAAATAAACGGTTCACAGTAGAAGTTCCAAAGTTTATTTACAAAGAGAAGTCACTCCCGGACTGTAGTACCTAAAATCATTAATATTTTAAGATTGAATTTTTAACGATTTTGTATTATTGAAGATTCAAAAGATACACTTTTATCTTAATGTATAACCCTTATACTATTTTACAGTTTATATCTTTTATGAAACACA
This sequence comes from Capra ibex, assembly GCA_006410555.1. Taxonomy (NCBI): domain Eukaryota; kingdom Metazoa; phylum Chordata; class Mammalia; order Artiodactyla; family Bovidae; genus Capra; species Capra ibex. The sequence goes on along the minus strand of SJYO01046538.1, from coordinate 25,524,941 downwards.
CCTTTCATTTATTCACCTAAACGAAATATTACTAGAGGATAAAATAAATATTTTGACACGTTCATTTTATAAAACGAATCAACAGTTTGTGATTTTTCGACTTTAGAGTTTTCTAAATCACGAGATTTTAATTATCACATAATATCAATGTAAGTCACAGTGTTATTATTTCTGAAACAACAACAAGTCAGAGAATCGGTACAGACTTAGAAACACAGAGGTACTTGACGTCGTGATGTCCGAAGGGACAGGAAGTGATAGAGGACCTCAGACGAGTTTGAGTACAAGTAACTCATCACTACGGTAGGTTGGTAGAGTAAGAGACAACGAAGGAAGAGGAGGAAGGGAGTTAGAAAGGGTCGTAGTTCCTTAAAGGGTTACTTAGACGAGAAGTGGAGTCCACCGGTTCCATAACCTTGAAGTCGAAGTCGTACTCAACAAGGTTACTTATCAGTCTTAACTAAAGTAAATTAACCAAACTGGAGGAACGACAGGTTCTCTGAGATCTCAGAAGAGGTTGTGGTGTAAAACTTTCGTAGTTAAGAAGTCATGAGTCGGAAGAAATACCAGGTTTAGAGTGTTGTCGTGTACTGATGCCCTTTTTAGTATCGAAACTGATCTACCTGGAAACAGTAGTTTCACTACAGAGACGAAAAAATTATACGATAAATCCAAACGGTGTCAAACAAAAGGTTCCTCGTTTACATAAAATTAAAACACCGAAGTCATTGACAGACACCACTAAAACCTCCTGTTCTTTTATTTCAGACAACGACAAAGGTAAAAAGGGGAAGATAAACGGTACTTCGCTACTACCCTACTATATGGTTCTAGAATCAAAAAACTTACGACTCCAAATTCGGTCAAAAAAAGTGAGAGAGAAAGTAGAAGTAGTTCCCCAAGATATCGAGGAGAAATTAAAGACAGTAATCCCACCATAGTAGAAGTATAGACTCCAATAGTTGTAAAGAGAACCGTCGAACTAAGGTAGAAATCGAAGTAGGTCGTATCGTAAAGTGTACTACTTGAGACGTATATTCAATTTATTCGTTCAACTGTTATGTGTCGGAACTACATGAGGAAAGGGTTAAACTTGGTCAAACAACAAAGTACACGTGAAGATTGACAACGAAGAACTGGACGTATGTCCAAAGAGTCCTCCGTCCATTCCACCAGAACATAAAGGTAGAGATTTTTACAAGGTATCAAATAATACTAGGTATGTTAGTTTGCAAAATCGCATCCGTTACTTCGTTTACGTCTATAAAAAGACCTTAAAGGAACGAAAAAGCTATTAGGTTACCTACAACCGTTAAACTGGAGACCAGAGAGACGGAAAATAATTAGGTCGAACATATAGACCTTAAAGAACCAAGTGTATATCATCTTCGGATCGAAGTTCCTAAAACTCGTAAAGGAACGATCGTACACTTTACTCACATTAACACACCACCAAACTTGTAAGAAACCGTAACAGTTAGAAACCCTATCCTAAATTTTGACTTATAAAGGTTAGGACTCCGGTGACGACTGAAAAGGTTTAAACGACGGTATAACTTACGTCGTGAAATTGTCGTAGTAAAAACATCCTAAACTTCATCAAGTTGACCTTAAGATAGTGAGGATGATTGAAACATCATTATAAAGGATTCCGGGTGAACTGTGGTACGAGGTCCTACAGACCGAGATCCATTCATTAGTGTGGCAGTACCAATAGACCTAATAATTCCAGTAAAAATATATCAAGAAGGTATATAAGAACGTTGAGAAGAATTATAGAAGACAAGACAATCCTAGAATGTAAAGACAAGAAATAACACGGGTAGAAATGACTTTACTTGGGAACCGTAGAAATTAAGAGAACTTCTCTAGAGATGAGAAAGGGTTAGATAACGAAAGGAGATAAAGAAACGTAACTAGTGACTCCTTCCGAAAGAGTAGAGAGAAACGATAAGATACAAATGATGACACCCGGTCTTAGGGAATCTTCTTTACCTCATCGGACGTATAAGTTACTCTTTCAGGTTTTAAGTCATAAGCCTACGTGAGAGATTTTGTTGTTTTAATAGAGCCAAACAAAGGTCCCGTTTGGTAAGTTATAGTGTCCTTAGGTTCAGATATGGGGTTGGTGATTATGGTTTCTTCGACTTAAACTTGTAAAGATACTTCTGGATTCTCGAAGATCTTGATTATATTTGTTTGTTTTTTTTCTACAAGAAAAGTAGTATCCCCTCTCCTTACGTTTTCGTCCTTCAGTTCTTCTTTGGATCTCATCCTCCTTTTAAATCGGAGCCTCAATTTTACTTCCTCCCTCTTCCGGTTGTTTCAAAACGGTTCTCTTACGTGACCAGTGTCGTTTGTGGTAGAAGATTGTTATGTCCTCTACTGACATATGTTACTGTAGTGGTCTACCAGTTATGGTTTTAGTCTAACTACTATAAGAAGTTTTGGTTTCTACCTCTACGAGATATGTCAGTCGTTTCTGTCCTTGTCCTGGACTGACACCGAGGTTAGTACTTGACGAATAACGTTTTAAGTCTGAATTTAACTTCTTTCACCCCTTTGGTGATCCAGTAAGACTATACTGGATTTAGTTTAGGGAATACTAATATGTCACCTCCACTGTATATCTAAGTTCCCTAATCTAGTCCATCTGTCTCAAGGACTTCTTGATTCCTACCTCCAAACACTGTAACATGTCCTCCGTCACTAGTTTTCATAGGTGTTCTGTTTCTTTACGTTTTTTTCGTTTTACCAACAGACTCCTCCGGATTGTATATCGACTCTTTTCTTCTTTTCGATTTCCGTTTCCTCTTTTCCTTTCTATATGGGTAGACTTCCGCCTCAAGGTTTCTTGTCGTTTCATTCTAATTTTTTCGGAAGGAGTCACTAGTTACGTTTCTTTACCTTTTGTTATCTTACCCTTTCTGATCTCTAGAGAAGCTCTTTTAATCTTTATGGCTCCCTTGTAAAGTACATTTTTACCCGTGTTATTTCCTGTCTTTACTATACCTGGATTGTCTTTGTCTTCCATATTTCTTCTCCACCGTTCTTATGTGTCTTCTTGATATGTTTTTCTAGAAGTACTGGGTCTATCGGTACTATCACACTAGTGAGTGGATCTCGATCTGTAAGACCTTACACTTCAGTTCACTCGGAATCCTTCGTAGTGATACTTGTTTCGATCACCTCCACTACCCTAAGGTCAACTTGAGAAAGTTTAGGATTTTCTACTACGACACTTTCACGACGTGAGTTATCCGGTTGTTTAAACCTTTTGAGTCGTCACCGGTGTCCTGACCTTTTCCAGTCACAAGTAAGGTAAGGGTTTCTTCCCATTACGTTTCTTACCATTTGATGGTGAGTCAAAGTGAGTACAGTGTGTGATCGTTCATTATGAGTTTTAAGATGTTCGGTCCAAAGTTGTAATGTACTTAACACTTGAAAGTCTACATGTTTGACCTAAATCTTTTCCGTCTCCTTGGTATCTAGTTTGACGATTGTGGGTAACCTAGTATCTGTTTCCTTCCTTTAAGGTCTTTTTTTAGATGAAGACGAAATAGTTAATACGGTTTCGAAAACTGACATATCGAGTGTTGTTTGACACCTTTTAAGAACTTCTCTTCCCTTATTGTCTGGTGAAATAGACGGAGGACTCTTTAGTCCAGTTCTTCGTTGTCGATCTTTACCTGTACTTTGTTGTCTGACCAAGGTTTAACCCTTTCCTCATGTAGTTTCAACATATAACAGTAGGACGAATAAATTGAATATACGTCTCATGTAGTACACTTTATAACCAGACCCACTTCGTGTTCGACCTCAGTTCTAAAGACCATCTTTACAGTTATCGGAGTCTATGTGTCTACTATGGTGGGAATACCGATTTTCACTTCTCCTTGTTTTTCCAGAGAACTACTTCCACTTTCTCCTCTCACTTTTCCGACCGAATTTTGAGTCGTAAGTTTTTTGATTCTAGTACCGTAGATTAGGGTAGTAAGGTACCGTTTATCTACCTCTTTACTACCTTTGTCACTCTCTGAAATAAAAGAACTCGAGGTTTTAGTGACGTGTACCACTAACGTCGGTACTTTAATTTTCCATGAACGAGGAACCTTCTTTTCGATACTGTTTTGATCTTTCGCATAAATTTTCGTGTCTGTAATGAAACTGCTGTTTCCAGGTAGATCAGTTTCAATGTCAAAAAGGTCACCAGTACACCCCTACACTCTCAACCTTGTATTTCTTCCGACTCGTGGTTTCTTGACTACAAAAACTTGAAACCACAACCTCTTCTGAGAACTCTCAGGGAACCTGTCGTTCCTCTAGGTTGGTCAGTTAGGATTTCCTTTAGTCAGGACTTATAAGTAACTTTCCTGAATACGACTTCGACTTCGAGATTATGAAACCGGTGGATACGCTTCTTGACTCAGAAACATTTTATGGGACTACGACCCTTTCTAACTTCCACCCTCCTTTTCCCCTACTGTCTCCTACTCTACCGACCTACCGTAGTGACTCAGTTACCTGTACTCAAGTTCGTTCGAGACCCTTGACCACTGACTGTCCCTTCGGATCGTACGACGTCAGTTACCCCAGCGTTTCACAATCTGTACTGACTCGTTAACTTGACCTGACTTGACTTTATTTATATTAATTTGTTTTCTAGTCAAGTTCTTGAACAATGTCTATAGTCAAAAGACAATTCAAACCCTGTGAATCTTTTAAAAAGACATTTTATTTTAATTTTGAAAGATTTATTAGTGAGGATAGATTCCTATTGTAGTAGGAATACATCAGTATATTTTGATTGTGGAAATTTCTCTACTCGAGATATATTTCATCTCCTGTAAATTTATATATATACGTACACACACACACACATATATATATATAAAATAAAATTATATATAAGTATGTATAGATCTAAAGGGACCACCGAGTCTGCCATTTCGCAGACGGATGTTACGCCCTCTGGGCCCAAGTTATAGACCCAGCCCTTCTAGAGGACCTCTTCCTTTACCATTGGGTAAGGTCACAAGAACGGACCTTTTAGGTTACTACCATCTTGGACCGTCCGATGTCAGGTACACCGGCGTTTCTCAGCCTGTACTGACTCGCTGAAGTGAAGTGAAGTGAAGTATCTATAGATCCCGAACGGAACATCGCGTCAGTAATTTCTTAGACGGACGTTACGTCCTCGGGGTCGAAGATAAGGACCCAGCGCTTCTATGGGACCTCTTCCTTTACCGTTCGGTGAGGTCATAGGAACGGACCTGTTAGGGTACCTGTCTCCTCGGACCGACTGGTATCAGGTACACCACGTTCTCAACCTGTGCTGAATCATTGAGTCAAGTATATATAGGTATATATATATATATATATATACATATATATGTGTGTGTGTATATATATATACACACACACACACACACACACACACACACACACACACACACACACACATATGTCTACCACTATGACCCTTTCTGACTCCCGTCCTCTTCCTCCGTTGTCTCCTACTTTACAAACCTATCGTAGTGACTGAGTTACCTGTACTCAAATTCGTTTGAGGCCCTCTATTACTTCCTGTCCCTTCGGACCGAATGATATCAGGTACCCGAACGTTTCTCAACCTGTACTGAATTGTTGACTTGTTGTGTTATATGTGTACTTATTTCTCTTCCCCTTACAGAACTTAAAATTAAATTTGACAATATCTATAAATCATTAATTCCGTGGATGTTTCGTTTTTTATTTGATGTATTACTCTTTTTTTACACAGACTGTCGAATGTAGACGGAAATTGTAGTACAGTCAGACTACAATTAATTTGTTTTGTGAACGAGAAAAAAATACGGTTACGAAAAAAAGGAAACAAAGGAATTTTGTTAGTAAAAAGAATCGATGAGACTTTCTTTCGAAGTCACAGAACAAGTAATTATTAAAATAATTAAGTCGATCATTAGTCCACGTTAAGTAGTTGACGTGTTGTGAAACACAAGATAAAAACGATTTACGAAGAAGAGACTTTGAATTTAATATTTCTTTTTCACCGACTGATTAGACTTAAAGAGTTAAATAAGTACAAGTTACTTTTCGATAAGTAGTCACGTTTGAGACGACACTCAAGTTTAGTTTAAGTTCGGTGGACCCTCATTTGTTTTAGTGAGAAGAAGGGTTTGTGAACCTACCTCTATTTTTATTGTGTAAAAATTCTTTGAGACCTATGATTATACAAATTGACTTTGTCTGTACCGTTTCGTAGTCCGTAAAGGTGATAAAGTCTACGAAACAGGTAAAATAGTCGAAATAAAAGTAGTATATTACAACTAAAGTAAATGTCGAACGTCTATAAAATTTTTTAGTCATACGAGTCCTGGGGTTCTATACGTTTTAGCGAAAAGAAAATGTTGTAAAATGTATATTTACCTTAAATCATAATTTTGTTTTATAAGTTAATGTCTTAAAAATAATTGGTAAGTTTAGGTTGTCATGATATTTAGACTTCAGGTCGTAAATAGACGAACCTAAAATATTTACAAATAAGAAAATTTTAATCTATAAAAGTATTATTGTATACTGATACCAGTTACCTCATCTTGAGCCCGAATGCAGTTAAACTCTCTTCTAGAGTCTCTGTCAGGAAATCTCTGAGATGATTATTACCTTGATTTAAAGTAGACAAAAACTTATGGTACGACTATATTATTGACCTCTCAAAACTCAGGTACACTCGCACAAGAATCAACACAGGTTGAGAAACGGTGGGGTATCTGAATAGGACAGTCTAAGGAGACCGGTACCCTAATAGGTCGTTCTTATGACCTCAACCAACGGTAAAAAGAGGAGGTCTAGAGAGGACTCTCGAAGGGTTGGGTCTCTAATTTAGACGTAAAGGGCACAGAGGAAGTAACCGTCCACCTAAGAAATGGTGACTCGGTGGACCCTTCGGGAAACCCAGGTACATATGAACAGATTTATTTAATAACCAGTTAATTTTTCGTTTCTTTGTATAACTTTACCCTTTCGAGTGTAAGGGAAAATAAATAAGAAGAACTACTGAGTCTTTATAAAATTAAATCGTATATTTTTAGGTGTACAGTGTCCGTTAGGAGTCGAGAATTTGTAGAACTCGGATATAGATAAAGTAGTTGTTTCCTTTATCAGTTACCTTCGTAAGTGATGACAGCGGGTGGTTTGTGTTCATTACGTAACCGTCTTAGTAATAGAAATTCGTCTCCATAAACTTATAAACGTCATAAAATACCGTTCGTAGTAAAAAGGAAAGTGTGTTACTCAGTTTTGTAATTAAGGTTTTAGTACCAATGATTCCCAGTTTTCATCTCCTTAGTATTTTTATTTTCTGAACTTTCTTCCTACCTTAGAAGAGTGTATGACTTTCGTCGTTGAGAATTGGAGTTGACCTATATATTCACTTCACGCTTTCGGAGAGTCATCACAGACTGAGAAACGCTGGGGCACCTGATATGTCAGGTACCTTATATATCCACCTGACAAGTTAATGTTTCTTTTTCTTATAAACTCCTATAATTATTATATTCTTTATATGACAACCTCTAAAACAGATACTCCACCTTAGATTCTGTTTACAAATTAATAGACGAAACAACAACAAATCAGTGATTCTTAGTACAGACTAAGAAACCACGGGGGTACTTGACCTCGGGCGGTCCGAGGAGACAGGCAACATAAAGGGTCCGTACTTATGACCTCAGCAAACGGTAAAGGAAGAGGTTCCCATAATGGACAAATAGATAAACCTTTACTTTAGAAGAAACACAATTAAAATTCTAAATTCCTTGATAATAAGTATGTTATACCCTATAGGATATTGATCTTCACCTACGTGACCCAAAATTTTTCTACATAATTACTTGGAAAGATAAATCAAGAATAGAAGTCGGATGGAGACTTTGTAATAAAAACGAAGTTCCTTTCTCTATATTTCATGTTCGAGTGGAAGAGGGTTCCGTCGATATTCTCAACGACGGCACATTCACTACCTCCTCGGGTCCTACGTATCTCGATATTGGGACACTCCTCGGACGTCTTCCACGTAACACTGAACTCGTAGTTAGACTAGACTTACTCGTCTCGAGCACATGAAGTCACCGGTAATCGGAACTTTCACTTCCGTTCCTAGACTTCCTCCTTTAAGTTCCCCTTAAAAAAGGGGAACTTTGACATAAAAATTTCTAAACATCTTACCAAACTACAAAATTCTTTGTAAACACAAATATACTCAACTACAGAAGATTTTACAATAATCTTTCACATGTTTATCTTCTAACATAAACAATTTTATGTAAATTGAGAGTGTACATTATTTTACTATATTATCTACAGTGTATTATATGTACATTATATTATCTACATTATTTTAGACGTCAAATTTTTAGTATAAAAATAAGTTATTAAATTAAGTGTAAGTTCATGAATGACTTAGGACTTCATATAAATGACTTAGTACTCTAAAATTTTTAGGAAACAATGATTACATAACAAAGACTTTTTAGGTTACAAGTAATACTATCCATCACGACAAATTTTATAGACATCACTAGATGTGATAATAGACGTCGTCTTTACTACAAACGTGTCGACCACATACGGACCTCAGTCGGTACAGGAAATACTATGGAACGGAGACGTACCCGAGAATAGGGATTGTAAACGGAAAATTTTAGAGATTTCTCTAGATTGTCTTTTTTTTTTTAGTGTTCTTGTCGTAGAAAACACGAAGAGAAAGAGACCTTTATGGTTTCGTCGTCACATAGAAGGGTATAACTTTTTCTTGCTTTTTACAAAATTAGAAAGTAAAAGGTTATATTTCAAAAATCGGTTTTCCTATAAATAATTTTCTTTATAAAGACAGTGAGTGATTAAGTTACTGATTGATGTATTCAAATTTTCAATAAAAAAGACACTCATAGTCTGTTTTCATTTTGTTGGATCTTTAAAGTTGGGAGAAAGTCTTTTCTTTTTTTTTTCTTTCTACTTTCTAAGATGACCGGATCGTTAATGTAGATTTTTCGAATGGAATAGATCCGAATGCACTATACTTTTGTTTCATCTCATTGATGTAATATAAAAGGAAATTCCGAATGATAATGATTGACTGACCTTCTTCGGTTGATTGGACAGTCCTCAAATAACGTCTCCCTGTCACCACTAAAGACCCTTTATTAAGTAGTTTTCTTATCACCCTTGTCCGAACTAAGTTTATATGTCTGTCGGAAGTCTTACGTCCCTGTTAGGACTTTTATCATCGATGGTCATCAACGGAAAATATAAAATTAAGATAAGTCACTTAAGTACGTAAGTACAGACTCAGGATTATCACTTTTTGGATACTTATATTTACTTTCTCGTCCTTATGAATAACATTACCGTCTTATCACTCACCGACACTAAAGATGTTTATTGTTAATATTTGGTTTATTTTTTTAATTTTGTTAAGATAATAAATTTCCGAGACACTTTACAGGATCCGTCTCCCTTTGGTCTCCTTAAGATTAAAACTATCACAGAAAGACCTTGATTCCCGTGACAGATCAGAGGGATCAATATCGAAGTCTTTTATGGTCTTATTTTAATGTAAAATGAACGGTCATTTTATACGGTGTCTAGTATAAAGTTCGACCTTTACGTAACTATAATAAATATTACGAGTTAAAGTTGATTTTGAGTCATCTATATGTTTCTTTAATCTTTCACGTTAGATAGAAGTCTTATATGTTTTCTTACTCTAAAGTTCAACTAAGACTATTATATAAATCTACTGTTTCATAAATTTCTTAGATGTTATTTATGTAAGTTTATTCATTTCTTTTATACAGTTCCCAATCTTTTTTATACGATAGGTTTAATAAAAGAAGATAGTATTTTGTGTTCTCTCAATAGGAACTTTAGACCGGACTTTGTGTCTCAAGTCAACCCTAAAACCATATAGTTCTCAAACTTTCTTATTGTCTCTTCAGAACCTCCTTGAATACATGGTTACGTAAATAAGATTAGTCCGTCGTCATCAGTGTCTAAACTCTTCTCCGTCACTATCGAGGGTCTTAGTCTAGGAACCGACGACAACCTTCGGAATAACTCAAGTATCCATTGGTCGAGGAATCCGTTTCTGGAGAAGAGTTCAAGTCAAGTCAAGTCATCGAGTCAACACAGACTGAGAAACACTGAGGTACCTGACACCGTACGGTCCGGAGGGACGGGTAGTGGTTGAGGACCTCAAATGAGTTTGAGTATAGGTAACTCAGTCACTATGGTAGGTTGGTCGAATAGGAGACAGTAGGTAGAGTAGGAGACAGTAGGGGAAGAGGGTGGAAGTTAGAAAGGGTCGTAGTGCCAGAATAGTTTACTCAGTCAAGAAGTGTAGTCCACCGGTTTCATGAAGAGTTTCGTCAGTGATTTTCGTTCACCACTCTACGGAAGTTTAACTGTATAAAAATGACACTTTGGATAAGTCCATGAAACCTCCTAATAGTGGATATTAATTCAATGACAATTAATAAGAGACACTCTTCTTGATTTTGATACGAAACCTTTGGTACCGTTATCATAAAAAAGTTGTTGTATCTATCTTGGTGTGTAAATGATAAGGTTTGTGATGATGTTTGTGTTTGTGATGGTAAAAGTCGGGGTATAATAGAACTTTGAAGGAAAGATACAAAGAAAAGGTTTTAGTTGTCACATAGAAATTTAGTTATTTTTGACACCTACACTTTTCGAAGTAATTTTATCGAAATCTCTCTGATCCTGAACCTGTAGGTACCACTAGGTCACCAATTCTTAGGAGGACGGTTTAATCCCCTGTACTCAAACTAGGAACTGGGTCCTTCTGAGGTGTACGTCTCGTTGATTCGGTTGGATGGTGTTGATGACTTCAGACGTACGAATCTCGACACGAGACGGTGTCCCATTGAGTGGAGTCACTCTTCGGGTGCATGTCCTTGTTTCTGGGTCGTGTCAGTTTTTATTTATTTATTTATTTAAAAATTTAATTTTTTTTCATTTTCTGATCTTGACCTGTGATTGAGTTCCTGTGGAGGAGTGTGTCCTTTTAAGGGGGGTTTTAAGTGAATAAACTAAAGTGACTCTACGTCCATTACGAACATATGAGGTTATGGTAATGTAGAGTCACGGACGATGTGCCATACATTAGGAATTCATAAACAACTTGTTTATGTCCCAATTCAAGGAGTTTGTTACATATTTAGAAATTGATGTTTTCACCTATTCAGAAATCTCTCAAAATAGGTATGGATTCTTTACATAGTGAAACTTAGAATTTATACTTAAAATGTGGAGTTCTATAAAAAGATTGAATCTAGTGATCTATCATCTTTCCCGTCCTCGTAACAAAATGACTCTACACTGTTCCGTCACACAATATAAAAAGAACTGGTTATAAGATTTCCCTGTTTATAATGAGACTAGAATAGTCCTAAACAAGGTTCAAGGTTTCGGATCAACGATTTAATAAAGTTGTGACATCACCATTTTTATAATAAGAGAACTTGTAGTTTATGAATATACTACCAGAAGAATGTGTCAGTTTTAGGTTTTTCTACCGTGCAACTTTTTTAATAAATTGAGGTCACGTCTAAAAACAAATATTCCTCACCATAATTAATCGTAAATCGACGACCTTTAAGAGGTTCGGTCCAAAATCGTTATGCACTTGACACTTGTAGGTCTACAAGTTCGACCAAAATCTTTTCCGTCTCCTTGATCTCTAGTTTAACGGTTGTAGACGACCTAGTAGTTTTTTCGTTCTCTCAAGATCTTTTTGTAGATAAAGACGAAATAACTGATACGGTTTCGGAAACTGACTCATCTAGTGTTATTTGATACCTTTTAAGACTTTTTCTCCCCTGATGGTCTGGTGGACTGGACGGAGAACTCTTTGGATATACGTCCAGTCCTTCGTTGTCAATCTTGTCCTGTACCTTGTTGTCTGACTAAGGTTTATCCTTCTCCTCATTCAGTTCCGACATATGACAGTGGGACGAATAAATGGAATATACGTCTCATGTAGTACTCTTTGCGACCCGACCTTCTTCGTGTTCGACCTTAGTTCTAACGGCCCCCTTTATAGTTATTGGAGTCTATCTATTCGTCTACTGTGGTGGGAATACCGTCTTTCACTTCTTCTTTATTTTTCGGAGAACTACTTTCACTTTGTCCTCTCACTTTTTCAACTGAATTTCGTGTTGTAAGTCTTTTGGTTCTAGTACCGTAGGCCAGGGTAGTGAAGTACCCTTTATTTAACCCTTTGTCACCTTTGTCACAGTCTTAAATAAAACCCCCCGAGGTTTTAGTGACGTCTACCACTGAAGTCGGTACTTTAATTTTCTACGAATGAGGAACCTTCCTTTCAATACTGGTTGGATCTATCATATAAGTTTTCATCTCTGTAATGAAACGGTTGTTTTCAGGCAGATCAGTTCCGATACCAAAAAGGACACCAGTACATACCAACACTCTCAACCTGACACTTCTTTCGACTTACGACTTCTTAACTACGAAAACTTGACACCACAACCTTTTCTGAGAACTCTCAGGGAACCTGACGTTCCTCTAGGTTGGTCAAGTAAGATTTACTCTAGTCGGGACCCTAAAGAAACCTTCCTTACTACGATTTCGACTTTGAGGTCATGAAACCGGTGGAGTACACTTCTCCACTAAGTAACCTTTTCTGAGACTACGACCCTCCCTAACCCCCGTCCTCCTTTTCCTCTACTGTCTCCTACTCTACCGACCTACCGTAGTGGTTGAGCTACATACACTCAAACTCACTTGAGGTCCTCAACCACTACCTGTCCCTCCCGACCACACGACGTTAAGTACCCCAGCGTTTCTCAGTCTGCACTGACTCACTGACTTGACTTGACTTGACTTAGATAGTTACGAATTTTAGATTGAAGTTCCTGTTCAGTTTTAGAGTACAACGGATTTATAAGTATATAAATTAAGTGGTGTATTTCTACAGAGGTTTTCATTCTGACAAAATCAGAAGACTTTCTACCAATTTTAATTTTATAATATAACAGTAATTATCATGTTTACATATATTATATGTTATCAACTTTAGAATTTATAACCTAATAATCTTTCGTAATATTGGAATAATGAACTTAGAAAAGATTGTAGTAGGTATTAAGAGTTTCAGTGGATTAGTATGTCACCGTCCAGAACTGTAAGATCAAGACGAGTGAAAACTACCCTGACCAATCGGGTGACAATCGAGAGAGGGAGTCGGAGTAAATTAAGACTTAACTTAAGTCCTCAACTCTCGTCTTTGAGAGATACCGTTTACAACCTAGGAAAAGGTTCTTTCGTGTATTGTTTCTCTACGTTAACGTAGTATTGATTGAGGTCGTTGTCCGGACGATCACTCACGACCCGGTTTATCGTAAATTACCACTTAAGACCCTATATACAGTCTTCTTCATTTGATTATAAAAGTGTCCTAGTTTCTGTTTGGAATAGTTCACCGTCCTTTAATGATATAGAATCTATCCTCTATGACCACGTATGAATATTTATTTGTATATTTAAACTTTGTGTACCCCTTTCCCAGTTCAAAGGTCATAGTGTATTTATACTGATCTCAGTGTAAAAAAGAGAATATTTATATTTCGGTGACTAGTCATTCAGAAATAATGGACTGTCTATTAAGTGTAATATCCTGTCTTACACCTGTAAAAGATAGAATAAACATTTTAGTGTAATCTATACTAATGTCTACTGTCTCAAATGTGATTGTAAAATAATACTAATCTATGGAAACACAACCCTTTTAAATTACACTTCACACCCTAGAACTCCTCTTCTGTTACCGTGGGGTGACGTCATGAGAACGGACCTTTTAGAGTACCCGTCTCCTCGGACCATCCAACGTCAGGTACCCTAGTGATTCTCAACCTGTATTGACTCGCTGAAGTGAAAGTGAAAAGTAAAAGTACGTAACCTCTTCCTTTACCGTTGGGTGAGGTCATAATAACGGACCTCTTAGGGTCCCTGCCCCTTCGGATCACCCGACGGCAGATCACCCGACGGTAGATCACCCGACGGCAGATACCCCAGCGTGTCTCAGTCTGTGCTGACTTCACTGAATTGTCGTCGTCATCGTTGTCACCTTAGAACTTTGACACTTCGTATAAGATCTTAAAAAAAAAATTAGAACACTTTTTATTTTGCAAACTCTGTGGATCGTTTCTTTAATCTTTTAAAATTTTATAATATTTAGTGATTTTCAATGTTTTGTGAACATTTTGTCCCTTCCTAAAAAAAAAAAAAAAAAATTATCTTTCGTTCCTTAACTGAATTCCTTTCAAATTCACTGAACGGATCCCAGTGAGTTTCGATCATTCTATACCCCAGTCTGTATGGGTTGTCCAATAATGTGTCTCATAAAAATACTAAAATAGTTTGACTTCGGTACTTATAAGGTTTTACTATTTCAGGGGTCTAAGACGGTATAAGAATTCAAATGCTTATGACAGTAAATACCACTGAGCCTACCATTTCTTAGGTGGACGTTACGCCCTCTGGACCCAAGGTAGGGACCCAACCCTTCAAGGGTACCACCTCCCATGAACGGACCTCTTTGGGGTACCTCTTCTCGGACCGCCCGATGTCAGGTGACCCAACGTTTCTCAGTCTGTGTTAACTCGTTGATTCGTGTTACAATTGTAAGAGAAAATAGAGTTTTAAGGGTTATTTCTAGTCGAAATTCTTAAAAGGTACCGTAAAGAAGTGTGTGTTTTAAAGAAAACTTGAGAAGTATCCTCTCATAGAGTGTGGATTCCTGCTCGTCTTTCGTTCTGAGTCTCTACGGACACGAACACGGTACGTCGACAGAAGGAGGAGGAAATCCATTTAAGGACTGAACTCGGATTGTGAGAGGGTCTCGTAATCCAATTTACGACTCAAGGTCTTTTGACGTTTATTAATGTACGGGGCTCGGAATATTACAATTTGTACCTTACAATTGAAATTCTACCGATTCCAAGTTAAACCGTGATATGATCACAGTTATCGTGAATGATATGAACTAAAACCCCTTTTAAAAATAAAAGATGGTCATCGTTTTTATTGACAGTCGGTATACACATACGTATATTTTAATTCATGAGAAAAATCTTGATATACAGAATCGTCGTCAAACGATAACAAACCGTATAAAATAATTTAATTCTGTCAAAAGGATTACACCGTGTTTCCCAATTTAAAAAGTGATTATCTTTCAAACCTTGAAACCAATATTATGTATGTAACCGATATGATGTATATTAAAAAAAGATCGATTTAAATTTCTGTCTAATAAAATTTTGAAAATAAAAATATAAATAAATGTAAATCCTTCAATAAAAGAAAAAATCAACTTCATGTCATGTAATTACAGGTTTTTTCTTGTAGTTCGTTTATTAGTATTTACGTGTAAATATTCCTATATGTACCATTGTTGTTTATAACTGACTTATATTAACTCTGTATTAAATAGTTCTTGGTCGTTACTTTACTCATGATTTTCGATATAAATGGAACTTTGAAAGTACAATTTAAATAAAATGAGAAAGAATATTAAATCCTCAATTATATTATTGAAAAGACTTTATGTACTTACGAATCGCTACCAGTTTTTAATAGATCTAGTCATTTTTAATTAAAAATTTTAATGAAACATTGTATATATGATATATAAAACTCTAAGAAATAATAATAACAAAGAATTTTGTTGTTCAATTATCAATTCTATTCTGAGTAAACAAGTCAATCACTTTTTTCTGTCGAAAAGAAGAGACTGTTACTTAGGACTAGTTTTACAGTAGGGACGTTTTGGTAATGGTGAATAATCGACACAATTAGACTCTGCCAGTGAATTGGAGTGGGTTTAAAGTCAGAAAAAGAAACATCTTTTCTATGAAGATGATGATAGTCTTCCTTTTCCATTCTAAATCTTTAATGCAACCTATTTGGTTGACAAGATGGGTACCGAGAGTTACGTACCATCTGGAATTATATATTCTAGTATAACGTAATCTCTTCTTTATATAATAAATGGACTTTAATTTTTGGATTCTTTGGATTAGATAGTAGTTTATGGGATTCTATTTTGTTAGATCTTGAGGTGTGGTGGAAGATATCATCCTTATCTTTGTATTCATCATTACTGATTCTTTGAAAATTGTTGAAATAGTTCCACACTAACTATATGTTTATCGACATGTGTGAATTACATATATACAATAAGCACAACAAATATCTATTTGTGTGTATCATCTCAGACGGACGTTACGTCCTCTAGGTCCTAGTTAGGGACCCAACCCTTCTAGGGGACCTCTTCCTTTACCCATGGGTGAGGTCATAAGAACGGATTTCTTAAGGTACCTGTCTTCGTCGGACCACCCTATGTCAGAGTCAGTCAAGTCAGTGAGTGAGCACAGACTGAGACACTGAGGTACCTGACGTCTTGCAGTTCGAAGGGACAGGTAGTGGTGAAGAGACTCGAATGAGTTTGAGTATAGGTATCTCAACCACTACGGTAGGTTGGTAGAGTAGGAGACAGAGGAGGAGGAAGGGGAAGAGGAGGACGGAAGTTAGAGAGGATCGAATTCCCAAAAAAAGGGTCACTCAGTCAAGAAATGTAGTCCACCGGTTTCATAACCTCAAAGTCGAAGTCGTAGTCAGGAAGGTTACTTATAAGTCCTAATAAAGGAAATCCTAACTGACCAACCTAGAGGAACATCAGGTTCCCTGAGAGTTCTCGGAAGAGGTTGTGGAGTAAGTTTTTGTAGTTAAGAAGCCGTAAGTCGGAAAAAAGATCAGGTTGAGAGTGAAGGTATATACTGATGCTCTTTTTAATATCGAAACTGATCTACCTGGAAACAACCGTTTCATTACAGAGACGAAAAATTATACGACAGATCCAACCAGTATCGAAATAGAAAGTTCCTCGTTCGTAGAAAACTATAGTACCGACGTCAGTTGTAGACGTCACTAAAACCTCGGGGGGTTTTATTTCAGACAGTGACAAAGACCACAGAGAGATAGATAAACGGTACTTCACTACCCTGGTCTACAGTACTAGAATCAAAAGACTTACAACTCAAAATTCGGTTGAAAAAGTGAGAGGACAAAGTGAAAGTGGTTCTCCGAGAAATCAAGAAGGAGTGAAAGACGGTATTCCCACCACAGTAGACGTATAGCCTCCAATTAATATAAAGAGGGTCTTTAGGACTAAGTCCGAACCCGAAGGGGGTCGGGTCGTAAAGAGTACTACATGAGACGTATATTCAATTTCTCTGTCCCACTGTTATATGTCGGAACTGCATGAGGAAAGGGTTAAACCTTGGTCAGACAACAAGGTACAGGTCAAGATTGACAACGAATAACTGGACGTGTGTCGGAAGAGTCCTCCACCCATTCCACCTGAGTATAAGGGTAGAGAAATTCTTAAAAGGTGTTTAAAAGGATAAAAGAGAAATTCTTTAAAAACAACTAAATTAAAGTCAAAAAATAAAATTTGAAAGATATTTTCGTTAGGTAACTTAATTAATTTCATACCCCGTTTTATTTAAAACATTCCGGAATTATATTTTACTAACAGAATTTATTACAATGTGAGTTGTGTAAATGTGTTGAAGTAGACATTAATCTACCTTTTTTTCTTCATTTCTACTTTCTTTTCTTTAGAGTCGTACCTATTACACTTTGTATTTCTCTTCCAATAAAAATTAACGTAAAACGTTATAGAAAAATAAGAAAACCGATGTTTCATCTCGTCATTACGGGTATTGTGATTTGACGTTTACTGAACAATAACAAGGTTGATGAGGAAATTTAAAGTCACATTATGTTTGTTATAAACGATCCCTGTAAAAGAAAATATAACACCTTTTACCGGTATTTTCGTTTCTACCAAGGAAACTCCATGTACTAAACAATATAATAAAATTTATGAATAAAATCTATCGTTTTGTCAAATTTGAAACTTATAATGTACATTTGTGTTATAAAATAAATTTGTGACAAACAAGTATATTTATCGATAAAATACATTTTTAAAAATTCGTGTTCAAATTTTCTAATGGTTAAAAAAAAGAATGAAAAGATAACTTTTAAACCGTCTTCAGATTTGATATAAAATTCTTATACTGTCGGATCCGTAAAATTTTTGGTTTTTCGATCCCTCAAATGTAAAGTTTTTGGGTTGGTTTTGGTCAGTCTTATGGGTATTTCAACAAGTCTTGCTTCTCTTTTTCTTTTCCGTTGTTAAACTGGAGACATATTCTTTTAGTTCCGTTAAAAGCGTGGATATTTATTCGGTTTTTTCTAGGTACTTTCGTCTCCTTTTAAGATTTAGAGTTCTATTGACATTGTCTATGTATTATGTACACTGACCTTTTCCAATAGAAGTTGTTTCCAAAGAACCTTCGTGTATTTAGTATCTTTATTAATAGAGACACACCACTGTCCCCGAATCCTTCACTTGATGAAATCCTCTTAGGAGGTCTCTAGGAGTTGGTTAATACTCGGTGTGGTGATAAGGATATTTTCTGTTTTACCAAAGAGATCAACTCAGTCGGTATGTTCTCGTCATAAGTTTTCTTCTTTACTTGACACTTGTCTTTCCGATTATGTTATAGAATAACTATACTTTATTTATGAATTACAGATCAAAAAAGTTTGTACCGAACCCTGGAGAAAAAAAAAGACTAAATAAGTGACTACATGTAAGAATGTTTACTTTTATTCGTCCGTTCGTGTCTTACCAATAACCTGTTATGTTGAGAAGATTTCAAAACAAAAACGAAAGTAAAAAAGTACATAAGTACAACCCCGAGTTCCGTCCGGTGGGATTTTATACTGTGTTACCGTATGATTAATAAAACTTATGTCAATGAGTTCTTTATCGGTTACGTATTTCCTGTAACTGGGAAAAAATACAAATCGACTTCCGTTCCTTTTTTTTTACAGAGGATGCACTCTCTGCGTGAGAGACTTAGACTATCATCTTCCCGTGGAGATACCAGTCTCTAGTCCTTAAATTCGGTTTTTCGGGGGTCTCATTATTCAATGGAACAATGAAGAAATTAAATGATGATGTCAAGTTTGAAAGAAATCTAAGAAGTGGTTGACTTGTGGGTTGTGACTTCAAAGAAACAGGACAGTTAAGGAGTGTTCAAATAATAAAGAAACAGATTTTTCGTATCTTCAACAGACGAAGCCGGTGAAGAATCCAGGGAAGGTAAAAATACTCTGGAGATGTACGTGTTTAATAATAAAAAAGAAAAAAGAGAACAATTAAACAAAACACAGTTAAAATAATATTAGGATCGGTGTTCTTAATGTCTCCCTATTACTTCCTGTACAGTGATAGGAACTATAAGTATATTGGATCGATATGATACCGGTGGTTCGATCCACAAATCCTATATTACTCAAACTCAGGGACAGAAACGTTAAACATATAAGATTCTACTCTGTCTCTCTTTTTACTTTTATCAACAAAGTGTAACACTCCTTATAATATTTCTAAAAGTAGTACCTCGCGAAGGAAGTAAATTTGATTTTAGACTCCCTATTCATTCTTTAATGGTACCCTCATTCCTCATCTCACAATTTCCTTTTATTTTATTTCCTCTTTTACTTTTAAACTCCTGTGGTTTGTTTAGACCTAAGTGTTTCCACTTCTCCCGTTTCTCTCTATTGTCACCGTCTTTTGGTTTCCCAATCTTGTTCACCGTAACGTGTCACCTTAATACTCGAACATGAAGTCCTGTTTCTCTTCGCTAATTTTCAAAAGTCTTTTGTATTACCATACTACTTTGGACGTCTAAAACTTTCTAGAGTGACCGTCTATACACCTTTTATTTATCCTTCTTACCCTTTTTTATGTACTCAATCCTCCGGTAGTATAAAGTCCATTTTATCTTATTATCGGATTTAATTAGATTCCTTTTACCTTTATACACTTATCTAACATCTATATAAAATTTCCAACCTTAATTGTCCAGAGGTATTGACTAACAAGTGAAACAAAATTCTATCACGACACTAAAAAGACTGGCACTAAGAAATAAGGGAATCCAGATGGACAAAATGACTCCCTGTTTAAATTGACACCAAGTTCACATTTAAAGTTCGTTCGTCTAGATTGACCACTTGTAAAACTTTCATCAACAATAGATGATAGGTAAAAAAAAATACGAATTCTTTTCGTAACAGAGAGAATATAGATTACATGGTCTTTGCAGAGATCACGTTAACCTTTCCTTTCTATCCACCCTTTATACTCGACTTTACCTCCTCTCGCAATCTGAAGGATCTCGAGAAAAAGAAAGGTAAGATCACACCATCAAGAGTAGGAAACCAGTAGTACCCCGACAGATCGGAGATACACAAGAAAGGAGTCTGAAGGGGATAAAACAAGAAACTGAGGAAATCACTCGTTAATATTACTTCTGACTGAACAGGATCTCTACGGACCCTACCTCTGCACTCGAACGTTTCACATTCACTATAAACGGAATCTAATTTCCACCCCATACTCCTTCCTGACACGGTCGTTTTCTTCCGATTAGAGGTTCGGGAAAACAGGGAGAGGGTAGAAGAAGTGAATGTATGACGACCCAGTCTGTAAACTATTAGAATTCCCCTTTTTTTTCTACTTGAGTGTCTCTTCTTTATACTTCGTAGACTCCCCACACTCTTGAAACCAATTTATCTTTTTCTCTTTTTACGTACACTCTCCTCAGTTTTAATTATCCCATCTTGTTTTTATTTAAATTTTCGTGTTATTTAAGTTAGTTCCTCTATTTTTCTTTTGACCTATAATTTTTACATTATATATGTTGTATCTAAAGTTATCTATCTCTCTACCTTTTTACATGAGATATTTTTATTCGACAATTCAATCTTCTGGTTTATACCTAGAGAGTGTCCTACTCTAGTTTCGTACCTTTATTATTGACTTCTCGATTCTGTCTTAAAGAATCGAAACCCTGATATATATAAACCTTACCTATTACAAAAACAATACTCCACTTAAGAACACATAATACACTACAAATTGTTGTAGGAGTCAGAGTTGAGTCTACGGTTATAAGAAGTTCAAGGTTTTGGGTCTTTAGAAGTCTATAAAGGTTTACAGAGACTCACTGTTTTGTACGAACACCTCTTAGTGATTGTATAAACCTATTCACTATGTATGTTCACCTGTACTGACAGAGAATACTCAGAGTTTGTGACTTTTTTTATCTCCATTCTTTCATGTCTTAATTCTTTATTACTTATAAGAACTGCATTTCATCTTTGTAATATCTTTAACGAGTCCCTGATGGTTTGTTGTCATTAGTTTTTTGGACATAATACCATATAATACTAATTTTTTAATTTATAGTTTAGTTTTAAATTTAATATTATCGAAAGTCTCTTTCTTTCTTTCACTTCAGCGAGTCAGTACAGGACTGAGAAACACCGGGGTACCTGATGGTCCAAGGAGACAGGTACCCTAAAAGATCCGTTCTTATCGAAAGTTTTCTATTTTCGTTTAGTGATTTTTTAATCGTTCACAATTAGTAAGTACAGTTCCTCACTTACGTACATCCGTTCTTTTAGTATGAACGTTACAAATTCCTTTTCTCGTACTCGATCTCTACGTTAAAAGTCGACTTTTTATTGATTTAGACTCCGATTTTGTATATGTAAGAGATCATATTTTCTAGAATCCTACTTATGTGTTGTCTATAGGAAAACTTTATTGTAAATCGTCTATAACGGTCGTAGTTCTTATTATTTAGATTCTGTGTTTTTACTTTATACCCCATTTCTACAATAATTCAAACGATGACAGGTTCACTCGTTCTGATTATTATCTCGTATAAGTATTTATAAGTCTTACTTATAAAGTTTGATATGGTTACACTAAACATATTTTACGTACTTCTTTCCACGTAAAACTCCTTCTCCGCAATCTGTCACTCCATCTAGGAAACACTTTTTTACTCGAAGATCGTCCTACTAAGATGACTATTTACGGTTGTTTGAGAAATTCTTTTCTAGAGTTAAACAAGATCTTCTAACTTTCTCCTCTTCGTGAATTTGTTTACCGTTAGTGTATTTTAATTGTGGTTTTGATCTATTCATCTTTTTATTTGGAATCTGGTTAAATTCGATACCAGACTCTGAATTTTTAAATTTTGTGATTATTATCTTGGTGACATACTGGGACGTTAAGGTCAGGATCCATATATCGACGTTTTGTACTTTTGTGATTAAGTTGTTCTAGACTCGTGTGACTACAAGTGTTCTCGTCACGAATATTATCGGTTCTGTACCTTCGTTGGGTACACAGGTAGTTATGTAATGACCTATTTCTTCTATACCTTATATATATAGAGTGTAATGTATAAGTACGTACACATGTGTGTGTGTATGCGCACGCGCGCGTGTGTGTGTGTGTGTGTGTGTGTGTGTGACCTTATAATGAGTCGGTATTTTTCTAACTTTAAGACAGTAAACATCGTTACACCTAGTTGGATTTCTTATGATACGAATTATTTTATTTAGTCTCTTCTTTCTGTTTATGATATGTCATAATGAACATACCCTTTAGATTTTATTATTTTTATTTATATAAATCGTTTTGTCTTTGTCTGACTGTCCATATCTTTACCTGATCACCAATAGTCTCTCCTCTCCCTACCTCTCCGTTTGATAAAAATATTTTGTCTATTCGTTGTTACTATATAAGATATCTTTTCACCTAATATCAGTAATAAAATATTACTGAAAATTACCTCGTATTAAACATTTTTGTGACTTAACAATACGGTATTTTGACTTTGATTATAACATCTAGTTGATATAAAGTTAATTTTTATAATGATATCTGGATAGTCTTGTTGACTTTAATTTTTATGACTGTTTGTTTTTGTGTATATGTTTCAAGATTTACTTTCTGACTTATTTACTTATAATATCACGTAAAAAGTTTTGATGTCACACCACTACATATAAAATACAGTCTTTATGTTCCTACTAAGTTGAAATCCAATAAACATTCATGTTTGTAAATGTAGTTACTTCAGTTTCCTTTTTTTAGTGTTCTAATAGAGAAACACATTTTTCTAAATACTTTGTTTATATAAGTAATGTATTTTTCTTTTCATAATTATTCCTAATCTTAATCTGAAACTATTGAACCATTTTCAGTAACAATTTTTCGAATCATTTATATTGTAAGTTACCTATTTAACTTACCTATTTAAATCTCTCGGAGAAAGATTCTAATTGTTGTCCTATTCCTATCAGGTGATAGTAGTGATGACAAATCGTGTCTGGACCTTTAGGATCTATTACGTCGTATTCAGTTCCTTTAATTACGTCAGGGATAAAACCCTTGTTTCTTGATATTGATATCAAAGTGATCAATAACATGAATAAATATATCTATAAAGTTCTATTAGTGGACTAGTAATATTAATTTATCTCCCGATGTCAGGTACCCCAACGATTCTCAGTCTGTGCTGACTCGCTGAAGTGAAAGTGAAAAGTAAAAGTACGTAACCTCTTCCTTTACCGTTGGGTGAGGTCACAAGAACGGACCTCTTAGGGTCCCTACCCCCTCGGACCACCCGACGGTAGATACCCCAGTGTATCATAGTCTGTGCTGACTTCACTGAATCGTCGTCATCGTCGTCGTTGAATTTATAGTAAGAAATATACTCGTTAATTGTTACTTTTTTACATTTTATAGTAAATGTTATGTTTCTCTTTGATGCTAATTAGAAACATTTTCATATAATTGGATTCCTTTTATACTGAACGTATATACCTTCAAATTTTAAGATAATTTACTGGTTTATGTCTCTATAAGATACAACTATATATTTTACTAGATTGTGATATTTTTAGAGTCATGAAGGATATAAATAAATATATATTTCGTTAAAGTTAGATTAGGAGTTCCTAAAATTCCTTTTGTGTTTATAATAGTTAATTTTAATTAAAATTATAACGTATACGTATAAACGAAGTGACAAATCAATGATACAGTGCAAAGTAGAGAAAACACTGGGGTACCTGAAGTCGAACGGTCCGAGGAAACGAGTACCCCAAAAGGTTCGTTCTTATGACCTCACCCAACGTTAAAGGAGAAAGTTGATACTTCTTCTTCTCGTTTTTATCACCTTTGACTGTGACGGTATGTGATGCCGTATAATTTTTCGGTATCGTTAATTATATGACGACAGAATGTCAGTAACATTTTATCTCATCTCTTTGTTTTGACTACCGGATCTTTGTATGTTAGATACTCCGTTTTTGTCCTACTCGACAAGTTAATTGAAATAGTCTTTTTATCAGAGTAATGTACCTTTTTCTTTGGGATTAGTGTCCAGTTTGTATTTTCAATTGAAATTTACCCATTTTATAGTTTTATACTTTTCTTTGTGAATGTTACTATCTTTCATTATATTCTCTTATCATGGATTTGAGACTCCGTCCTTTCGAAGGATTTTACTAACATATAGTATTCATGAATTCTATTTTTATCCATTAATAACGTAGTATTAATATTTATAAAATTAGTTTCCTATAGTAACCTTTTTTATTACCTACCCTTTTATAATCTTCTGGTATAATGATTAGGAATCTTAATATCCCCTAATCGTTGAGAAGGTTTAAGGGACTCTTTATATCTTTTAGTATATCTTTTATATGATAATATATAATATTATATATAATATGATATCATATTATTATAGTTTGTATTATTGTTAACGACTTTGGAACGATAAGTAGTCATTACGGACACAAAAGATAAATTAATGAATTATTGTAATTATCTTTTAAGTGTCTTTCCCTTTGGTGTATAAAACTTCTATATGAGTTTATGTAATCTTTTATATATTTACGTCAATTTTGATAACTAAAGATGAATTGTGTGTACTTAAACCGGTTTCTCTCTTTTTAGTGGTTCCTCCTTATATGATTCAAGACCCATACTAACGTTACTCCTGAGTATATGATATTCGTCTGATATTTCCATGTCTGTAGGATCTTTGTTAGACTATTTTGAAGTACCGTCATATATACATATAGTATGTCGTTACACTAAGAACCCTCACGATGTACTACTTTATACTTCTTTCGTGAATCTATTGTGTTGTATTACTATTCATCTTTGTGTCCGAGGGTTGGTGTGTCAAAACTAAACTTACGACGTTAAAAGGTTTATTATCCAAAACCTGAACCGGTTCTAAAAATTAGCGAACCATAGTTATAGTTTTAAGTACTCGGAGACGAATCAGTACAGTCTGAGAACGTTGGAATACTTGACATCGGTCGGTCCATGGAGACAGGTACCTCTGAGAGTCCGTTCTTATGATCTCACCCGACGGTACGGAAGGAGGTCCCCTGAGGGACTAGGTCCCTAGTTTGGGTCCAGTGGACGTAACGTCCGTCTAAGAAATGTTAGACTCAGTGTTCCCTTCGGGTTCTTATGTTCTCACCCATGGGATAGGGAAGAGGTCCACTAGAAGGGGTTGGTCCTTAACTTGACCGTAGAGGACGTAACATCCACCTAAGAAATAATCTACTCCATGGTAATTTTAAATATTTACCTTTATTACCGTCACCAATTTTATTATACGTCTCATGTAGTACTCTTTACGACCCGACCTTCTTTGTGTCCGACCTTAGTTCTAACGGTCCTCTTTATAGTTATTGGATTCTATACGTCTACTGTGATGGGAATACCGTCTTTCACTTCTCCTTGATTTTTCGGAGAACTACTTTCCCTTTCTCCTCTCACTTTTTCAACCGAATTTCGAGTTGTAAGTCTTTTGGGTTCTAGTACCGTAGACCAGGGTAGTGAAGTACCCTTTATTTACCCCTTTGTCACCTTTGTCACAGTCTTAAATAAAACACCCCGAGGTTTTAGTGACGTCTACCACTGACGTCGGTACTTTAATTTTCTACGAATGAGGGACTTTCCTTTCAATACTGGTTGGATCTATCGTATAAGTTTTCGTCTCTATAATAGAACGGTTGTTTCCAGGTACATCAGTTCCGATATCAAAAAGGTCACCAGTACATACCTACACTCTCAACCTGACACTTCTTTCGACTCGTGACTTCATAACTACGAAAACTTGACACTACAACCTCTTGTGAGAACTCTCAGGGAACCTAACGTTCCTCAGGTTGGTTGGGTAGGATTTCCTCTAGTTAGGACCCACAAGTAACCTTCCTGCCTACGACTTCGACTTTGAGGTTATGAAACCGGTGAAGTACGCTTCTTAACTGAGTAACCTTTTCTGGGACTACGACCCTCCCTAACCCCCGTCCTCCTCTTCCCCTGCTGTCTCCTACTTTACTGACCTACCGTAGTGGCTGAGCTACCTGCACTCAAACCCACTTGAGGCCCCCAACAACTATCTGTCCCTCCGGACCACATGATACTAAGTACCCCAACGTTTCTCAGTCTGTGTTGACTCACTGACTTAACTTGACTTTTATTATCATTGATATTACAAACGGACAATCCCAACAATACCCAAAGTCGGTGCTGTCGAAGAGTCCAGTCTAGGGTCTTAGGTAAAACCTACCATAGGGTGATAGCTAAACACCAGGGGTAAAATAAAAATTTTACTATGTGTAAAGTAGTAGGAACTGTGTCACTTCTCTCTATGATTTATGTGACCTCACCCCTGGATACCCCATGTTCTAACTCTTATATCCTTTTTTTTAGTTCCCTTTTTCCCTTTCTCACTTTTGTTTAGTGTCATTATTGTTCTTGACAAAACGTACCTACCTATTACTGTTACAAAGCAGTTGGTTCTAATACCGGTTGAGTATGGGTATTAGGAAACACATTGACTTTATAAACTTATTTTTTTTTCTACTCTTTTACTTCTGACGTATAGAAATTTACTAGTGTCACCACTTATTGACATCTATGAGAGTTCCAAAATTTTTACATAGTAAGAGATATGATAGTCAGTCAGTCACTCAAGTCAACGATTCAAAACAGACTGAGAAACGTTGGGGTACCTGACGTCGTGCAGTCCGAAGGGACAGGTAGTGGTCGATGGTCTCAGATGAGTTTGAGTACAGGTAACTCAGTCACTACGGTAGGTTGATAGAGTAGGAGACAACAGGAGAAAATGAGGGTGTAAGTTAAAAAGGGTCGTAGTCCCAGAAATGGTCATTCAGTCAAGAAGTGTAGTCTACCGGTTTCATAACCTCAAAGTCGAAGTCATAGTCAGGTAGGTTACTTATAAGTCCTGACTAAAGGGGGTCCTACCTGACCAACCTAGAGACGTCAAGTTGCCTGTAAGTTCTCAGAGGAAGTTGTGGTGTCAAGTTTTCGTAGTTAAGAAGACGTGAGTCGAAAGAAAGATCCTGTTGAGAGTGTAGGTATGTACTGGTGACCTCTTTGGTATCGAAACTGATCTACCTGATCTACCTGTAATGAAACAACCGTTTCATTACAGAGACGAAAAATTATACGACAGATCCAACCAGTATCGAAAAGAAGGTTCCTCATTCGTAGAAAATTAACGTACCGACGTCAGTGGTAGACGTCACTAAAAACTCGGGGGGTTTTATTTCAGACAGTGACAAATGTGACATAGGGGGAGATAAACAGTGCTACGCTACCCTGGTCTACGGTACTAGATTCAAAGGACTTACAACTCAAAATTCGGTTGAAAAAGTGAGAGGAAAAAATGAAAGTAGTTCTCCAAGAAATCATGAACGAAAGACGGTATTCCCACCACAGTAGACGTATAGACACCAATAACATTAAAGAGGACCGTTAGAACTAAGGTCTAACACGAAGTAGGTCGGACCGTAAAGTGTACTACACCTGTAGCTTGTTGTCTGACCAAGGTTTATCCTTTTCCTCATGCAGTTCCGACATATAACAATGAGATGAATAAATTTAATATACGTCTCATGTAGTACTTTTTGTGACCCCACCTCCTTCGTTTTCGACCTTAGTTCTAACGACTCTCTTTATAGTTATTGAATCTATACGTCTACTGTAGTGGGAATACCTTCTTTCACTTCGTCTAGATTTCTCGGAGAACTACTTTCACTTTCTCCTCACACTGTTTCAACCGAATTTCGAGTTGCAAGTCTTTAGGTTCTAGTACCGTAGACCAGAGTAGTGAAGTACCGATTATTTATCCGTTTGTCGTCTTTGTCACCGACTGAAATAAAACCCCCCGAGGTTTTAGTGACGTCTATCACTGACGTCGGTACTTTAATTTTCTGTGAGGAACCCTCCTTTTAATACTGGTTGGATCTATCGTATAATTTTTCGTCTCTGTAATAAAACAGTTGTTTCCAGGTAGATCAGTTCCGATACCAAAAAAGTCACCAGTACATACCTACACTCTCAAGCTGATCTTTCTTCCGATTCGTGTCTTCTTAACTACGGAAACTTGATACCCAACCTCTTCTGAGAACTCTCAGGGAACCTAATGTTCCTCTAGGTTGTTCAGGTAGGATTTCCTCTTGTCAGGACCCACAAGTGTCCTTCCTGACTACAACTTCGACTTTGACGTTATGAAACCGGTGGACTATGTTTCTCGACTGAGTGACCTTTTCTAGGACTGCGACCCTTTCTAACTCCCGTCCTCCTCTTCCCCTGCTGTCTCCTACTCTACCTACCTACCGTAGTGACTGAGGTACCTGTACCCAAACCCATCTGAGACCCACAACAACTACCTGTTCCTCCGGACCACACGACGTAAAGTACCACAACGTTTCTCAATCTGTACTTACTCGTTGACTTGACTTGCCTTGACTTGAGACGTATATTAAGTTTATTCGTCGTACTGTTATATGTCGGAACTGTATGGGGAAAAGGATAAACTTTGGTCAGACAACAAGGTACAGCAAGATTGACAACGAAGGACTGGATGTAGGTCGAAAGAATTCTCCGTTCAGTCCACCAGACCATAAGTGTAGAGAACTTCTTAAAAGGTGTCAAACAACATTAGGTGTGTCAGTTTCCGAAACCGTATCAGTTATTTCGTCTTTATTAAAAAAAAGATCTTGAGAGAACGAAAAAGTTACTAGGTCACCTAAAACCGTTAAACTAGAGACGAAAAGACGGAAAAGATTTAGGTCGAACTTGTAGACGTTCAAAAACCAAGTACATGATAACTTCGGACCAAACCTCTAAAAACTCGTAATGAAATGATCACACACTCTACTCGCGTTAACACACCATCAAACTCGTAAGAAACCGTAACTGACAAAACCCTAATCTTACTTTTGACTGAAAAAAGTCAGAACACCGGTGACGACACAAAAGGTTTAGACATCGTATAACTCACGTCGTAAAAGTGTCGTAGTAGACAATCCTAGACTTTACCGAGTTGACCTTAAGGTAGTGGAGGTGATCGAAACAAACATAACTACGAAGGATTCCGGGTGAACTTTTAAAGATTTAGTCGTAATCCTTAATAAATTTCCTGTCAATTATACTCCTTCTTTTACAACTAAATGATACAAATTACTTTCTCATGTGTTCCACCAAAAGTTAACAGTCCTATAGGAAGTCTAGTTTTTTTTTTCCTTTATTTTCAGTAACTTGCGCATTTCGTCATTAAAATTACTATAAAAATTTAGTTTGTATACGGATTATAAGGTCGATCATCCTTTAAATGAAAAACGAAGGTCTTTAGAACACTGAGTAAAACTTCCTTATTCCTCTCTCTTCACTTAATCGTAAAAGTAGAAGGAAGAAAACACCATTTGACGTACGATACGTGAGGTATATATAATAAATAAAGTCAATTGGGATAATATTTGAAACACTTTAATACCAATAAACTCAAAATGTTTATGGAGTCCCATTAAACTGTTGAACGGATTCCAATATACCGATTATGTAAGTTCTGTACCAAATCTTGTGTCCGATTAAAATGAGATTTTGTACGAAAAATTTACAGTCAAGAACAGAAAAACATATACGTAACCTCTAAGATTAATTACAAAAATTTACTTAAGTAATATATGAAGAACGACGAGCTTCTTAGATGTATACACCCAATACTGGATTAAGTAAAGGATATTTTGTAGTATTGTAGGATAGTCTTTTACTACGTTCTAATATATTATTTTGGAAGGTACAGACAAGGACACCCCTTCTGTCTATAAATTATTTTATTGAAGTCATGTTCCCCACTCTTAAAGTCTCCTTAAAGACGATCTAGGAAAACAGTTGTAAATTTCTGTCGAAGGGGTTTGATAATCAAGTTTAAAAACTCCATCATTATTGGTGACGTAAACAAAACTCCATCATTATTGGTGACTTAGACATATGGTATAATATATACACCATCTCCATTCCTTATTATTAGGAAGAATTACTAATTCTACAGTGTCACTCTCTAGGTTTTGAATTAGTTGAATAGTATGTCAAATCGACTAGTCTTTTAAAGTCATATTGATTTAAGTCGGGCTCAGTTGATAAGAGAACATGATGTGGATCTACGTTCTATTGTAATCTTAAAGTACGTATTAAACACTGAAGTTTCTATATACTAGTTAGGAAAACGAAAATTAAATAACCAGATATCTAATTTGTAAAACGTTAGAACAAATGAGTCCAGGTTAAAAGGGTAAACCTTTTAAATCAGTCAAGAATTGACTGATTTTCTTTTTCATTCGTCTCTCGTAAAATAGTGAAATTACGTTGTGAACGTTAAACTAAATTGTTATACTATCTACTTTCCTACTCCAATAATATAGTGTTACGTAAATAGTAGAAAATGCTTACGAGTGGATTTGTTTTAATTGTGACTTGGTAAAGGTCACTCCAAAGATTTTACTGAGCGGAACGGTTCTATCCAAAAACCGAGTATTTATTGTAACCATCTTTTTCTATTTTAGTAATTTACTATATTTTTACGTCATAGTCCTTAGTGACCTTACACCTGTAATTCGTGTGACGAGTTTTACCATAGTTCACACGTTTAGTAAACAGTCATACTGTCATAGGTCTGATAGTAGTGTTCTGTGTTAATTGAAAAGTCTAATAGAACTATAGACCGTTTTTAATGACGAGTTCTTTTGAGTTTCGATGACTGTAGGTATAATTTATTAAGGTAGTAATCTTTTACGTGACTAAAGAATGATATAAATTCTTAGAGGTGATACTTTCTTTTTATATATATATATTCACTAGTTACGTTTTTTAAGGATACACGAACTAATTTAAATGTATAAAAGACAGAAAGATTATTAGGTATTGACGAGGACATTTTTGACAAGAATTAAACTAATAAATTGAAAAATTTTTTATAGAGAAGGTACCATCTTTTGTCATAAAAAGATCTAGAACGAGAGAGGGTATCTTACGTTCCTGTTATGGTATATACCTTATCCTATATCTATATATGAGTAACTTATCTACTCGTAATAGAGGGAGAAAGTTATTTTGTTAGATTGTGTCGAAAATCATAGATCCATCAAATAGTTCCTAAGTCGAAATTTGTTACAGTGAATTAAAAGACTAGTTAAGGACTTATAGAAATTATATAACTAAAACATAAGATAACCCTCAAAACTTTCATAGTAGTTAATCTACAAATGTTGTCATTTAACTTTCAGTACCTGAACTAGGAAGTTTAAACGAGGTCAAAATTGAACGTAGTGAAGTACCGTTTATCTACCTCTTTGTCGCCTTTGTCACCGACTGAAATAAAACCCCCCCCGGAGGTTTGAGTGACGACTACCACTGACGTCGGTACTTTAATTTTCTGCGAATGAGAAACTTTCCTTTCAATACTGGTTAGATCTGTCGTATAATTTTTCGTCTCTGTAATGAAATGGTTGTTTCCAGACAGATCAGTTTCGATACCAAAAAGGTCATCAGTACATACCTACACTCTCAACCTGATCTTTCTTTCGACTCGTGGCTTATTAACTACGAAAACTTGATACCACAACCTCCTCTGAGAACTCTCAGGGCACCTGACATTCCTCTAGGTTGGTCAGGTAGGACCCCCTTTAGTCGGTACTTATAAGTAACCTTCCTGACTACGACTTCGACTTTGAGGTTGAGAGACCGGTGGACTACGCTTCTTGACTGAGTAAACTTTTCTGGGACTACGACCCTTTCTAACTTCCACCCTCCTCTACCCCTGTTGTCTCCTACTCTACCAACCTACCGTAGAGGCTCAGTTACCTGTACTCAAACTCATTTGAGACCGTCAACCACTACCTGTCCATCCGGACCACACGACGTCAGGTACCACAGCGTTTCTCAACCTGTACTGACTCACTGACTTGACTTCAGAAATTAAGACGTGTCAACGATTGTAGTCTAAAGGTTCTATTTAAAACTCCTCGACAGTAAGAAGAGAGGTCATACTTCGAGGACATGGAAGATACGAAAATCTAATTTCTACAACCTGGTCCCCCTGGAAATCTTTCTACGAGGAGGTGACAGGACCCAGTAGACTGTGTAAACACTTCGGTGAATAAACATCTACTAGGGTCCTGGAGTAGTAGAGAGAGAAGATAACACAGTTTTAAAAGGGTTGAACAGAGACCACTCAGAAGATAAACAAGAAATGTGATAGTGATTTTAATAGAAGGATTTTACATAAACCTCGTAAAACCAAAAGAAAAGTTTTTAGACATTTCCAAAAGGTAGAAATCCCTTAGTTATATTTTAAGGAATCGAACCGGAACTCGCTAGAGATGTCATCTCAAGGTTATATAGAAGGGTTGTTATGAAATAATGAGAGAAGTCAGAGTAGAAGATACAACACGAGTTGGTGAAATAAATGGTTGTGAACCCTTAAGGTACCCCAAAGACAATTATTAGTAAGTAAATACTCCAAAGAGGGTTGGTCCTTTTGACAAGTGGAAAGGGAGGAACTGGTAGAGATGAATACAAGCACTTGAAATACTTATACATAACTCATTGAGTTTACAGAATCTACTATACTAATCCTAACATTAACAACTAATTGACCTTTAGAAATAATTTCATCTGAATATTCAGGTACTATAATCGGATTGAATTTACAAGACAAATTAAAATTTCAGATATATAGATATAAGTGAAGTCTTAGAAAACACTATTCCGGTTCTGAAGAAAAACTTATCCGAAAACTAATCAAAATAGTGTATTGGTGGTGGGTTATTAAATGGAAGAACAAACTTTTTATCACACCTTAATAGACATTTATTAAACTTATATCAAAAAGTTTTACAACCACTAAAAGGGGGATATGAAACATCAACAGTACGGGTATGGACTAAGTATCGTAGAAATTTTACAAAGTGGAAAAAACAAAATGAAAAGTTTAGTAAGTTGTATTAAAAGAATCTTTTTTGCTTGAAAAAGTGGGGAAAAAAAAAGTAAACTATATGATATATCATCACAATCAACGAGTCAGTAAAGACTGAGAGACTGGAGTACCTGACATCGGACGGTCCGAGGAGACAGGCACCGTAAGAGGTCCGTCCTTATGACCTCATCAAACGGTAAGGGAAGAGATCTTCTAGAAGGACTGGGTCCCTAGCTTGGACCCAGAGGACATGACGTCCGTCTAAAAAATGGTAGACGCGATATCCCAAGTCTTCATTTTTACGGTAAGTGTTTGTACTCTTACAATATCAACTAAACCTCTCTTATATAAGGTGATCCACATTACGGAAACCGTAACGACCATACGAATAAGTCTCTTACTTCTATCATGTAGCATTCATTTGTCGTCCAACCAATTAAAAATATGGTGATATACGGTCCTTTAATACTGCTGGCGATACTTATGTTCTCAACATAGTCAATGGATAACGACGTTTTATTGAGTCGTTGAATCTCCGAATTTTGTCGTTACTAACATAAATATGTATAAGTCGTTAAACTCGACCAGTGACTCAAACAGACACAGGGAGTCCGACAACGTTAATAACCCATCAATCTATCACCGACTTATCAAAATCTCCCAGAATAAGTGTAAGAATAAACGTACATACCTTAAATACGACCGACTCAAAGAGAGAAGTAATCAGAATGTAGGAGTTTCTTCGATAGGGTCCTAAAAACTGAACCCTCCCAGTCTCGTCTCAATTCTAGTCTAGTATATTTTGGGGAACTCCGAATACTGATATTTGTGACATCATAAAATATTCAATTTAATTCAGAATTCAGGTATGATCTGATTATCTCAATTTCTTTGCCTAAAGTTGAGAACTTCGTTTCTCCATGTGATAGTGAACTTTTTCCTCAAACGTGTCCTCTTTACACATCGTACAAAACGTCAGAAGGTGTTGTTCGTTGTTTCGTGTGCTTTAGGACGAAAATGTCTTTAGTCACTCTATTTTTCCGTTCGTTGACGATATTTTTTATTTTAATTCTTCCCCGTTGGTATCCCGTGACATCCTTAGATATCGTCTAGATGGAGAGATCTGGTCACCTTTTATTCATTTATCTTTACATTTTACGTTCGACTCTGAGGAATTTACTCATCCCTAATAATCGAATTTTTTTTAACCTCACTTTTTGAAAACTCATTTCTTTGTAGTCCCGTACGTCTTTCCGGATCTTCGTTTTTTCACACCTCCTCTCTCATCTTTCAAGTGACACTCCTCCTAGTATTTTCCCTCTATCCCTTTTGTACCTCTCACCGTCTTATACTTACGGTTACTATTAATACAATCTCAAATCAAGACTCATATTACTCTTCGATGATTGTCTGGTCTTTTTAGTTTCACCGTAAGTCGTCAAATCCTTTTGGTGAGTCCCAAATAATACCCCGTCTCTCACTCCAAATACTTCGATCTCCGGTCTATTCCTCTGTGCAATTCAGGACTTCTCCCCGTATCCAAATGGAGACCGGTCGTCGTACAGTAACTCATCCGTGACACATTAACAACCAGATTAATTCAATGGTCGAATGAAAATAGTGACCCTTATCCTTTTTGTCATTGTATCATAGCCTAAGGACATAAATCAACTGTTTCTCTTCAATTCTCTTCTAGGTACAATCTCTTTATATAGTTTCCTCTGATCTGGTAAACTCATTATTAACTAGAGAGTTAAAACCCCACGACCATCATAATTCTATTAAATCCCAAGTCTAATAATTGTAATCCGACTACTGAATGTACTGACAAAAAGTAATCGAGTAAACCTCCCACCCTCTACGAATAAACCTTTTAACTCTGTTTTCCCTTTCACCCTATTTCACACCAAAAATAGGTTACTGATGGGAAAGTATTTAGAGAATTATAATCTTTTGTACGTCAGAATTTTTGTTTCTTTTATACAAAGAATAACAAGTAAAAATATTTTATTAAAAATATTATGGAACTATGTTTGTTATCTCTAGTAAAATTCAAAATTACTGATACTGACCTCGATGATTATTCGGACATCTTGAATTTACCAAGAATCTCTTTGTTGACGATAAACTATGTAAATTTTTAACTTTCTTCATTAACATTTCCATTAACTTGAGTCACTTTGTCTACTTTTTGTCTTTATTTTTTAGGGACGTTGAAGATTAGGAGGAATGTAAAGACGATGTATGAAATTCTAGATCAAAAGATTCTTCTCTTTGATTGAGGGGTGTGTGTTACAGTTAAAAGTGTATAAGAACATGAAATAGGTACGGTGAGAGAGAGGGACTTTAGAGGTATTCCTAATGAACTACGATGGGTGGTAAGGTTAAGATTGAGGTTACCGTAAAGGAGAATCTCAGGAAAAGACTAAAGGGGTCCGAAAATCGTCGAAGGAGCGACATGGGTAGGTATCCTAAAAGTATGTGTTGTCATCATTACAAATAGTGTAAAAAAATATTGGTAAACGAATAAAAAGAAAAAGTAAGTTACACTGAAGGAGTTGTGATAACTTAAGAAAGAACATTAACCGAAGATTATTTTTTTATAAGTTAACGTTCAGTTGGTTCTATGTGATTTAATCCACAGGTACCATGACTACTACCTGTCAAGAAACAACTTAATTGTATATAATAAAACTCCCATTGTTTTCCTTACAATCTTCTAAAAAACTTGTTGAATTTCGGAATAAAATGGATCCACTCTAGAACATTATGTATAAAGTAATATTGATTGACTTTGAAAAAACCTAAACTCTTACTGTCATAGGTCGATTTGTATCCGAAACATTTTTCATAGTTCTCATTACTACTGGAAATCCAACTCACTCAGCCGAAAACAGAAAGTATCCATCCATACATAAGACTTTCTTTGACTTCTAGACACCTTACAGAGTGACTTATTAGTGTCGAGTATGTTCACCGACATTACAATGACATATTTGTGAGACTACCGACGACATTGTTAAATGGTTTTGAATGTCAACGAATCATGTTGTGACCAAATAAGAAAGTGTCAAGATCTCCGGTCTTGAATTTAGTCGTAGTGATCCTTCTTTATTTCTAGAACCATTCCAGTGTTAAATCCCCATTTTTTTCTTTTTAACAGTGTATTCGTTATATAAAGAAGGGGTATATTACTAAGTTTCGTAATATCGTTTCCAGTTGTTGAATTACCAAAGTTATCCTTCTTTCATTGTGACGAATCTTGTTTTATCAAAACATAATAAATTTACTGTAAACGAGAGTTTAACCCATTCTAAATGCATTTTGTTGGACTCCATAACTTGGACCATAAGAAATGAAGGGTGGTCGAACGTTTGGAAGTGGAACTAGAGTCTAGTACTTTTGTGTACGAATACTTCCTTATCGGGTCGATCTCCCTCTATTAGTAAAAGATATCTAGGGTCATCTGTCTTTTTTTCGAATCGGTCTATTGTATAATTTTTCGTCTCTATAATGAAACGGTTGTTTCCAGGCAGATCAGTTCCGATACCAAAAAGGTCACCAGTACATACCTACACTCTCAACCTGACACTTCTTTCGACTCGTGACTTCTTAACTACGAAAACTTGACACCACAACCTCTTCTGAGGCATCTCGGGGAACCTGACNCGGTCTATTGTAATTTTTCGTCTCTATAATGAAACGGTTGTTTCCAGGCAGATCAGTTCCGATACTAAAAAGGTCACCAGTACATACCTACACTCTCAACCTGACACTTCTTTCGACTCGTGACTTCTTAACTACGAAAACTTGACACCACAACCTCTTCTGAGGCCTCTCGGGGAACCTGACATTCCTCTAGGTTGGTCAGGTAGGATTTCCTCTAGTCAGGACCCACAAGTAACCTTCCTGACTACGATTTCGACTTTGAGGTTATGAAACCGGTGGAGTACGCTTCTCAACTGAGTGACTTTTTCTGGGACTACGACCCTCCCTAATCCCCGTCCTCCTCTTCCCCCACTGTCTCCTACTCTACCGACTGACCATAGTGGCTGATCTACCTGTACTCAAACTCCCTTGAGGTTCTCAACCACTACCTGTCCCTCCGGACCCCACGACACTAAGTACCCCAGTGTTTCTAAGCCTGTACTTACTGTCTGACTTGACTTGACTTGACTTTCGTTACAATTACTCTTAAAGTCTTAGTATTTTTGTTTTACTATGAAATCCCTATTCAGATGTGAATTTTAAGGTTCTTCCATTCTTAGATTTGGAGGGATTCGTCTCTCTCGATGGAATAAAGATTTCTAGAGTACCTTAACCTGAGTTTTTCGTAGTACTTTTGGGAAAAGATCATAGTGAAGGGGTAAAGGAATATATTTTAGGTTTAAGGAGAATAATATTCACATCCAGTCAAAGATAAAGTATAACTCTTCAATACAAGGTGGTTTATATTGAAAACCAATAAAAGTCTCTATAAGAAATTAGAGAGTGAGCGAAGAGACCACTGGGGGAGGTGACCGTTTATTAGAGGTAAAAAGTATCTGAGATAAAAAAAAGAATTAAGACTGTATTAAATATACCAAACCCCCAAATGAAGTGAATGATCAAATTTTTTATAATGAGTCGGCAATTTTTCTTATGTAAACTTAGTCAAGATTACTCTACCTACTTTGACCTCGGCTAATATGTCTCACTTCATTCGGTCTTTCTTTTTGTGGTTATGTCATATGATTGTGTATATATACCTTAAATCTTTCTACCGTTACTACTGGGACATACGTTCTGTCGTTTTTTCTGTGTCTACACATATCGCCTGAAAACCTGAGTCTCCCTCTCCCTCTCCCACCCTACTAAACCCTCTTACCGTAACTTTGTACATATGATAGTAAATTCTTAGCTTAGTGGTCAGATACAGGCTACGTCCTATGTCGTACGAGCCCTGACCACGTGCCCCTACTGGGTCTCCCTACAACACCCCTCCCTCTACCCTCCCCCCAAGTACAAACCCTAGCGTACATGTGTGCACCACCTAAGTACAGTTACATACCGTTTTGGTTATGTCACAACATTTCATTTTATTTCATTTTTCATTTTTAATTTTTTATTTATTTATTTATTTATTTATTTTTTTAGACTAGACCCCTTTTTTAGATGAGTTTGTAGGAGGAATCCAATAAAAAATTTTGAATTCCCGATACGTACATAACCACAATCCTTCTGTCTACATCTCGTCCGGGACATATACCTATGATGGATTTTTCTCATCTTTTAATTTGTTTTAAGACAGTGCACTTGTATTAATAATAGTTTTCCGTTTGTGTACATTTCGTCCCCCTTTATAACCCTGTGAACTAATAACCATCATAAAACACTTTCCTATATCCTTACATCCAACAATAGTCGGAATTTTAAAGTCCTTTGACACAAATGTTATATAAACTTTTGTCAGATAAGTCCTAGGGGTTTTAGAGTATATCCTAAAAAAATTTTAAGATGATCATAAAGAAGAACATCGTCTCTTAACAGAAAATAAAATCTATTATAGGTCCCATTTTAGAGATTTCTCTAAACCTCTTTTATTAAATATCTTGAAAAATCTGTTTTTTCCTTTTTATAAAAAGGTAATGAAATTTTATTAGTTATTAAACCGTGATGGTATCTTCTGTTCTTTCAATTTAATTTTTCAATATCTTAGTGTACGAATTAGTCTACGAGGTCTTATAAAGAGTAATATTAACGACTTCACTAGTTAATAACGATACCAGTTTAAATCTTGTTTCCTTTCGTACGACTTTTAATAGGATAAGTTGATAAAAAAATTCACAAACGAAGAAATGGTTTTGTGGAGATTCTGTTTTACTGTTGTGTCTTAAGTATAAGTTTTTTCCTCGAATCGGTTTCATATTAAAACCTCCCTGTTTTCGTGATAACCACAGTAGAGAGGTGTGAAAAAAAATAAGAAAAATTTTTTAATTAAATAAAAAATAACTTACTATTAACGAAATGTCTTAAAAAGAAAAAAGACAGTCTGGAGTTGTACTTAGTCGGTATCCATATGTATATGGGGGAGGGAAAACTTGGAGAGAGGGTATAGGGAGGGGCAGGGTGGGGAGATCAAATTATGTCTCGGGGACAAACTCAAAAGACTCGGTATGTCGTTTAAAGGTCACCAATAGATAAAATGTAGACCATTACATTCAATAGTACAATGAAAAAGGAATGTAGAGTGGGAGAGGAGGGGAGAGGAGTACAGGTATTCAGATAAAGATGAGAGATATGAAAATAACAGTAACAATGGAGAAGGATTACGAAGAGTTAAATAGGAGAAATAGGACCTGACAATATTTTTAAAGGAATCAATTAATATAAAAATTTTATACATAGTTTATTCAATTAGGTGTCGTTGTTCTAATTGATAGTGATTCTATGTTCAAACATACACACACATATACATTGTAAGTACATTAAGATTTGTCGTTGTTCCCTTTTAGTCTTAACAAATATTTGACTTCGGCTTTATCTACGAAACAATTTTAGTACGTCGACAATGACAGAACTTGATTAAATAGGAAGAAGTTAGACGATTAACCACTTAGTTGAGTATATGTGGAATCGCTGTAGTGTATATGATTTTATTCGTAGTGTTTAATAAAGAAGATACATTTTGATCAAGATTTTATGGGAACTGCGGTAATACAACTGATAATGTATGTTTTATTAAATCTACAATTGTTCTTACAATGTTATAAGAAGATATAAAATTAAAAAGATCAAGATAACTATTATTATCGACTGTCAATTTGAATAATCCCGAACGGTCCACCACGATCACCATTTCTTAAACGGACGGTTAAGTCCTCTGTTTTCTCTACGTCCGAGTTAGGGACCCAGTCCTCCTAGACGACCCCATTCTTTGCCGTGGGATAGAGTCATTAGAAGGGACCTTTTAAGTTACCAGTCTCCTCGGACCACCCAATGTCAGGTACCCTAACGTTACTCTACCTATATTGTTCGTTCTAATTAAGTACGAACTCATCAGATGAGTAATTATAAGTTCTAGATTTTAATATATGAATCCACATGAGTCTTGTACTCTTAAAGTAGGAACCAAACTCAAGTGTTCTTTTATGTATACTTGATTAGATAAGTTCCTGGTCAGTGTCCAGAAGAACGGTTGATCCAGAACAGTTGTACTTAAAACAGTTCATGGTAAAACAAAGGAACATAGTGATCAAAGAAACATGGTGAAAAACAATTTAACAAAAATGTGTTCGATTATGGAATGAATCAGAAAGACTTCCCTTACATACGATAAATAACATAAAGAATCATTTTTAAATCTTTTTGTTAGTCTATAGTCTTAGATTCATAAAACTAAGTCCTAAGATCTTTTGTAAGTAAATTTTTGTCAGTGATTGGGACCGAGAGAGTAAATGATGGACCTTAGAACTTTTCCGTGAATTGAGTAGACACGGAGTTGCTGGAGTGACCTTTCCTTGATTATTCTTGTCAAGTAAGTACTTCAAGATACAACTCTCAATTTAATCAGTCATGTATATGTTACGAACCTTGTACGTATTGTTTTTCGTTCTTAATAAAATCAACGATGATCATAGTATCTTTTCGATACTGGTTGGACTATGACTTTGACTCAGTATAGACTGAGAAACACTGGGGTACCTGACATCGGACGGTCCGAGGAGGCAGGTACCCTAAAAGGTCCGTTCTCATGACCTCACCCAACGGTAAAGGAAGAGGTCCCCTAGAAGAATTGGGTCCCTAACTTGGGTCCAGAGGACGTAACGTCCGTCTGTGAAATAGTAGACTCGCTTGTTCCTTCGGTACTGGTTGTATCTGTCGTATAATTTTTCGCCTCTGTAATAAAACGGTTGTGTTCAGACAGATCAGTTTCGATAACAAATAGGTCATCAGTACATACCTACACTCTCAACCTGATATTTCTTTTGACTCACGACTTCTTAACTACGAAAACTCGACACCACAACCTCTTCTGAGAACTCTTAAGGAACCTGACGTTCCTCTAGGTTGGTCAGGTAGGATTTCCTTTAGTCAGGAATTATAAGTAACCTTCTTGACTACAACTTCGACTTCGAGGTTATGAAACCGGTGGACTACACTTCTTGACTGAGTGACTTCTTCTGGGACTACGACCATTTCTAACTCCCGTCCTCCTGTTCCTCCACTCTCTCCTACTCTGTCAACCTTCCGTAGGAGTTGAGTTACCTGTACTCAAACTCGTTTGAGGTCCTCTATCACTCCCTGTCTTTTCAGACCACACGACGTCAGGCACCCCAGTGTTTCTCAGTCTGTACTGACTTGTTGTTGTTAATGTTTAGATTAGTAACTTTTTTGCTTTACCCTTAATTTAGTCCAAATTCTATTCTATTGTCG
The DNA here is from genome assembly GCA_006410555.1 of Capra ibex. Taxonomy (NCBI): domain Eukaryota; kingdom Metazoa; phylum Chordata; class Mammalia; order Artiodactyla; family Bovidae; genus Capra; species Capra ibex. The sequence goes on along the minus strand of SJYO01046538.1, from coordinate 25,483,161 downwards.
GTATATTTAACCCATATCTTTTCCCAAGATCGTCTTTTCGTTGTACTCTAATAAAGAATATTTTCTTAACGTAAAAAGAGGGAATTTCCTGTAATTTTTGAAGTTAACTTGTTAACAAAAGTATCCACCGTAATGAAAGAGGTATTAAAGTTATATCTAAAAGGGAGATCTGTGCAAGTACAAGACGAATAATTTCCCTGTCAGTAGAGATATTCTTTATTCCCTATACAACACCGAAAAAACAACAACAACAACACCGAAAAATAATGTGACTTATATAGTCGGGGAACTTTCCCAATTAGTGGAAAAACATACTGCGAATCTGTGTCCCTCTATGTTCCTAAATTCTTGCGCAAAGTGGTCATCCATCAGAAACGAAACTCTCTCCGAAGTACTTCTTATCTTAAGACTTACGAACATCCCCATCTGGTTCATCATTGGACTCTTTGTACCTCTTATTGAAAATTAGTCTCCGGATCACCCGGTATCATCCTTACCCAGACGTTTCTTCCGTATCTTTTCTTTTACCTATCTCTTTGTTCTCTGTCCTCTCCTCTTATGTCTATTCGTTTCCGGTTTTTTATTGTATGTCTCTTTGAAATTCTGTAGAGTCAAGTCAAGTCAACGAGTCAGCACAGGCTGAGACGTTAGGGTACTTGACGTCGTGCGGTCCGGAGGGACAGGTAGTGGTTGGGGACCTCAAGGGAGTTTGAGTACAGGTAGTCCGACCACTACGGTAGGTCGGTGGAGCAGGAGACAGCAGGGGAAGAGGAGGACGGGAGTTAGGAAGGGTCGTAGTCTCAGAAAAGGTTACTCAGTTGAGAAGAGTACTCCACCGGTTTCTGTAGAGTCTCATAGTTATTTGATCCTGAATTGTAAAGATACTTTACATTCTGTTCGAAGTATGGAGTTTTTTATCCATTTCTAACCTTAAGAAATAAGGGGTGGATGTCTGTTCTTTAGAAAACTTTAATAAACATAAGTGATACGTACGAAAATTTTTAACCAAATAATTTATCTTCTGTACTAGAATGAAAATTACCTATTGAAACCAAGTTTAACAATGAATGACAGTATTACGGAAATATGGATGAAATTTTTATTTCAATAAATCTTCGTAATTGATATACGTTCATACTATTTATTTTTCTTGATTACTTTCGTTCTTTCGAAGAAGGTCCCTACGTAATCATATTTCAACTCCTTTTCTTATCCATGTCATACTATTAAAACTCGTATCATTACGACTAACTAGTCTAATGTACGCCACTTGTTTTCCCTATTCACCAGTCCGTACTCACTACTACGGACTTTTCTTCTGTCTCAATTCGTCTACCAATGTTCGGTACCGGTTCATACTAGTCGAGATTTTTTACCTCATAACATTGTCTTCGACTTGCAACATTACTAACGTATTCTCCGCCCAGTTTTCTCTAAGTGTCCTGTAAATTATGAATTTCCGTAATTGTAATACCCGTATTAACCTTTTTTGTTCTCCGTCGTAGGTAATGTCTTGACAATCTCCGTTCCTGTTTTCTTTGTGACTTTCCTATTTTACCTTAGAGTAAAAATGACTACCACGAATTAGTTTTGAAACCTTCGTCTATTTGTTGACCTCTCCAAATGAATTGTTACGAAGATAAGAGGTCACCTAATTATACGGAGAAATAAAAAGTTATCATCTGTTTACCTACGACTTTATCGATTTCATTTAATGTGCTTAAATAATACAGGTTACTGTTAAAAAAGATAAGATACTGTTATACAGAGAAAGGTATTAACCAAACCACAATATTAACATTTACGTTATACGTTACACTCTAAATACAAGTGACTAATAACATATATTCAACCGTTATTTTACTACGTACAATGTCTCCGAACTCCTAGTGATAAGAAGTGTTACCAGTCAAATTTCAAACGAAGTTTAAATCGATTTATTTCAAGTGTCTCAATTCTCTTCTGTTAGGTGATATAACTTTATCTTATAAATGTGTCTGAAAAGGAAAAAAGGTAAAAAGTTGAATAAAAGAAAAAAGTAAATCAGAAGGTTCAGAAGAAAGTAAAATCTCGTTTCCAATCCAAGACCTTGAAGAATTCTCGTCTACGCGACGAGTGACGTACGACATAAACTTGACCAAGAACGAACAGAATATCTATAATTTATGTATAGAGGAACATATAAACAATTTTGGGTTGTATGTCAGAGTCCGTGGGATAAAGAATGGTATTACATAAATACATAAATCATATATTAATCAACGTAGATTGTGAGACACACACACACACACACACACACACATATGACCTCCTCCTGTACCGTTGGGTGAGGTCATAAGAACGGACCTCTTAGGGTACCTGTCTCCTCGGACCTCCCGATGTGAGGTACCCCAACGTTTCTCAGCCAGTGCTGACTTCACTGGTTCACACACACACATATATAACTGTCTAGTTACAAATACCTTCCAGAGGTAATGAGTACTAGGACGGGTGGAGACAAGAGATAAGACAGTCCCTTCAAAATTAGTAGTCGGTAATGATAAACTAGAAAATCAGATCCCGTCCTACTTCCCCTTTCTTTATCACTGTTGGGTGTTTCATAGTCCGTTCACATTGTCGAGGCGTTTCCAGTAGAGTAAACTAAGAGTGTTGGTGGAACCTTCTATATATGCCATAGGAGGAAGGAAATGTCTATACCTATTATATGATAAATTATGAATTGGTACCTCTCACTTTATCGCAAGGAAGTCACTCCTTCGGTCATTCTTCGTGATGGCTTTAAGTAAAAGACCCGTTGTAGGAAGGACTGTCTAAAACTAGTTTTCTATTCGTGGGTCGTTTCTTTTTGGTTCTTCACACCTATCATCTACAAAACAAAAGGTTTATTTCCTTCTGAAAAGTCTGAACCTTTGTCTTCCATACACCCCCTTTATTAATACAGAAGTTTAAAGACGAAAAAATAAAAAATATATACGTTTCCTTAAAGAAGGCTCCTGTTCCGGTGTCGGAGGTTTACATTTCAAGTGTGGATCTCAAAACCTAATAATATTTTTACAAGATTTTTAGATCGGTGTGTGTGAAGTTGAAAGAATCTCTCATTCTCGGAGAAATGGTAGTCTTCAAATTTTGTTTACGACTACTAATATATACAGTACAATAATTTGTCTAAGGTCGAAAACCACCCTCTACTTAGATCCATTGCAGATTTAAGGAGAAAGTTGAAGAAGATGACTGAAATCTTTACTACGATTTATTATTAAAATTTTACTTCTCTATTAAATCGTACAAAAGTGAAACGAGGGTTTTACTATACAAATAAAAATTTTGTACATGTGAAAAAGTTAATAGGAAACTAACGTACTAAGATAAACAATAAACCACTCACTTTCCCCGATGTTACACCTCACAAAGTTTAGGATATTGTAGACTCACAAATGAATATTCTTAATTATACCTATATATACGTGGTCACTTCTCAATGTACAATTAATATACAATTATATACTACGTAAAATTAATAGGTATCCATTAGATTGGATTTTGGATTCTCTTTTCATCAAAAGTTGGAGATACTTTACTTTAGATTGGAGACACTTTACTTTAGATATGTAAAGAGAGAGAGAGAGAGAGATATATATATATATGTACATAAATATGTATATATAAAGTACAAAATCTACTACTGAAAATGAAACGAATTATATTGTCTCATCTCCCCATGACAAATAAATTCAGGTTTACTCAAAGATTCTTTAGATCAAGGATAAGTATTAGGATGTAATAAGATATATACGTAAAACTCGAAACCTTTCTTCTCAGATACATGACAATCGAAAACTGGTTTTCAAACCACCGGTCGTGTATTCCATCGTGAGTTACCTAAGACTACTCATTTAACTTTCGACGAATTTTCATTAATCGAAAGGGCTTTAAGTGTTCCTTTACTTGGGTTGTAGTCGATTACGAGCAAAATATCCATAAAACACGACACCGACAGTTGAGACCGATATATGGACGACGACGACGACGACGATTCAGTGAAGTCAGCACAGACTGAGACAAACTAGGGTATCTGCCGTAGGGTGGTCCGAGGGGGTAAGGGACCCTAAGAGGACCGTTCTTGTGACCTCACCCAACGGTAAAGGAAGAGGTCCGATATATGGATCTACGAATTATTTCTAAAACCAGTTCACGGTTACTACTTTTCCGGTGATGATGTGAGACTTTGTCTTTGATGTTGTATCTCTAATTTCGGAGATACAAAAATTTACGAAGGAGTTACTAAGAATGTTAGGACATTAAACCCTTAGTGAAAATAACTGTTGGTAAATAAGGACCTGTACTTCGTTCTGTACGAGACACTTATGTCCTTGAATAATAAATAAGGTAATACAATTTTTGTGTATAGGGATGAACCCCTGTATAAGACGAAGAATGCTAGTTCTAATGGAAATCTCATACACGTATGAATTTTACCTTTTTCTTTTACGAAGTCAAATACAGATACTGTAATGTCTTTGTAAGGTATGATATTTACAGAGTCGAATCTGACAATTATTGTATATTAATTTTATCTACTCAGGTGGTATTCAATAATCTAGTGTGACGATAAAAAGATTGAGTATTTAATATTTGTCGTATCTTTTGTTTAAATATCCCCGGAATCAGTCACTTTCCCGAAGGGACCACCGAGTCACCATTTCTTAGTGGACGGTTCCACCTATGGACCCAAGCTACTAGGGACCCACCCCATCTTGGGGGTCTCTTCCTTTACCGTTGGGTGAGGTCATAAGCACGGACCCTTTAGGATACTTGTCTCATAAGACCACCCGATGTCAGGTACCTCAACGTTTGTCAGCCTGTACTAAATCGTTGATTTGTTGTTTGTTGTTCACTTTTTATTAGGGGAGTAAAGATAGAAATTTGGTTTATGTAGGAGAAGGAAGGGGTAGGAGGTTATTTTATCACTTCTTTTTATTTGTAAAAGATCCAATCCCCTTCGTATAAATGTTAACCGGTCGAACACGGTAACGACGACTTAGAGAAGGGTACAGAACTAAAACGTTCTAAAATAGAGATACTGTGACCTTACGAGAACTGACGAAAAGACTTGGGCGGAAGAAAAAGTCATACATGTTGTCGATGTCTAGTTAAAGAGGAAGATACATTTGTAGACAAACAGGGTAACATATACAAGATGTATTTGTTGGGTCAGAGTCTAATCGGGTTGGACTAGTACTGTGTAATTTTATGATCTTTTCTTCGGTCTATAATGTTTAACTCAAGATAGTATCTTTCTTAGAGTAGGGGGACGACAAAAAAAAAAAAAAATTAAAAAAAAAAAAATGAAATAAAATGAAATGTTATGACATAACCAAAACGATATGTAACTGTACTTAGGTGGTGCCCACATGTACGTAAGGGTTTGTACTTGGGGGGAGGGTGGAGGGAGGGGTATTGTAGAGAGACCCAGTAGGGGCACGTGGTCGGGGTTCGTACGACATAGGACGTAGCCTGTATCTGACCGCTAAGCTAAGAATGTACTATCATATGTACAATCTTAAGGGTAAGAGGGTTTAGTAGGGTGGGAGAGGGAGAGGAAGACTCAGGTTTTCTCAGACAGTAGATCGACCTATTGTAATTCATAGACAACTTATTCATCTATTTAACTCTACTCTTAAAACCATGTTATTTATCTCTCTGATGTAATAAACAAGACTAGGTAAAAAAAAAAAGACTCGGTTTATTACGTGTACTGATACTGTTTTCATTCTAACTACTACTAGATTTTCTTTACTAACAAATTCTGACAGAATCACGTCCTTCTTGACCAACGTTTTAAAAACGTTGGAATCTCTCTTATTTTACATATAAGTCGTTTTAATTGTAAATTACATAAATTGAAATAGTCTTTTAAATAATAGTTTAATATTCGTTAAAAGTCAAGTCAAGTCAGTGAGTCAGCACAGACTGAGAAACACTGGAGTCCCTGACGTGGTGCGGTCCGGAGGGACAGATAGTGGCTGAGGACCTCAAATGAATTTGAGTACAGGTAACTCAACCACTACGGTAGGTTGGTAGAGTAGGAACAACAGGGGAAGAGGGCCGGAGTTAGTAAAGGTCTTAGTCCCAGAAAAGGTTACTCAGTCAAGAAGTGTAGTCCATCGGTTTCATAACGTCAAAGTCGAAGTTGTAGTCAGGAAGGTTACTTATAAGTCCTGACTAAAGGAAATCCTACCCGACCAACCTGACCGACCTGACGTTAGGTTCCCTGAGAGTTCTCAGAAGAGGTTGTGGTATCAAGTTTTCGTAGTTGAGAAACCACGAGTCAAAAGAAATATCAGGTCGAGAGTGTAGGTGTGTACTAATAACCTTTTTGGTATCAAAACTGATCTGTCTGGAAACAATCGTTTCATTATAGAGACGAAAAATTATTCGACAGGTCCAACCAGTCTTGAAAGGAATGTTCCTCGTTCGCAGAAAATTAAAGTACCGACGTCAGTCGTAGACGTCACTAAAACCTCGGGGGGTTTTTATTTCAGACAGTGACAAAGGTAACAAAGGGGTAGATAAACGGTACTTCACTACCCTGACCTACTGTACTAGAATCAAAAGACTTTCAAGTCAAAATTCGGTTGAAAAAAGGAGTGAGGAGAAAGTAAAAGTAGTTCTCTGAGGAATCAAGAAGAAGTGAAAGACGGTATTCCCACCACAGTAGACGTATAGACTCCAATACCTATAAAGAGGACAGTCAGAACGAAGGTCGAACACCAAGTAGGTCGGGTCACAAAGAGTACTACATGAGACGTATCTTCAATTTATTCGTCCCACTGTAATATGTCGGAACTGTGTGAGGAAAGGGACAAACCTTGGTCAGACAACAAGGTACAGGTTAAGTTTGACAACGAAGGCCTGGACGTATGTCTAAAGAGTTCTCCGTCCAATCCACCAGACCATAAAGGTAGAGAAAGTCTTAAAAGGTATCAAACAACGTTAGGTGTGTCAGTTTCGGAAACCGTATCAGTTATTTCGTCTTTATCTACAAAAAGACCTTGAGAGAACGAAAAAGTCACTAGGTTGACTAGGTTGTAGATTTCTACAATTTATAAAAGAGAAGGGTCTCATCACTCACGTTTGTCAATGAAGTGTTCAGGTTCTGAACATTTAATAATTAAATTATTAATAAGTTAATATAAATTACATCGTTTAATAAACAATGATATCGATCTTAAAAACTTCATGATGGACATTATATCAAACGAATGTCCTACTACAAAAATTATTGGTTGTCAACGTATATTTCGTAACGAAATTTACTGTATTATACAAAGAAGGTTCTTCGAGACGTTTCGAAACGTGATTAAAGTTCTTGAAAACATGAAAAAATGGTTTCGGATAATGGGTGTACGATATAAATAAATCAGTATAAAATACCGAGTATAAATATGGACAAAATATAGAGATTGATGTTTAAAATAGTTCAAATGTCATAAAATTATAATTTAAAACGAGGAGATACAGGATCTTTAATTTCAAAAAGAAAGTTTTTTTCAACGAAAAAAAGATTTTAACGTTTTATATTCTTGAAATTCATCATATTCACTTGTAACTCTTAAATATTTCGATTCTATAAGATTATAACACTTCGTTATGAAAGACCCCGGTGTAAAACAGAAAAATCTTCACTTTGTTTTGAGTACAAAGTCGTGTTTAATACCGATATATCTTGGAAAACATAAATAAAACTTTAATGTATAAATCTTTTTAATGTGTTTGAAAATGTTATTAGATTTCATTGTACGTTCATACATTAAATATATTTTTCCAATTAACGTAGTAAGTACAGGACAAAGTAGGAAAGGAAATGAATGATTTGTCTACAGTTGACTTGATCCACTAGGAAAGGACAGGATTCATAACCCTTTTGTTTCTACTTAATCTATAACTGGACGAGTACCACCACAGAAGACGTATAGACTCCAATCCCTTCCTAACACTCGTCCTCTTCCACTGCTGTCTCCTACTCTACCGACCTACCGTAGTGGGTGAGCTACCTGTACCCAAACCCACTTGAGGCCCTCGACCACTAACTGTCCCTCCGGACCGCACGACGTCAAGTACCCCAACGTTTCTCAGTCTGTGCTGACTCGTTGACTTGACTGGACTTGACTTGACGAGTACCACTCGAAGATTAAATCATCCCTTCATTATACATATCTTTTGTGAAGGTAATTTTAAAATTCAAATTTTTCTTTTCTCGATATCACTGAATTTCTTTGGTCCCTCCTGTAGTCTCCCGTGTCCTTTCAAAACTAGCACGGAATTTGTCTTTCAGCCATAAACATTCGTCTGTCCTCTTTCGTCACGAGGACCCTCCTCTGTCGCATACATTTCAGATTCTCCTTACTCTATTGTCAAACCCTTTGACCTTCCCAACAAAAGCACGTGGGGTGGCGGGGTGGGGCTCCAAGTTCAAAGTACCTTCGGTTCATTCTTTTGTTCCGTGTTTTTTACGGTCTGTACTTTACAACCAGAGTAAGGTGTACAGCTTTTTAGACGGAAGAAGAAAAAGGACTTCAGTGACCCATCAGTGGACGTTAATTCGTTTAGGTAAAGTGTCATCTGAATGGAAAATCTTTGGATATTATAACCATTCACCAAAGATATATCGTCTAATCCCCCTTTATCCTGGTCTAGATCCAAACTCCAATGAATTCAATAGTACTCTTACTTGTCTTATCCTTTCTTTCTTACTTCTGTTCTATAAAAACTTCAATTTTAAATGATCTTGAACCTTTTGGTAACCTATACAATCCATTCCTTTACTTCGATATCGTTATCAAGATTTAAAAGAATAAGTCCCGGTACGTCTTAATATTTCATTAATTAATCCCGTTTCTGTTTTCATTTAAGAGATCCGTTTTAATTACTAGGTTCAACATCCACGTGTCCAAATTCATAACACACCTTGTAGGTCTATCATAATAGATGATACAACGAACGACACAAATGTAGGACCAATGTCGTCTCTCAATGTCAACCTATGTCTCTGAGACTTCAGTAATCAAGTACATTTCTACAACTTACTCTATTTCCTCTATCTTTTTCATCCAGTCAAACTCCTATTATATCTGTTCTTTGGATCCTTTGTGGACGTTCAAGGTTGACCCTGCACAATAATGTAAGATTCTTACATTTTAAAATAGTCTGAAAGTATACTAAATCAATATTTGTTATAATGTCTTCAAGGAAAACATTAATTTATATTTATAATCGAGTTAATTTTGTGATAAAGTACTTCATACAAATATCATCAAATTTTATGATAAAATACATAAGTTAAAACCTATTTGTCGTTGGTTGAACAGTAAATATAGAAAAAAGAAAAACGAGACGTTATTGTTATTAGACATGAACTAAATTACTAAATATTAATGAACATACGTGACATCCTCTCATCCATGTTTAAAATTACATAAGGATTCTATCCTTTGTAATTGTTCGTCCAATACATTAAAGAATATACTTCCGTTTTTTAGTAAAATTTTATTATTAAATAGATTACACGATATTAGTTGTGATGTAGTTAGAGGTGTGTAAACCTTGACAAAGGAACCTCTGTGAAACATAATAATTGTAAAAGGGGTAACCTTGACGTGTATATGTTGTATCTCTTAGTCTTCAACAGTTAGTAATTGAATTTATATCGAGATCCGACAGTTCAGAGACCAAGGGACCTCTTTGTTGGTGTTTTGGATAAATTACCCCCGAAAACGACGATTCTTTGTTGACTCTTTGTTGACACAATAGAATATTAAATAGTGTCTATATATGACGTAGACCATCACGGTATTTTTTTATTTGGTGAATGAACTTGTCCTTGTCTTTAACACGTGTCGATTTTACGTTGGAGTTATTGAATAAAATAGATGTTCAATAAAGTAGAAAAAATTTAAACGTCTTGACGTTTAGAGAAACCGTAACAGACGAAGGGGTATAACCGAATTGTTTGTACGTGACTTAAAGATAGTTATATTCAACAAACTCCTCCTTATCCTTTTTTTCTTTTATAAGGAAATATTGATCTTTATTCATCTTTTCGTTCTTGTGTTTTAATTCAGTGATAGAACTCATTTATATTTTTACTTTGTCTACGAATAATTAATTCACACCCTTTCACTACTGTTCCGAGGTACCTTGTTGCGTGGTCGACACTTCTTACATCTGTCGAAAATAGAATGGTCTGGTAAATAAATAATACGTTGTCTGTGGAGTATGTGATCTTTTCCACAGTTTTGTTTTGCTATACTTCTCGAGTCTAAAGTCGAAAGGTTTGAGACTTGTGATGAACTAAAATGGATGAACAAATTCCCTATTAGAGTGAAAGTACAACTTTTCAAAATTCCTACGAGATCAAGTACAATAAAAGAAGGTGATTTTCGACATACTGATTCAATAAAAAATACTGTAAAACAACATAGTCATATGGTTCTTCTCTCCGAAAGTCATACCTCAGATGAAAATGTCTCAGGTATTCTTATTGATTATAACCCCCTTTTTATTTTCTAGATTTATCTCTTTTGATACTTGTGTCTGAGTTAATAGTCGACAAAAATGGATTAAATGTATGTTAATTTAAAATATATTTCATTTTAAATTTTCCGAAGAACACTCTGTGACACTACTAGTTACTTAAGGTAAAAGTCAAAGGTGAAGACGTCTCTAATCACCGTTAGCTTAAAGAAGTAAACACGTTAAACTATTACTCGGTAATACCATCAGATTAGTCAACTTAGACAAAAGGGAACACTAGGACGGACGAGAGTCTCTTTACTTAAGTCATTGTAACTGTCGACTGGGAATCAAAAACAACGACAACAATAAATTCAATACTCTTACAACGATAAAAAATGTATATACTAAAATAACCTTAAATTAAAACGTCATCATATGTCTGATGGACTATAACATAGAGAGTTAATAAAATGAATAAATTATCTGTTATTGCTTTGTTTTTAGGAAGTTTTTCGTTACTTGTCGTTGTTTTCTAAGTCTTTACATTAATCCTTGATTTACTTTTTCTTTCAAAAGATGAATTCACTATTTTTTATAGTTATTTCATACTAGACGTTTACACAAGGAAAGTTTAATTTCTTATACTTTCTAGTCTTTACGACTCAATTCAAACCGTGAAGAAAAAAGAAATCCTGTTTATCTCATGTTAAAGAGACCTCTCGTTACGGTGGTAGTCATAGTTCTCAGTTGGACGGGAAGTTTAGGAGTCAGTCATTTACACATTATTTCCTTTTTTTAGTGTCACTCAGATACGTTTTGGATCTCATATCTTATTCCTTGTCATAGTTACAGATTTTTCGTTTTGTTTAAAGTTTAATCACTGGTTAAGTCTACTAAAAGTGTAGTCGGTAAACTATATTGACACTTATGGTACCCTATAGGAAATATTAAGTGTCACCGAGTCACCCATTTCTTGGACAGACGTCACATCCTCTACGTCTTCGACACCCAAGATAAGGACCCAACCCTGCTAGGGGACCTCCTCCCGTACCGTTGGGAGAGGACCTAAGAACGGACCTCTTAGGGGTACTGGCTCCTCGGACCGCCAGATGTCAGATATCAAGAGTTTCTCAACCTGTGTTTACTTCACTAACTCGTGTCGTGTTCCTTCATTATGGGTAACCATTTCGGGTGGATATACCTAATGAAGGGTTGCTACATACCTCTTCTCCTTTTTGATCAACTTGTGGAGTCTATTTTCACTCTTCTTTGTCTTTCTATTTTTTGTTTATACCTACTCTGTAAAACCATCTTCTGTCTTATAGACCTTTGTTTGATGACTATTATACATTTAATTATTGATTCCAACGTAGAATATCTGTGATGTAGTTAGTCAACCTTCTGTTTTAGTTACGACGGGTCGAGAACCCTTTACCCTTGTTTTACGGTTCCTACCAAATGACATAAAAAAGTAAGTAAAAGTTTTAGATTCTCTGCGGTTACCTCGATGAGTACATTACTATTCCACTTTAAATCTGTGAGACTTAGAATTGTTCATTAGATTTCAATGCGTACATACACATATATAAACGTTATATATACACAGACACATACACATGTATATATATATATATGTATATATGTACACATATATATATATATATATATGTGCATTGAAAACTTAACAACAACACTGTGTAAAAGGGTCTAAATATTCAAGTCTCTTTTACAATTTGTTTGTTTCGTCTACTAAGGTATTTTGACTAGAGATACAGGTGTCGTTTATCTCTATACTGTTCTTCTCATGGTATCGTTTTAAAGTACTGTGTTAAACACCTTTCTGTGTCTTGTACTAAATATAAATGAAATACTTATTTTAGTAGAAATATGAATTATATGGATTCGTTTTCCCCTCTTGTTATTTTCATTTTCGTCCTTTTTTTGACTACGGGACCCCATTCAAAAAAAAAAAAAGTAAAAATAATATTACGACAGACACCTTCTTATCTCCAAGTATCATTGTCTTTATTGTGAGAAACTAATTTACGGATTTTTCACGAAGTTTCCGTTTTATGATTTGAAAGGTGTTTTCTTTTTATTACGTAGAAGTTCCCGTTTACGTAGACTCCTGTTTAGATATTACTACTTTTTAAAGTACGTACCGAATCTGATTTGGACAGAAAGTTTCTACTAAAAGATTTAAGTTTTACACGTCGACCAGTACATATCGACTGGACCCGGACTTAAAGAATTCGTCTCCTAGGACATGCTTCGTCACTACATAGTGTACCTGTTTACAGTTTTTACAGTTATTTATACGACTTTCCTTTTTGAGGTAGTCTAAAAGTCAACGAGGAAGAAACGACTATCTCAACTACGTTTTATATTGTATCGTGAGGTAATTTCTATGTCGTCCGGTGGAGACCGTACATGAAAACGTAGAATCCTATTTTAAATTCCTCATCTACAACGATTCGTTCTAATTTATACTAAATTTCCTGCAATTGGTCACCTTAATGAAAAAGATAATAGATCGTGGTTACACGTCAGGCACGGACCATGACAAGAGAGTCACCATTGAAGTCTCCAAAAACTGTCGGGGGTGTGAGTGAATTATACCGGTATTCGTTAACTAGTTCATTGGAAACATCTCATTTTATTCTCATTGAACAGACGTGTCTGTTCATGTTGTCATCCGACCTCTTTCTCTGATACTTTCTTACCTTGTGTGTCTTTAACTATAGTTCCATAGAATAGTCAACCATCGGCGATTCGTATTTACACGTCGGTTTCAGATTATACTCTACATTTACTACTATTTTTTACTGACAATCTAGTTTTTTCGTTTTATATATAACTATGTCAGGTATATTTGTCTAGTCATGACTCTATTTTTATTTTAAATTTCACTAGTATGATAAATAAAAATATGTCAGACTAAGGAGGTCCTCTTAAAATGATAAGTATTATTATTATTATTTTTTTTGAAGGGAGTCGAATTTGTGAAGTTTAGAAATTAGTTTCTGTTATTAATCTGTATGGTCATAGGTAATAACGTACTTTTTATTCATAAACATTAGGGAATTAGTCAGAGACCTAAACATGACATTAAAAAAGGGATATTAGACCCAGTGGTGACTATCGGAGACAAGTTTCTTAAAATGTTAGAACAAGAACAGTTCTCCGTCTGTCGTAAAAGTGTCGACTTAAACGGTCTCAGGACACTCCGAAGTGGGTGTCCTAGTTGTTCTTATGAAAACATTGGAGGTGAAGGAAAGGGGGTACTGAACTTACTAATGTGCAGACTCCTATAATTCGTACGGTCGTCTACACATACTGTCTCGATAAATAGAGTCTGTCGAGAGAGTCCTTACGTCACTTCGATAATAATTTTAAAAAGTGTTTCACATTCGAGTTGGTGGTAAAATATTGTCTCGGAAAATATAACAAAACCGAAAATTTTTAGATAATTTACATATTGTTTCTTTCTGTACAATTTCAATGTACTGAAAAGTTCAATACTATGTGAAAACCACGGTGTCCATTTAAGAAATACAGTACGTCATACGATGACATATAAATTTTTTTTTTACTTTGTCGAAATAAAAGTAAACCTAAAGACATAACATGAGTGATCTACCGTGATAGTTTCATGAAGATTTAGGTATTCGAAGAGTTATTATGTAAGACTATAATTTTTTATCTTAAATCCAAAGATACATGAATTTTTCATGTATTGCGATTTTAACAGAGAACTTTCATCTGAAATTTTTACAGTATCTTTGTTGGTTCTACAGGGTTTAATTGAAGACTTTGACGTTTCGGACTCAGATCTCATACCACAGAAAATTTTATCAGTGAGAAAATGAGAAGTCGAAAATTTTGGTTAGAAAATTTATTAAAGTTTATGTGGAAGGTATCCGTTTCGATATACACATGTAGAATATACCAATTGTGGTGGTCGTCTCTCCCCTCTAAGTTTTATCACGACGACTGTGATTGTCAAAGAAAGGATTGTCCAATTCCATCGAATCACTCTTCACTCACACTTATCTCTCGGAATCCCTCTACCTTCATTACGAAATCTTTATAAATTACATAAAAACTCCCAAGTTAACTCATTAAACCCTATTTTGTGTGAACTCACAGATGACTGAAGTTTAAATTAGAGGTGATGAATATTTTCAACTTGTTATGTATATTAGAGTATATTGATAAAACAGAAACAATTTTATGTATAGTAGTTTTAAAATAAGAGTTCACAAAAATTGAACTTTACAATAATCATATGAAACGAGACGAAGATTGAATCTATTAAAGATATGAATTCATCAACTACCTGTCCCTCCGGACCCCACGACCCCAGGTACCCCAGTATTCCTCAGCCTGTGTTGACTCACTGACTTGACTTGACTTCGTCAACTAATGTCACGATTGTAAATCTTTTGATACTTTTCGGAGTAGATGTTTATAGTTACTGTGGGACGATGGAGAGGAAGTAAATAATAATCAAAAATGACCTTTTAACCGAAGGTAAAACCCTTTAACCGACATCCACACCAAGAGATAATTGTGAAACGAAGGGATTGTATTCCGGACGGATATATTTTAGGAAGTCAAGGTGACATTGTTTCGTCGAAAATATTTCTTAGTGTTCAGTCTACATCGATGGATTTACGTTGTAAAGACATGTGGTTCTAAAGGAAGTAATAGGAAAAGGTTAATCAGAGAAACGGTTGTAATCGATTCTGGAACTTGACTCTGAAAATTACGAACGTGTTCTGTTTATCTATAAGAGTGTGACTTGTACGTTCAAGGGACTAGTCTCCTGAAGGGGATCCTCCTAAGGGTAAACCAATAACTCGGGTCCTTACAGACACTCTCAAAGTCGAAACCCGGTGTCTCTCTTTACAATCATAGAGTCAGCACAGACTGAGGGACGCTGGGGTACCTGACATCGGACGGTCTAATGAGACGGGTACCCCAAAAGGTTCGTTCTTAGGACCTCATCCTTCGGTAAGAGAAGAGGTCCCCTAGAAAGGTTGGATCCCTAGCTTGGGACCGGAATTCCTTTAAAAATTTATAGACTTAGTGGACCCTTAGAGAACCCGGTGTCCCATTACCAGTTCAAACCCTACTCTATAAACCTGTCCGTCCACCTTAGAATGTAACATGTTACACCCTTCTTCAACTAAGGTCCGAGAATCCAATTTAGTAGAGGAGAGGAAAGGGGTATAAATAACAGAGATTTGTATTGTGAAAAAAGATGGAGTTTTTAAATCATATAGAGACAATTTCCAAATTTATCTTTGGTACGTACGTGGTATTTATTATTAATGAAGAATTTTGTAAGGAATACATATCTTACAAATATGAAATTGGAGAGTAAAAAACAAGGTTTTGAAATTATTCTATAAACAGTTACTGTATATTCGTTTATTGTACATTAAATACACAGGTAATTACATGACTTATTCCAGTTATTTTTGTATGTTTAATATAAAGATCTTTAGACATGTTATATCTATGATATGACACCTTTTAAGAATTTTTCTCTAACCTTATGGTCTGGTGGAATTGACAGAGGACTCTTTGAACATACGTCCAGTTCTTCGTTGTCAATTTTGACCATTACCTCTTTTCTGACCAAGTTTTGACCCTTTCCTCATATAGTTGTAACATATAATAATGGGACGAATAAATTGAAGATACGTCTCATGTAATATGTTTTACGACCCGACTTACTTAGTGTTCAATCTTAGTTCTAAACGACCTCTTTATATTTTTTGGAGTCTGTCCGTCTATTATGGTGTGATTACCGTTTTTCACTTCTCCTTGATTTCTCGGAGAACTACTCCTACTTTCTCCTGTCACTTTTTCGACCGAATTTTGAGTCGTAAATTTTTTTATTCTAGTACCGTAGGTCAGGGTAGTGAAGTACCGTTCATCTACCCCTTTTTTCATCTTTGTCACTGTCTAAAGTAAAAGAACCAGAGGTTTTAGTGACGTCTACCACTGTCGTCGGTACTTTAATTTTCTAAGAACGAGAGACTTTCTTTTGAATACTGTTTGGAGTTGTCGTCTCTGTAGTGAAACAACTGTTTCAAGGTATCTCAGTTCAGATGACACAAGGTCATCAATATATACTTACACTCTCGACCTACTATTTCTTCCGAATCGTGACTTCTTGACTACGGAAGTTTGACACCGTACCCTATTCTACGAACTCTCAGGGAACCTGTCGTTCCTCTAGTTTGGTTAGTTAGGATTTCCTATAATTGTGACTTATAAGTAACTTTCCTGACCACGACTCCGACTTCAAGGTTATCTAACCGGTGAACTTGGTTTCTCAGTAAAGTGACTACGACCCTTTCTAACTCCCGTTCTCCTCTTCCCCTGTAGTCTCCTACTCAACCAACTTACCGCAGCAACTGAGTTACCTCTACTTAAACTCTTTTGGTCCTGTGTGACTTCCTGTCCCTTCGGACCGTACGACGTCAGGTACTCCAACGTTTCTCAGTCTGTCCTGAATCACTGACTTGTTTTTGTTTTTATCATACAGAATTTATATATATGTTATAAGTACTACCTTTCAAACAAAAACTCTATGATGACTTCTTCAACCTACCCTCCTCCCCCGTAATTGACTTGTAGATGATAAATTTATATCGTAGTTGTAGATATATGTTTAATAAAGTAGATTAGGAGTCTCATTGAGATTCTCTCGATGATAATAGTATTTTTTAGTGTTTTATCTTCTCCTTTATCTCATGGTGTTTATATTCAGTCCCGTTTTTGATTTTTGTTTTGATGTCTTCGTCCGTGTAGTCAGTCTTGTGTATTTTTTGTTTTTGTTTTTGTTTTTGTATTTTAAACTGTTCAAACACAAAAAATTTTTTCGGTAGTTGACATTACTTTTTTATTTCTTGTTTGAGTTATTTTCTCAATGTGTAAATCGTGTAATCTGTCGAGTGTCATTTCTTTGACCCTACCCGAGATTTTATACTTTTCTATAAGATGAAGTAATCTATATCTTTACACGTAAATTGGGTGACTCTCAGTAAAAATTTAGGTGTAACCGTAGCAAAACTTTTCAACCTGTTACAATTTGGTTATTATATCTTGTTATTTACTGAGTATATCACAACCATTCTTACTTTTGACGTCACTGTTGAAACCCTTCATTAAACTATAGTAAAGGAGACACCTGAATAAGACGATGGGTCCATAATATGTGGATCCATGTTTCGCATTTCTCCAAATCGTATGTACGTAATTCTCGATGTATTTTTATAAGTTTCCTCGGAACAAATGTCTTATGTGACCTGTGTTAGATTGACATGTAGTTATAATCTATTGAAGTAAATTACGTCCATATATACAAAATATGACGTACATAAATTGTCGTACTAAAAAATTTCAAAGTAAACTTCAGTGTTTCTCTTTTATCTTCTTTTTATGTATATGATGTCGGAATAAATACATTCTAAGTTTTTGAACTCTCTCTAGTCCCTACACCAATTTATAGAATGTTACGTGTTCGGAGAGGGTGTCTCTTAAAAGGTCGGGTTCATAGTTATCGGTGGAGTGACTCTTAGGAAATTTTTTTCGTATTAATTACGTTTAAAGTTCTTTTGAAAATTTATTTTCTGATCAAAATGTTAAAAAGGAAAGGAAAAAAATGTCTATGATAAAAATTTCAGAACCATAGATAAAACGGTTCCTAAAAATTTAGTCAAAAATAATTAAATTTTTATAACAGTATTTTATAATAAACAAAACGAAGGACTAAAAATAACCACGGAATGAACGAAGTGTAATTAGAGTCGGGAACCCTCACCAAACCCATTTTCTTACCCGTGTCTCTCGAAGTTTTTATAACGATAAAATAAAGTAATAAAAATAAAAATTATATTTAAATAAATAAAATTAACCTCCAATTAATTAAATGTTATAATATAACCAAAACGGTATGTAGTTGTACTTACACGGTGTCCATATGAGCACAAGGGGTAGGACTTGGGGTGAGGGAGGACAGAGGGACATGGTAGGGAGACCCAGTAGAGTCACGTGGTCGGGGTTCGTAGGACATAGGACATAGCTTGTATCTGACCACTAAGCAAAGAATGTACTATCATATATACAAAGTTAAGGTAAGAGTGTTCAGTAGGGTGGGAGAGGGAGAGGGTGTCTCAGGTTTTCTGACAAGATATGTAGACACATAGAAAACGTCAGAGTGTATGTCCCAATAGTAATGGTAGAAAGATTTAAGGTATATATACGTAATCATATGACATAACCACAAAAAGAAAGACCGAATGAAGTGAGACATATTAGTCGAGGTCAAAGTAGGTGGAGTAATCTTGACTAAGTTTACATAAGAAAAGTTACCGACTCATTATGAGGTAGCACATATACGTGGTGTCGAAAAGATAGGTAAGTAGACGACTACCTGTAGATCCAACGAAGGTACAGGACCGATAATATTTACCACGACACTACTCGTAACCCCATGTACACAGAGAAAGTTAAAACCAAAGGAACCACACATACGGGTCATCACCCTAAGGACCCAGTATTCCGTCAAGATAAAAGTCAAAAAATTCCTTAGAGGTGAGATAAGAGGTATCACCGAGATGATCAAACGTAAGGGTGGTTGTCACATTCTCCCAAGGGAAAAGAGGTGTGGGAGAGGTCATAAATAACGAACATCTGAAAACCTAGCGTCGGTAAGACTGACAGTACTTTACCATGGAGTAACACCAAAACTAAACGTAAAGAGACTATTACTCACTACAACTCGTAGAAAAGTACACAAACAATAGGTAGACATACAGAAGAAACCTCTTTACAGATAAATCAAGAAACCGGGTAAAAAACTAACCCAGCAAATAAAAAGACCTTAACTCGACATCCTCAACGAACATATAAAAACTCTGATCAACAGTCAACGAAGTAAACGATAATAAAAGAGGGTAAGACTTCCGACAGAAAAGTGGAACGAATATCAAAGGAAACAACACGTCTTCGAAAATTCAAATTAATCCANAAATAAAAGGACCTTAACTCGACATCCTCAACGAACATATAAAAACTCTGATCAACAGTCAACGAAGTAAACGATAATAAAAGAGGGTAAGACTTCCGACAGAAAAGTGGAACGAATATCAAAGGAAACAACACGTCTTCGAAAATTCAAATTAATCCAGGGTAAACAAATAAAAACGAGAATAAAGGTCATAAGACCCTCCACCCAGTATCTCCTAGGACGACGCTAAATACAACATCTCACAAAACGGATATAAGAGGAGATCCTCAAAATATCAAAGACCAGAATGCAAATCTATAATTAGGTAAAACTCAAATAAAAACACATACCATAATCTTTCACTAGATCAAAGTAATAAAATGTTCACCAACTGGTCAAAAGGGTCGTGGTGAACAATTTCTCTAACAGAAATTAGGTAACATATAAGAACGGAGGAGACAGTTTCTATTCCACAGGTATCCACACACCTAAATACTATTTTTGAGAGGTCTTTCGTCCTTATCTTCCTTGTATGGAGTTGTATTATTTTCGATATATACTGTTTGGGTGTCTTTTGTAATAGGAGTTACCACTTTTTAATTTTCGTAAAGGGGATTTCAGTCCTTGTTCTGTTCCCACGGGTGAAAGTGGTGATGATAAGTTGTATCAAAACCTTCAAAACCGGTATCGTTAGTCTCTCCTTTTTCTTTATTTTCCTTAGGTTTAACCTTTGCTTCTTCATTTTGAGAGTGACAAACGCCTACTGTACTAGGAGATGTGTCTTTTAGGATTTCTGAGGTGGTCTTTTAATGATCTCGATTAGTTACTTATATCATTTCAACGTCCTATATTTTAGTTGTGTGTCTTTAGGGAACGTAGGATATGTGATTATTACTCTTTTATCTTTCTCTTTAATTCCTTTGTTAAGGTAAGTGGTAACGTTACTTTTCTTATTTTATGAATCCTTATATACATGGATTTCTTTGAATTCTGGATATATATCTTTTGATATTTTGTGACCACTTTCTTGAGTTTCTCCTGTGATTATCTACCTCTTTATATGGTACAAGTACCTAACCTTCTTAGTTATATAACTTTTACTCATATGATGGGTTTCGTTAGATATCTAAGTTACGTTAAGGATAGTTCGATGGTTACCATAAAAAAGTGTCTCGATCTTGTTTATTAAAGGGTTAAACATACCTTTATGTTTTTTGGAGCTTATCGGTTTCGTTAGAACTCTTTCTTCTTACCTTGACCTCCTTAGTCGGACGGACTGGAGTCCGAGATGATGTCTCGGTGTCGGTAGTTCTGTCATACCATGACCGTGTTTCAGTCTTTATATCTTGTTACCTTGTTTTATCTTTCGGGTCTCTATTTGGGTACGATAAAACAAAGAATAAACTTGTAGTGAGTAAGTACAGGATGAGAAAGACTGTGGTACCTGATATCGGACGGTCCGAGAAGACAGGAGTCTTAAGAGATCCTGTCTTATGACCTCATCTAACGGTACGGGAGAAGGTCCCCTAGAAGGGTTGGGTCCTTAACTTGGGTCCAGAGGGTGTGACGTCCTTCTAAGAACTGTCGGACTCGGTGGTCCCTTCGGGTTCTTATGACCTCACCCATCGGATAGGGAAGAGATCGTCAAGAAGGGTTAGGTCCTTAGTTTGACTCCAGAGGATGAAACGTCCTCCTAAGAAATGGTCAACTCGATGGTCCCTTCGGGGAGATAAAGAATTCGACTCAGTATTAATGTCTTCCTCAAAAGAAATAATAAAAATAAACATGACGTTTATATCGATTATGAGTAATAAAAAGTGTTTATTAATTTGTTTAAATTTTCTATACTAATTAATACCAATTAAGTATATGATTTATATTTATACATAATAGATCATATACATATAATATATATAGATTATAATAGATTATATATAGTTATTAGTTTTATATAAAAATACATATATAATTGATCATATTTTATGAATCGTTCAGTTTATATATAAATAAACTCAGTTATACTTCCCCTGTGATTTTATTTCCGTATAGGACTGTCAAAAGGAAATTTTTTGTGTTGACATATTTACGAAATTTTACATAAGTTTATGAGTTAAATGGAGACGTATACTATCTCGATGTGACTTAAAAAGAGTATCAATCTTTACATTCCCTACGTAAATGAGGTCGACACCTCAATGAGGTTGATACGTAAATTGAGGATTCACGATCTTTCGTCACTGAACTGTATGTTTACATTGGATAGAGAAGGACATAACTATAAAGTAATATTTTAAAAAGATTCGTAGAACAATTAATCTCTCTATCTTCGTAAAGTAAGTAAGGTAAGGACTGAAGGTACTCCTAAACGTTATTGAAAGGTAAGAAAGGGGAGATCCATTTTTTACTTTTAGTTCATGTATAAGTGATGTACTAATAAAGAAGAAATATTAACTATCGATACATGAACATTAGAATGTTAATTTTTTTTTGACAATGTTGTTTTTCATATTGGAAAAAGGAAGAGTAAATGAATTGACAGAACAAAGAATAAAACTAATTCACGAGTTCACAGTAACTTTCAAAAGTAATACCTTTAGTCGAAAGGTGGTCTAAAAAGAAATGAAAGAGGGTTTACAATTATATTTAAAGTACACGTAATTTTTTTTACATTTGTTCGACCTAATTTCAATACGAGGAGATAACTGTACAGACCACAATCATGACATAAAATGACAATATAAGGTCCGGTAGTATATACGTACTTGGTGTACATACGTTTGTGTGTGTGTGTGTGTGTGTGTGTGTGTGTTTATGAGATGTTTTCAATCGAAGACTCTGGACTTTCCACTGATCTTAGAGTTAGGTTGGAGAAAGAGGGTTAGAGTTTCCTCCACTCACTCCTAACACACTCGGAGAGTTTCGATTCGCAAACCTTGTCCCCACATTTGTCTCCCGTTTATATATGGACAATTCCCGAAGGGTCTACCACACTCATCATTTCTCGAACGGACGGTTACGTCCTCTGTATTTTCTACACTCAAGCAAGGAACCCAGGTCTTCTAGAGAACTTATTCCGGTACCGTTGGGTGAGGTTATGAGATCGGACCTCTTAGAGTTCCTGTCTCCACGGACCTCCCGATGTCAGATGTTCCAACGTTTCTCAACCTGTACTGAGGTCTCTGAACCGTCGTTATCGTCGTATATAGACAATTATAAGAAAAAAGTCGTTTCGTCTGTAACGTGTAACCAGTGTCGTCGGAAATGCAAATTAGTGTTCTTACTTAGTTTTATCAAGAGTTTTCTTATTTCGACTTCTCCTCCAGTGGTGACTGAATAAACTTAACCACAAACTATATACTAAGATTAACAGAAGAAACTCGTTACTCTTTTTAACCGTTTCAGGGTTCCGAGGGACAGTCTAGTTCAGTTTAGAAGGATTCATCAGTATTACATTCTTTAGTTTGGTGTACTAATAATACACAGCTCCGACCACTACCAATCAGTTGTACCAAGAAGTAAATTCTTTCTTTACTTTCTCTTTATACTATCATGTTTTTACGATACTGATTCTCTCAACTTGTCGAATTTCTTGAAGGTTCTACGAATTAACCGGTAAACCTTGGAAAGAATCGTCTTTACCAAGGGTTCGTCATCAGTTCACCAAACTTTTCGGTTAACAGAGGAACATTAATATTCTAAACAACCAAAAAACAAACAAACCACTGTATAAAAACTATTACGTTCTGTTTAAATCACTATCTTAATAATGTCAATAATACCTTGAAAACACAGTTCTTTAATAAAGAAACAAGAAATCTGTTCTTCCTTTTTTTTGTCCCTCGATCACAAAGACTCTCATTGGAAACCTATAGTGACTTGTCGACACATAAATATTCAGGAACCATTTTCATCTGAAATTTTTTAAGATTATTACACTATATGTCAATTTTGTTCGTTTGTTTATTTGTTTTTGACGTTGTCATTCGATACAGAACAGACATTGAGGGATAGACACACAATTAACGAGTCAACACAGGATGAGAAACACTAGGGTATCTTACATCAACCGGTCCGAGGAGACAGGTCCCTTAGAAGGTCCGTTCTTATGACCTAACCCATCGGTAAAGGAAAAGGTCCCCTAGAGGGACTGGGTCCCTAGTTTAAGTCCAGAGGACGTAACGTCCGTCTAAGAAATAGTCAACTCGGTGGTCCCTTTGGGATTGCACTTGGATGACAAGTGAATTATCAGTGACGACGACGACGACGACGACGACGATTCAGCGAAGTCAGCACAAGTTGAGACACGCTAGGGTATCTGCCGGAGGATGGTCCGAGGAGACAGGGACCCTAAGAGGTCCGTTCTTGTGACCTCACCCAACGGTAAAGGAAGAGGTTACGGACTTTCACTTTTCAGTTTCACTTCAGCGAGTCAGCACAGGTTAAGAATCGCTGGAGTACCTGACGTCGGATGGTCCGAGGAGATAGGTACCCTAAAAAGTCTGTTCTCATGACCTCACCCCATTATCAGTGATCAGTTCTTGAAACTTTCTTTATCAACAGTGTAATAATAATAATAATAATAAATGTAAAAACAATGTGTTATTTTATAGGATTTTACACCGTACTCAGAATCCCCTTGATAAGTTAGAAGGTAATAATCCAAATTTGACCTCGACTAATATGTGTCACTTCATTCGGTCTTTCTTTTTGTGGTTATGTCATGTGATTGCGTATATATACCTTAAATCTTTCTACCATTACTATTGGGACATACGCTCTGTCGTTTTCTCTGTGTCTACATATCTTGTCAGAAAACCTGAGACACCCTCTCCCGCTCCCACCCTACTAAACCCTCTTACAGTGACTTTGTACATATTATAGTATATTCTTTCCTTAGCGGTCAGATCAAAACTATGTCCTATATCCTACGAACCCCGACCACGTGACCCTACTGGGTCTCCCTACCATGCCCCTCCTACCACCCCCCCACCGTAGTCCTAACCCTTGTACACATGTGGGCACCGTCTAAGTACAACTACATACCGTTTTGGTTATGTTATAACGTTTCATTTAATTTTTTAAATTTTTTTATCACTTAAACTATTCGAAAGAAGTGGTATTCACGGTTCGAGATTCTCAAAAGAATTTGTTCTAGTTAATTAGTGAAAAATTAAAATCCTATATTAAATATGTTGGACCCTAACTTCACTTAGTGGTTCTTGTGTGGTCTTATAAATCAGACTTAGGTTTGTGTATTATTAGGTTCACAAATATACGTATGTCCTAACAGACCTTACTACAAGTGTTTTACATTCGTGATATGTACCTCTTTCTAAGAAGCTCTAATTATTGTAAAAAGAATAAGAAAAGACGTAGTGAACTTAGTGTTATTAGGGTATAAGTAATAATTTTTATTCTAATAATGAACTTAGTTCTATTTTATTTTATTTTACGTAATTGTCTGTTTAGAACTTCAATTTGTTATATCATTCTTGTGACGTAAACTGTATCGATTGACATATACCCCTCTTGTGATTTTCATTTTTTTAGTAACGACGTGAAGTGAAAGGGTGATTGGAACACGACTTATTGTTTGGTCCCGTGGTGTACTTTCTAATTTGGAGTTTAATTTTCGGTATGGTATTCGGTTTGAAGAATTAGTTTCTACAAAGGTTTATTACTATGTAATCTTTCTACACTTCTGTCCAGGTTATCCGTAGAAGTAAATAGAGAGTCCACCTTTTTTTTTTTTTTTTTCCTAACTCTACATTCTTTTGTACTAGATACGACAGGTTCACTTAAGAGGTTATTTATTTTAAGAGTTATAATACATTTCTTAGTATCGATTCCATTAAATTTTTCTTTTCAATAAAGTTTATTAGATAGAAGTTAAAAGGTCGTGTAAAAGAAATCGTAATACTCAATAATTTATACTTATAAAGAGTCACGGACAAAAATGTACTTATAAGGAATCTGTACTCAGACAGACTTCTGAGAAAAGGGTCTGAGTCTAAACTCTCGATTAAACATAAATACGACTTTAGTCACCGTAATTAACTCAAATGGAGGAGGACTAAAGATACGGTCGTTTCCTTATATTAAATTTAAGATCGTTCTTCCTCTCCGGATAAACAGATCTCAATTAGAGGAGTCCCATTTATCAACCCTCTTTTCCGTAGACATTCAACATATCGTTTAAAATCATTTCTAAATCTTGGATTTAGTCAAGGTCTAGAGAACGATTAGTATATAAAATTTTGAAATTTTTATAATTAGAAGATCGAAAAGATATATATTTTTAGTATTCATTAAGATTTAGAGATAGATCATTTTAAATTACGTGAATCAAATAAAACATCCCTTGAAGACGATTTAAATGAAAAGAACACAATAGGAAAACACTGATTATTAATACACGGTGTACTCACTGTTTTACCATTTTTTTTTGGTCCTTTGAGAAAAAAGTAATTTTTACTTTATTCTGTAAACTTACATCGTTACACTGTTTTAGAATTATACGTTAGACCAATCTTCATACGGGGTACTCGAATCATCCGTGATAATGAATCCTTAAGTGTTTCTTTATTGAATGAAAATCACTAAAATACCAACTAATCTATGAGTGTCCTTTCCTGTGTTGTATGATGTAATAATATTTCTTTTATTAACGAAATTATACTAATTATAATACTTTCTGGAGGCACGATTAAATGATCATCAAAAGATTCGCTAAATTTAAGAAGAATCTTTTAAAATGTATGTGGTAGGTCAAAAGGATATATGACGGAAAACGGTGAAGTGGATGAGAGTTTTAACTTAAAGAGGAAATGTCACCGAACCTTCCATTGTGAATTGTAAGTTATTAAGAGAAGAATTATAGAGGGTATGGTCTAAGATTCAAGGAACTCTTCTCTGTGACATAAATAGTGGGACATAGAAATTCTTCCAGTGTATAATTCGTAATTTAGATACAAAGATATTATCTTATTTGTAGGACAAAATGGGACAATATTGTCCTATTGGTTAGACTAGTTGACTCAGATAAACCAACTGAAGTTTCTGAGTCTTCCGATCTGTATGACACTACTGAAGAGACATAGGTCAAAGTGAAGGTAGTAATTTTTCCAAAAGAAACACCACCACCATCAAATCAGTGATTCAACACAGGCTGAGAATGGTAAGATAATTGATATCGGACGGTCCGAAACAGGCACTGTAAAAGGTCCGTTCTTACGACCTCACCCAACAGTAAAGGACGAGATCCCTTCCGAAGGAAATGGCCATCAAAGAACGGACCTCTTAGGGTCCCTGCCCCCTCGGACCACCCGACGGTAGATACCTCAGCGTGTCTCAGACTGTGCTGACTTCACTGAATCGTCGTCGTCGTCGTTTGTCGGTGACGATTAACGGATCATGAAATCACATCCAACCGGGTTCCGTCTTATAATATCTCGAACTTCTGGTATACACTAATCTGAGTTCCAAGTAAAAAGGTAAGAGAGATAATGATAAAAAAAGGGATCTGTGCGGTAAATTGTATTTACAGAAGTAAGATTTATCCTTTTAAACTAAATTAGGTGAGTTGAAATCTGGTACTCCATTAAATACAACAAACCTAGAAGATACAAAACTCAAATAAGATAAATTCATAGATCAAAGTCAAATCAAGTGAAGTCAGGGAGTCGACACAGTCTGAGAAACACTTAGATACCTAACGTCGTGTGGTCCGAAGGGTCAGGTTGTAGTTG
Organism: Capra ibex; assembly: GCA_006410555.1. Lineage (NCBI taxonomy): Eukaryota > Metazoa > Chordata > Mammalia > Artiodactyla > Bovidae > Capra > Capra ibex. The sequence continues at coordinate 25,455,870 of SJYO01046538.1, read as the reverse complement.
AGGGTCTCGAACGAGTTCGAGTACAGGTAGCTTAACCACTACGGTGGGTTGGAGACAGTTGGGGAATAGGATGACGGAAGTTAGAACGGGTCGTAGTCCCAGATAAGGTTACTCAGTCAAGAAACGTAGTCCCCCGGTTACATAACGTCAAAGCCAAAGTTATAGTCAGGAAGGTTACTTATAAGTCCTGACTAAAGGAAATCCTACCTGACCAACCTAGAGGAACGACAGGTTCCCTAAGAGTTCTCAGAAGAGGTCGTGGTGTCAAGTTTTCGTAGTTAAGAGACCGTGAGTCGAAAGAAAGATCAGGTATGGACTGATGATCTTTTTGGTCTCGAAACTGATCCTCTTGTAAACAGAGTTTCATTACGGAGACGAAAAATTATACGACAGATCCAACTACATTGAAGTGAAGGTTTTTCGTTTGTAGAAAATTAAAGTACCGACTTCAGTGGTAGACGTCACTAAAACCTCGGGTTTTTCATTTCAGACAGTGACAAAAGTAAAAAAGGGATAAACGGTACTTCACCATCCAAGTCTACGGTCCTTACTCAAAGGACTTACGACTTAAAATTCGGTTGAAAAAGTGAAAGGAGAAAGTAATTCTCCGAGAAATCAAGAAGAAGTGAAAGACGATATTCCCACCACAGTAGACGTATAGACTCCAATAACTATAAAAAGGGCCGTTAAAACTACGGTCGAACACGAAGTAGGTCGGGCTGTAAAGAACACTACATGAGACGTATATTCAATTAATTCGTCCCACTGCTATATGTCGGAAGTACATGAGGTAGGCACCAAACCTTGATCAGACAGTAAGGTGCGGGTCAAGATTAACAACGAACAAATCGATATATACCTAAAGAGTCCACCAGACCATAAGGGTAGAGGAAGTATCAAAAGTTGTCAAACAACACTAGGTGTGTCAGTTTCCAAAACCGTATCAGTTACTTCGTCTTCATCTACAAAAATACCTTGAGAGGACGAAATAGTTACTGGGTTTTCTACAACCGTTAAACTAGAGACCAAGGAGACGGAAAAGATTTAGGTCGAACTTGTAGACCTTTAAGTACCAAGTGGATGAAAACTTCAGACCGAATCTCTTAAAATTCGTAGTTAAACGATCGTACACTGTATTCACGTTAACACACCATCAAACTTGTAAAAAACCGTAACAGAAAGAAACCCTAACCTTACTTTTGACAGGAAAGGGTCAGGACACCGGTGACTACTCAAAAGGTCTAAACGACCGTATACCTCACGTCGGGAAAATCCCGTAGTGAAAAACCCGTAGTGTCGTAGTAGAAAATCCTAAAGTTTATCGAGTCGACCTTAAGGTAGTGGAGACGGTCCAAACAAACATTACTACGAACGATTCCGGGTGAACTGAAACGTAAGGTCCTACAGACCGAGATCCACTCACTAGTGTAGTAACACCAAAAGACCCAGTCCTTCTAGAAAAAAAAATTATCAAAAAGAGACATAAGAACGGTGCAGAAGAATCATAGGAGACGAAGACAATACAGGTGTGGTAAAGGAAGGAAATAACACGGGTATAAACGTACTTTACGAGGGAACCATAGAGATTAAAAGAACTTCTCTAGAGATCACAAAGGGTAAGATAACAAAAGGAGATAAAGAAACGTAACTAGTGACTCCTTTGTAAAGAATAGAGAGGAACGATATAGGAACGATATAGAATCGAAGTCAAGTCAAGTCAAGTCGGTGAGTCAGCACAGATTGAGAAACACTGGGGTACTTAGCGTCGTGCGGTCCGGAGGGACAGGTAGTGGTTGAGGGCCTCAAGTTAGTTTGAGTGCAGGTAGCTCAGGCACTACGGTAGGTCGGTAGAGTAGGAGACAGCAGGGGAAGAGGAGGACGGGGGTTAGGGAGGGTCACAGTCTCAGAAAAAGTTACTCAGTTGAGAAGCGTACTCCACCAGTTTCATGACCTCAAAGTCGAAATCGTAGTAAGGAAGGTTTCTTTAGGGTCCCGACTAAAGGAGGTCTTACCTGACCAACCTAGAGGAACGTCAAGTTCCCTGAGAGTTCTCAGAAGAGATTGTGGTGTCAAGTTTTCGTAGTTTAGAAACCACGAGTCGAAAGAAGTGTCAGGTTGAGAGTGTAGGTATGTACTGGTCACCTTTTTGGTGTCGTAACTGATCTGCCTGGAAACAACCGTTTCATTACAGAGAAGAAACCTTATACGATAGATCCAACCAGTATTGAAAAGAAGGTTCCTCATTCACAGAAAATTAAAGTACCGACGTCAGTGGTAGACGTCACTAAAACCTCGGGGTTTTTTATTTCAGACTGTGACAAAGGTCACAAAGAGGTAGATAAAAGGTACTTCACTACCCTGGTCTACGGTACTAGAATCAAAAGACTTACAGTTCTAAATTCGGTTGAAAAAGTGAGAGAAGAAGGTGGAAGTAGTTCCCCGAAAAATCAAGGAGAAGTGAAAGACGGTACTCCCACCACAGTAGACGTATAGACTCCAATAACTATAAAGAGGGTCGTTACAACTAAGGTCGAACACGAAGAAGATCCGGTCACAAAGAGTACTACATGAAACGTATGTTCAATTTATTCGTCCCACTGTTATATGCCGGAACTGCATGAAGAAAAGGATAAACCTTGGTCAGACAACAAGGTACAGGTCAAGATTGACAACGAAAGACTAGACGTATATCCAAGGAGTTCTCCGTCCAGTCCACCAGATCATAAGGGTAGAGAAAGTCTTAAAAGGTGTCAAATAACACTAGGTGTGTCAGTTTCCGAAACGGTATCAGTTATGTCGTCTTTATCTACAAAAAGACCTTGAGAGAACCAAAAAACTACTAGGTCACCTACAACCGTTAAACTAGAGACCAAGGAGACGGAAAAGATTTTGGTCGAACTTGTAGACCTTCAAGTACCAAGTGCATAACGACTTCGGACAGAAATCTTAAAACTCGTAATGAAATGATCGCACACTCTACTCACGTTAACACACCATCAAACTCGTAAGAAACCGTAACGGAAAGAAACCCTAACCTTACTTTTGACTGGAAAAGGTCAGGACACCGGTGACGACTCAAAAGGTTTAAACGACCGTATAACTCACGTCGAATCTGTGATACTTTAGTAATGTTGAAATGAGGTATAGTATAACCGTTACTAGTCAAAATTTTATAATCTAAACCCAAAAACCGTCGTAAAATTATAAAAAAAGTTCGAAACTACCTTGAGACACAATTTTTAAACGTGATTTTAATCTTCCGAAGCCTATTGACGTCTAATATACATAAGTATGTAAAAATCAGAGGTAATCCTTGACTATCTTTGTATTTAAACCGGAAATTTTTTATAACTTACTGATGATGACTTTTGTACGATGTTTGACTTTTGTTCTTTTTTGGCAAATTGTCATACTTGAGTTATATGATCTAAATATCCCTTTTTCAGAAGTCTAATAAATATTTCATAATATTTACTAAGGGTATTAGTAATTCACATAGTATATCTTGTCTTTCTAAGGGTTACCAAAAATTATTTTATAATCTTTTTTAACACTTCTATTCGATGTCCCGTAAAGTAGAGAAAAATTAAATGTAAAAAGAAATTATAGATAAATCTATCTTTTTTGTAAAATTATATAATATTACAAATGAAAAAGATATAAAGTATTACAAAATCGACTTGTTTTATACTTATTAAAAAAGTGACACCAAACTTTTCTATTTTACCATGAAAGTATGAGAGAGGTATGAATCTTAATGGTAAAGAACAGACGGTCACATACCGTAGATTTTGTAGTGTACTTACTTAAAGGTACGGTTATCCGTACTATATTGGATGGATGTAAGAAATCAATAGGAAACGGTGTAGAAGAGATAAAAGAATGAGAGGAATAAGATATATAACGGGGAATCTGAAACTCCTATAAACGTAAACCTTTGGAACAAAATTCTAGGATTTCTAAAGTACGAAGGACAAGAAGATTTCAACTCCCTTTGAAATGTCTAGAACGTCACATCTTTTGAATTTGGGTAACCGGTTTACTTAGTCTATTGATAGTTCTTACGAATACTTCTGTAAACCTTAAAATATTATGTAAATAGAAACACTTTCACTTCCACTTCAGCGAGTCAGCACAGGATGAGGAACTCTGGGGTACCTGACATCGGCTGGTCCGAGGAGGGAGGTACACTAAGAGGTCCGTTCTCATGACCTCACCCAACGGTAAAAGGAAGAGGTCTGTAAATAGAAATAAATGACATTTTAGGATAAGATCAACTAAAGATATTAAAAATTTTTGTAACTTCTTTCATCTTTATTGGGTTTTGGTTTTCAAAGTGTAGATAACCTGTAAATAACCTTACACTAAAATCTTTTAGGTATAAATAGTTATACATAGGAATATAAGTAGAATTTATCTCAGAGTTAAAAGTTAAATTTCCTTTTTCTGATGAAAGTTGTAATTGTGTGTAAATTTGTAACCGGAATCCTAAAGAAGTTAAATATTTTAGTGACTTACTATTTAATGTTGTGTTGTTATATCATATGATAGTAAAAGATTCATTTTTTTCTATTAATGGTAGTTAATAACTTACGAAGAATATACATTTTGTGTAAATAATGAAAATATATAAAATTATTGACTTAGGGAACTACACTGTGATACTTAATAAAGGACTTTAATACGGGTAAAATTTGAAGGTTTCTAATTCTCGGTTCGTAAATTTCAGTAAACGGATTCAAATGAATTTTCATTAACCACCTTAGTCTTTTTCGTGAGTCTGTCACACTGAGATCTTAAGTCAAAATAGGTAACACGATATGACAGTTTTACATTTGTGACTACAAAGGTATGACTAACTTCATTCAGTCTGTCTCTTCCTCTTAATATACTATAAGGGATATACGTCTTAGATTTGTCTTTACTACGTTTAATTGAATAAATGTTTTGTCTTTGTCTCACTGTCAGAATCTGTCGTTTGAATATCAATGGTACCCCTTCCTAGCCCCCTTCCCTACCAACCCTCAAACCCTACCTGTACATGTTTGACGATATAAATTTTAACTATTCCTGGATGACATATCATCTCTCTTGAAACGAGTTAAAATACACCGAGGACCCACCCTCACCTCAAACCCCCTTTTACCTATGTACATATACGTAGTAACTCACAGAAACGGTAAATGGACTTTGATAGCGTTGTAACAATTAACCGATTCACTTTCACAATGAGTGAGTCAGGACAGGTTGAGAAACGTTTGGGTACCTGACTCCGGTGGTCCGAGGAGACCGGTACCTTAAGAGGTCCGTTCTTATAACCTCAACCAACGGTACGAGAAGAGGTCCCCGAGAAGGACTTGGTCCCCAACTTGGGTCCAGAAGACGTAAAGTCCGTCTAAGAAATGACAGACTCAATGATTCCTTTCGAAATTAATGGATATGAGGTTATACTACCAAGTCTGCCATTTCGCATACAGAATGACACCCTCTGGGCCCAAGTTAGGGAACCAACCCTTCTAGGGGACCCCTTCCTTTACCGTTAGATGAGGTCATGATAACGGACCTTTTAGGGTACCTGTCTCCTCGGACCATCCAATGTCAGGTACCCCAGTGTTTCTCAGTCTGTACTGACTCGTTGAAGTGAAAGTGAAAGGTTATATTTTATTTTTCGATTCTTTTGAATTTGTGACTGTAAAACTGGTTTACTAATTATCTAGTGTTTAACAATAATGTCTGGTATTTATGATTACCTGTTGACAGAACGTTACTAATAAAAATTTAAATATATTTGTCTTATACGAAAAAGAAAGTAGACGGACTGTGTATTTTATAAGAGTTTAAAGTACCTTTGTTATTACCATGTTAGATTTTTTTAATACACGTATATGTAAATATGAAAATAAAATATAACGATAATTTTATTAAATATGTAATATTATATATAAAATGTACACGTTTGTATATATTAGTCTAAATGTATACACACATTTTATGTGTATACATCCATATGAATAAGCACACACAAACATATACGTGTATAATTAAATAGACTACGAAACTCAGAGGAAAAACGACTTATGTCTTTATCATTTTCCCGTAAATCTAAATATGTTAAACCTTCCGTGGTCATTCGTGAGTCTTTTCTTCCCTCGTCCAAGTTCTCGTGTTCCTTATCTCAACTGTTGTATATATTTATTTATTCACTACTTTATTTTGTTACAGAAAGAACTTGTATAATTCTTTCTTTCTTTTTTTTTATCATGTGTCTTTATCATGAGACTTTTACCGTGAGGGACGGTTTACATTCTTCTTAGAATCACTCGACAATTCTCCGACAAAAGAAAAGTAAGTGTAACTAAGTCGTTCTACACGTTCGGAGACATTAGTGTCTCAGGTTTGAGTGGTCCTTTTCTTCAACCATAAAGGGATGACAGCGGAAGGAAAGACCTTGTGTTTGTATATTTTGAGACTTCTATTAAGAAGAGGAAAAAGAAAAAAGAAAAAGAGGGTGTGGAACCACACGGCTTTATTTAGTGTTTTAAACCCTGGACTTTCCCTCCCGAGTGTGTATACGTGTGGGAATGTCCGTATTTCTATACACACACACACATATGTATATATATATATATATATATGTGTATATATATGTATATGTATATATGTGTATATATAAATATGTATAGACTATTTGTAAATCTGTATGTATGCGTGTGTATGTATTCGTAAATATGTATATGTTTTGTGTGTGTGTGTGTATATAATGAGCTCAAGTCAAGAATAGGTGACACTAACACTTAACACGTAGGGAACTCTCTAAGTGAGAAAAAGAAAAATGATATCCGAGGATCGTCAAACTAATAGGATACAAATATAAAACACCAAGTAACAAGTTATCGAGTCAGTACAGGCCAAGAAACACTGGGGTCCGAAGAGACAGGAAGTGGTAGGGGGCCTCTAACAAGTTTGAGTATAGGTAACTCAGTCACTGTGGTAGGTTAGTAGAACAGGAGACGGTAGGGGAAGAGGAGAACAGAAGTTACAAAGGGACGTAGTCCCAGAAAAAATTACTCGACCGAGAAGAGTAGTCCATACAAAACATGACTAATATGTAACGACTTCATTTTAATTATTTACCCCTTTAGGGGTTTTCGAGTAGACTGGATTTTCAATATTGTGTTTAGTGGAGTATAAGACGGGTCCCCCCAAGTACAAACCCTTACGTACACGTGGGCACCACCTAAGTATAGTTGCATATCGTTTTGGTTATGTCATAACATTTCATTTTTAAATTTTTTATTTTATTTTCTTTTTCTTTTTTTTTCCATTTGATTAATTTTTAACATATTCTAAATAATTTTAACGTAATTTTCAGTATAAATTCCACTAAGAATAACGTTCCTTGTAAAGTTAAGGTTAGAAAGAGAGTTCTACTAAAAAGATATTTACTCGTCCGTCCAAGTAGATTTAAACTCATGGAAACCCTGAATCCGTAGGTACTATGACAAATGTAAATTTTGAAGTAGTGAAAATGTACATGGAGTGACAAGTATCGTGGTGAATAAATGTTATCAGTTCTCTACCTTCCTTGAACTCACAGGTATCTGTCTCTTTACCTATTTATGTGTGTATATATTTACCTATATATGTGTGTATATGTGTGTGTATGTGTTACCTTATAGTGAGTCGGTATTTTTATTCACTTTACTACGGTAAACGTCCTTGTACCTACCTGAGTCTCTAATAGTACGATTTACTTCATTCAATATATTTCTGTTTATAGTATACTATAGTGAATAAACATCTTAGATCTTTATGTTATGTCTACTTGAATAAGTATTTTGTCTCTATATGATTGTCTGTCTTTTTTTAGAATTCCAATGATTTTCCCTTCCCTCACTTAATCTTTATTTAATACTCAAACGTTTCTTGTCTATGTGTGATGATGATGATGATGATGATGATGATTCAGCGAAGTCAGCACAGGCTGAGACACGTTGGGGTATCTACCGTCGGGTGGTCCGAGGGGGTAGGGACCCTAAGAGGTCCGTTCTTGTGACCTCACCCAACGGTAAAGGAAGAGGTCACGTACTTTCACTTTTCTCTTTCACTTCAGCGAGTCAGCACAGGTTGGAAGTCGCTGGGGTACCAGACGTCGGAAGGTCCGAGGAGGTAGGTACCCTAAAAGGTCCGTTCTCATGACCTCACCCCACGGTAGCGGAAAAGGCTCTATGCGTGATAATATATATTTTCTCTACTTGTTGTCACTGGATGACTGGATGACATATCGTGTTCCTTGATAATTGTATAAGTTATAGAAAATTATTAGACATTACCTTTCCTTAAACTTTATATATATATATAAATACTGAGTTAAAGGATATATGGACTTTGATCACACACACGTACGAGTAAGTCAGAACAGGTTGATCTTAATCGTGTTATAACATTTATTCGAGATGAAGTTATTTTTTTTTTTAATTGTCCTTTTTTTGACGTAGTGAAACTATTATATGAAATACCTTTTAAAATTATTATTAACAAAGAAAATTCTCTCAACTATCATTTTAAACTTTGAGGATATGAATGTAGAAGTTTTCGTTAGAGTCGGTATAGTTATAAGATATAAATAAATGTAACACGAAGAAGAGAGAAGTTAAAATCAGAGATAATGAAGACAAAGAACAAGAATGCATCTTATTAAATGGATAAGGATCTTTTGGATCATTTGTGTACAATATACGTACTAGGTACTTATGTCTATAATGTTTGTACGTTTCTTTTCCTTCCTTAACACGACATATGAGTTATAGTAAAAGTATAACATCTTTTTACAATTCTGATCTTTAGATAGTTTGTACCTAGGATGTTGATAGAAAAGGGAATCCCTTAAAAAAATTCGAGGACCAAAAGAGTCACAGTAATTCTTACTTATACGACTTACGTCACGAACTTTCAAAGAGACATCAAGACTTTATCTTTATTTTTTAATAAATATTACATAATAAGGAATCCCAGAAACTCGGGTATCCATATATAAATAAAAATACTCATGTAATTCATATTGTGACGTATATTAAAAATATATTCTTAATTCCCTGACAGGGGAAGAAGATACACATTTATCTACATAAAAATTCTTCGTAGTTCATGTAGATATCAGGAAAAATTATCTAAGACAGATATAAATATTTCGTTGTATTTCGTTCATTCAATGATCTGGTCATAAGGACTGATGATATGTCGATAAAAAGAGAGAGTGAAAGATGGATCATACAGTCATAATATTATGTTCAATAAAACTTCCTTTTATAACTCGACGTTCTGGTATTTACGAAACACAATAGAACTATATATTTACAAGAAGAAAATTGATAATTTGAATCTTTTCAAACATTATTTGTGTTAATCTCTATGATTGTTGTTACAGAAGATTATCTAGTTTGAATAATGAATATCGTCTCTGTCTTTTAACACTCCTTTTTTTATTGGACGATTTAAAAGTCTAACGTTTTCATATTTAGTGAGTAATAGTGTTACGTATTTTGGGGTCGGATGTTTTAGTAGGTAAAAGTAAAGAATGAGTATAAATTATCAAACTCTCAATTTGTGTACTGTGTCATTAAAAACCACCAAGTCGACCATTTTGTAGGACGTTACGTCCACTGAGACCAAGCTAAGGACCCAGACCTTCTAGGGGACCTCTTCTCTATCCGATGGGTGAGGTCATAAGAACGGATCTCTTAGGGGTACCTGTTTCTTCAGGTCGCCCGTTGTCAGGTTCCCCAGTTTTTCTCAACCTGTACTGACTCACTGATTTGTGTCGTGTTTCAATAAAAATTGAGTCTGGAAAGGAGAGTAAAACTGTTGAGTAAGACGCTACTCTTTAAGTCTATAGTATGTCCTAAAGTGGATATATTTCCATGAACGGAGTGAATAAAATAAAATAATGGGAAAAAATAATACTTTTATGTCACTACTTTGTGTTGTAGTTGTTGTAAGTAGTGTATAAACTTTTTGTTTTTGTTTAAAAATACTTGAAATGGACAAAAGAATCGTAAGATATATAAACAATAGTCAGAAAAGTAAAGTTATTTGGACAGACAGTTCGGTAAAATTAAATCACTTTATTATGGTTACCTGTAAACTTTGGTAGAATGTTAAATCTTATATAAGAAGGACAAGTGAGAGTCAAGTCAGTGAGTCAATACAGGCTGAGAATCAATGGGGTACCTGACGTCGTACGATCCAAAGGGACAGGTAGTAGTTGAGTGTATACGAGTTTGAGTACAGGTAGTTCAGCCATTACGGTAGATTAGTAGAGTAGGAGACAACACGGGAAGAGGAGGACGGACGTTAGAAAGTGACGTAGTCCCATAAAAGATTACTCAGTTCAGAAGTGTAATCCACTGGTTTCATAGTCTCGAAGTCGAAGTCGTAGTCAACAAGGTTGCTTATAAGTCCTGACTAGAGGAAATCCTGACTGACCAAACTAGAGGAACGTCAGGTTCTCTAAGAGTTCTCATAGGAGGTTGTGGTGTCAAGTTATCGTAGTTAAGAAATCTCGAGTCGAAAGGAAAACCAGGTTGAGAGTGTAGGTATGTACTGATGACCTTTTTGGTATCGAAACTGATCTACCTGGAAACAACCGTTTTATTACAGAGACGAAAAATTATACGTCAGATCCAACCGGTATCGAAAAGAACGTTCCTCGTTCGCAGAAAATTAAAGTACCGGCGTCAGTGGTAGATGTCACTAAATCCTCGGGTTCTTTTATTTCAGGCAGTGACGAAGGTGACAAAAGGGTAGATAAACGGTACTTCACTACCCTGACCTACGGGAAGGATAAGTGATACCGTATCGTAGTAAAGATTATGACATAATCATGGAGATTAAATAAAACGTCATTGAGTTCCGTGTCTTTACTAGTCATCAAACCGATTTCCCGAGTGACTCAGTTTTTCTCTGTAACCAAACTTTTTTTTAATATTATCTCATTTTAAAGTACGTCAAGGATCATCCACATGAAGACTTTATGTGTTTTATCAACCATTAAAACACGAGACTTCACTGTTATTCCATCAAACCCCTCCCTCCCCTTGGTTTTTTTTTTCTTTTCTTTTTTTCCTTTTTGTTTGTTCCTTTTTGTGTTTAGGTAATCTAAAGATAAGTCGCTTGAAAACGTTTTCGAGTTTCCACCTTTTCACAACAAGACAGGACCACCGTCCCGAAGGACCCCCACTCCCACCCTTTCCCCTACAACTTTTGTTTCACAACCCCGACAGAGANCAACCCCCCCACCCCCCCTACTCCCCACCCCGCCCCTCACTCCGCCCCCACCCCACCCCCCGCACCCGAACAAGGTCCGGTCTCTCTTTCTTCATTTTCGGACCCTAACCTCTCACTTTTTTCAGTTGTTACAATTCCCCCTTTTTTGTCGGAATAAGGGGAATTCATAAAAGTAAGGAGAAAAAGTAATAGGGACAAAACAAGTCAATATAAAACAAAACTAATAAAAGAAGAAAAGTAGTACGTAAAAGGGTGACGTCGAAGAAAGAAAGATCAGAGAGAGACAGAATAGGAAAAAAATTTTTTCAGTAAAAAGGAATAAAGGGTAAGAAGAAGAAGAAATATCCGGGTTTAGGACCCCGATCCGATTATGATCTGACTTTTACTATTGGTAGGTCACAAGAATATAAGATTCAGAACTAATAATATCATCAATTGGATGAAGTAAAATAATTTTATTTGTCATTTTTGGATCTATTATATTCGTCTTCGTTTAACTTTAAATACATATTATTATTAGTCGAGGAAATATCTTTGTACAAGAATGTCTAGGACGTTTCTCGATATTCCTTTTTTAATTGTTAAATTAGATAGGTGTGATCGGAATAATATCATTTATGTATGACTAAATCTGAAATGTTTACGAAACACATCTGATCTTTGAAGAATTACGTCTTGGATAATAGTATACCGATTCTAATAATCCAACTAAACTTACAATAATATCCAATTTAGTATAGAAGACTTCGTCTTGTTGTTATTTACTGTTTTAGGAGTATGTCACCACTCAGAGATTTCAACGAAAGTCAACAGAGACCCTCTATTATTGTAGTTATTTTTATAATTCTTCTTATTATAGTCTTAAACAACCGACTCGTATAATTCGTGAGAGATGTAATAAGGTAAATGCGGTCAGGACACTCCACCTATTATGTCTATTTGTCAAACAGGTTTATTTCTCGAAAGTGTTATACACGTGTCAATATGTCTAATACTCTCAATCTCCTGTCTGAGTATAGGCACAGACTGATTAAGGTATTGAATGGTGATAGATACACATTCGTCCTCTGTTACTGTGTAAATTTTTAAGATGTTTCTCCGTAATTAAATTAATAACATACCAAAATACAGTTGCGATTAGTTTTTTAGTTTTAAAAAGTATTAAGAGGTAAATACTGTAAAATTTTAGACTTCGATAAATTAGTAAATAAAACATATTATAACTACCAAAGTAAAAATATTCTTTATTACAATTAAGAAGATATCGTACTTAGATATTATGGTTCATTGTCTTTACGTTTAAAAAATAACCATTTCGTTTTGGTCGATGAAAATATCTTAAGACTTCACAACTGGTGACATTAAATAAAGGTTCCAAATTACATGTACCGGACGAATTCGTATTTTAAATTACAATTAACCCTTTGACGAAGATTATTAACCGAAGTAATTGTCATTTGGTTACTGATCACTCAAACAAAGACCCCTTTCTCTATTTGCACCTACCTAGTATTCTTCCGACCTGTAAGTTCAGTCTCTGACAGTATCGAACGTTGCACAACAAATCAGTCAACGGAACTCTGAACCTGATTGAAGAAACGAATAGGCAAAACGTTTTCAATAAACTGTATCCTCAGGTTTTCGTCACTCTTTGTACCAGACTCTCATTGTGGTAGGGTAGGTAATTTACAGTGTAAAGACTCCTATTTACGAAGATACCGTTCTTGTAAAGAATTCATAATTGATCGAGGTTATTTATTACATTATGGGGAAAATTCTCGATTAGTATGAAAAGTTAAATCCATCGTATACCTTTATTCAAACCCACCTAACTTCATTCTCTACATATGGATAAATTGTGTCTAGACCGATCAAATGAATTACTTTCGTTTATTCCTTCCTTACTGAGTAACTCTTCCTGTTGAAAGTGACTCCTGGAGAAATTACAGTTCACGATACGATCCATGATACGTATATAATATAAAATAAGTTAAGGATGATGTCAAAGCCAGAACTTAGTAAAGGTAAGTCCCAGACGATACTTGACAAGACGTATTACTTCTTTTTCCCGAGGGAGACCCCACCCTTTCAGTAACAGGGGAAGGGTGACCGAACGGGGAGGTTAGGTATCGCCTGGTTACTGAGATTCCCCTAACTTCGGAGGAGTAAGTAACTTTACGTGAGAGATGGACCTATTCTCACCCACCCTCCAGGGACAATTTGGATAGACGACTTACACCTTTCAACACCGTACGGTGTTGACTAGGGTAGGTGGGTAGTTTAGGAGACAACGGGGGAAAAGGAGGACGGGAGTTAGTAAGGGTCGTAGTACCAGAAAAGGTCACTCAACCGAAAAACGTAATTCACCGGTTTAATAACTTAGAAGTCGAAGTCGTAGTCAGAAACGTTACTTATCAGTCCCAAATAAAGGACATCATAAATGAGAAAACTAGAGGAACGACAGGTTTCCTGAGAGGTTTCAGAAGAGGTCGTGGTACCAAACTTTCGTAGTAAGAAGTTACGAGTCGAAAGAAATACCAGGTTCAGAGTGTGGGTATGTAACCTTTTTGGTATCGAAACTGATCTACCTGGAAACAACCGTTTCACTACAGAGACGAAAAATTCTACAGAGACGACAGATCCAAACAGTATCGAAAAGAAAGTTCCTCGTTCGTAGAAAATTAAAGTACCGATATCAACGGTAGACGTCACTAAAACTTCGGTTTCTTTTATAGTGAAGATTTTGTCATAAATGGAATATGAAGTAGAACAACCTCATTTATATATCCTCAATCCTTTCCTTTATACATTTATTAAATCTTAAATAAAATATTCTGATTATTTTATATATATGGGAACCTGTTAAATTGTTTTGAGGCAAGATAGGTGTTCATCCGTTACTATTTAGATATATTTAGATATACGTATATAAACAAGTGTACAATAGTTCGAGACACAACTGATGGTACTTTTCAATTATCCTTTTCAATATTTTACCTTCGATTCTAAAAATAGAACAGTTTTTCTAAAAAGTAGTATGGACACCTATACAAAAGTACACCTTTAGTAAATAAATCCGAATCAAATGATAATAGTAGTAGAGACTAGATCACACTAAGTTTGTCTTCACTTTACCCTACAGATCTTCGTGAAGTGTCTTTTACCATACTCTTCATCTCTTAATATCGAAGGTATTTAGGTGACTTTATTCCTTTTAGGTTTTTAGTCTAATTTACATACAACATTCCCATTAAGGGACCGTCACGTCACCAATCCTGAGGTGTGAGTGAGAACTCCCGTTCCAAATCAGACCCTAAGTTAGGGAACAGACCCTTAATTTCAAGGTGTTCGGTGTACCGCACCAGTTTTTATTTTTATCACATTCCGTAACCTGTTTTAGTGTTTAGTTACCAGTTCATAAGGAGTCTTCTCGTGCTGTCTTTATTAAATTTATTAAAGATTAGGAATAAAGCATAAATATCCTTTTAATAATATTAAAATACTAAATTTTTTATGAACGAGGTTATTTGAAAATTAAAAGGATATTTAGGGAGTCACCCTTTCGATATACTCTAAACCGACCTTATAGTGAAAGGGAATAACCGATTGGTGGAAAGAAGTGAAGATCTATTCTACGACGAGGGGTCACGAGGACCCTTAGGACATGTGTCAGAAGTAAATAGTAGGTACGAGGTACAGTTCCCCCGAAGGGTTCACCGAGTCACCATTTGATGGGACCCAACCCTTCTAAGGAACCTCCTACTTTACCATTGTATGAGGTCACAAGAACGGACCTCTTAGGGTGTCTGTCTCCTCGGACCGTCCGATGTTAGGTGACCCAGTGTTTCTCAGCCTGTGATGTGTCGTTGACTCGTGCGCACGTGTGTGTGCACCACCGAGTGACAAGAAGTTACAGAGAAGGGATTCGACAGTTGTTTAAGACCTTTTCCTATTTAGACATGAAAGATAAATGAACGAACGAACGAAGACATAGTTGACACGAATTATCATACAGATTCTAAACCGTTTGTGATTAAATTATGGTTTACATGTTTACTTACTGTCCGTTTGAAAAAAAAAAAAGGACGGACTTCCATGTCGATTATGTAAGGAACGGACTATGACATACCGACTCCTGTCCGTACTGTAAAGGGATATGTAGTTGTTTAGAAGTGTTAAGTCTTTATTACGTTTAATGACACGCATATTATCTATCGATCACTCTTCAAAGACATATTACGTCCCTCGATTCGGACCTCGACACACTATTAGATCTCCCCACCCTACCCCACCCTCAACCCTCCCTCTAAGTTCCCCTTTCCCTGTACATATAAGGATACCGAGTGAGTACAACTACATACCGTCTTTAGTTGTGTTGTGACATTTCGTTAATAGGAGGTTAATTTTAAAAAAAATTTTTCTTTACTACGTTTAGGAAAGATCAGTAAGTCTCTTCGACTTTTTAACAAGTACAACTATGTTTGTACATGTCAGATTTCATTTATAGATCAACATTATATTCACCAGTAAAAGACATGAAAATCTAAGTGGTACTAATATATTCTACACCGGAATTTTAGATTAATGATTTAAATTTCAATTTTGAATTTTCTTTTTTTTTTTTTCTCTCTCTCTCTCTTTTATAGGGTCAAGACCTATTGACCGAAAGTTTACTTTAGAATCTTATACTGAGTAAGTGTTTTTTCTCCTTTCCCTTTAATGACAAGTTTATCACCCGAGGACAGGTCGTAATTTGGCGTTCCTTCTTAAGGACAATTACAAACTCGTAAAGCAAAAGAATGTAGTAAATCCCTTCCGTGTAAGTTCTAACTCTTCCCTACAAGGGTGTAGGTGTCCTATAAACACAGATAATTTGTGAGTAATCAGATAATAAACAGTATCTTAAAGTTGTTGACATTAATCGAGTTTGGTACTCGATTGGTATAAGTCATCTTCACTTAAAAATTTACATTCTTTTAGGTAGTCTCTCGATGAGAGTCTCGTGTCATTTGTAACCGGTAAACGATGAATGAGAAGTGTTAAAAACATTACCATCTAAAAAATTTAGTAAGAATATTGAGATATAAACAAAAACTATACTCCCACTAGAAAATTTTTTAATTTTCGTTATTTTGGTTTCTCTTATGTATAATAGAGATATGTTTAATATAAGAAAGTGCCGTTCGGTGAGGTCACAAGAACGGACCTCTTAGGGTCCTTGCCCCCTCGGACCACCCGACGGCAGATACCCCAGCGTGTCTCAGCCTGTGCTGACTTCGCTGAATCGTCGTCGTCGTCGTCGTCGTCGTATGTTAATATTATATAAAATATATAATATACCCGAAGGGACCACCGAGTCTTTAATTTCGTAGACGGAGGTTACGCTCTCTGGGCCCAAGCTAGGGACCGAGCCCTTCTAGGGGACCTCTTACTTCGTCGTTAGGTGAGGTCATAAGAACGGACCTCTTAGGGTACCTACCTCTTCGGATCATCCAATGTCAGGTGCCCCAGCGTTTCTCAGTCTGTGCTGACTCGCTGAAGTGGAATGGAATGGAAGTGGAATATATAAATATAGTACGATTTGTGATATTAAAATATATGACGTAGGTATTTATATGATATATATTTCTCTACGTTATGTATATCAAAGGTATATGTTTGTGTACAGACGACGACGACGATTCAGTGAAGTCGACACAGGCTGAGACACGCTGGGGTATCTACCGCCGGGTGGTCCGAGGGGGCAGGGACCCTAAGAGGTCCGTTCTTGTGACCTCACCCAGCGGTAAAGGAAGAAGTTACGTCCTTTCACTTTTCACTTTCACTTCAGCGAGTCAGCACAGGCTAGGAGTCGCTGGGGTACCTGACGTCAGAAGGTCCGAGGAGGTAGGTTCCCTAAAAGATCCGTTCTCATGACCTCACCCCAGATTGATATACATATATATGTACAAATTATGTATGTACATTATGTGTTTACATATATAATATATATTTTAAATTGGAGTTTATATCTATAAAATTTTAAGTTTACTTGAAATATAAATATAGTCTTATAAAATTTTAACATTAATGCTTTCACCCTGATGTACCCTTAGACTTGTGATTGTCTCTGTATCAAAGAGTGTCTTAAGGAGGGTCAACTGTAAAGTTTTCCTGATTCTTCTTTTGGACTATAAAACGTCTATGTACTCCAGTGATGATTGGTCAAAAGTCGTTACTGACATGATAGTCGTTTTTTTTTTTTATTCTATTAAGAATTAACATGAAGTGTTCGAAATTATGATAGATTAATTAAACGACTACATGTAAAACCCAAACGGACACCGACCACTGAGTAAAACATAAACTTATTACATAAAATTAAGAGTTCAATACGAGAACTATGGTTGTAGAAAGTGAACGTTTGACTTCGTAATCAGTTTCTGGAGTACTTATCATAATATGTAACATCTACTCTTATCTTAACACAAGTTGATGTCTATGTTCGGGAATTGACGAAAGTGAGAGGTGATTGACTAGTCCAGAAGTCACAATGGGTTCAGATGGTACGACTTGAAAAAAAAAAATTGAAAAATTACTAGTATACCCCCGAGATACACACAGTACTAAACTTGATCCGGGAGATTTTAAATATATCACTTCAGGATTGGTGTCATGGAGTCCTACACACACCGGAATAACCTTTATCTCGACAGTACTTACATTAAATTCAACTTCAGTAGGTCATAGTGACTCTAAAAATTTTCCCCCTATGCTTATATCTATACTCGTGTTTTTTCTAAAGTACACTTCTATTTCCGTCTTTAGATTCACTACGGTTCCCTACACTTTTTACGGTCGTTCGGTGGTCTTCATTCTTATATCTAAGACCCTTCATTCTTACCCCTGTCTAAGAGGGAGGGTCTTCCGTCGTTAGGACGGTTGTGGATCTAGAGTTCTGAAGATCGAAGGTCTTAATACCCTGTTATTTAAAGATAACAAAAAGTTGTCAGTTGAACACTATAGAACAATAGTGTCACTTGATTATACTGTACATTGAAACTCTTGAGGGACTAGAACCGAGAAAGACTACCGTTGTGTCAAAGTAAGTATATTTGGAAGTTCTTCGTAACCCTGTACTCTTTCTCTGTTTATATATCAACGAACCCGGGACTCTAAATTTGAAGAAAAGATATATTGATTATACAGGATTTGTAACTGAATCTGGTCTAATAAAAGTACGAACTTTAGTTGTAACGGAACCAACAAGAAATTTCCAAGTAGAATCAAAAACAAAATAAAACAAAACGTAAATTCAACTTCTTATTTTATATTTTGAAACAAGTTATACACATAGTTTTACATTGTCTTCGAAAGTCGAAAGATAGTGACAATGAATAAACCTTGTGACAATGAGTCACACCTTTCCTGACACATCAGACCTCACTAAGCTCGTAATTTCAAATAAAAGGTATAAATACTATTATTGAGGTCCGACAGTTTTTAGAACCATCTAATAGTTCTCTAGAATAGACGAACGCCAAGGGAACTAAGAACTCCTACTACTCCCCCTCCGAAACCCCGGCGACCAGTACAAGGAATGTGTTACGAGTACCATCTGTCACCTGATGGACTCTCTCTCTGCGGAGATCGATTTCGATTTAGACCATTCAGAGTTCAGGGACTACTTCTCTTTAATGTTTGGTTTTCTTGTCAACTCAGATTTGACATAAAACCTAAAGAATGTTCACAACTGAATGTGTACTTCCCAGAGTACATTCTACTTTTTTTCTTTTTGTATTCAAACTCTACTCTTCCCTATTTCCTTTCTTTTCCTTTTTTTCTACTTATCGTTCATCTGATCTCTCTCTAACACTCTTTTGTTTGTGAATCTCCTCTTCTTGTTTACCTTCTCAAGTGTCCTTCCCAATTAATTTACCTCCAACTCATTCCACCTGTTCCTTTTTTAGGGTAATAACTTTTTTAGTTCGATTCATATTTTCCTTAAGACAATGGTGAGAACATGTGAAGTCCCTTAGTATATGAGAGAGGATTTGATTCATTACTCAAGAGCCTCTCCTCTTGACCATGCACGTACACCTACCCTCGTGTGCGTCTACACATATAAACACGCACGGACATACACACACGGACAAAAGGAGAGACATAGGAGTCGGAAATCCGTTTAACGGACTGGTTGTCGTTCACGAATTATTTAAGAATAACTTTCACTGGAAACCAATCGGTAAGTATCAATAGATTAAACAAGACTAAACGTTCAGTAATCTTCTTTACAAGAATTACTCCATAGACCTTCCTGGGTGTCTAGGTCTTTATGATGAGCCGAGATCTCGTAATCGTTTTTCTCTCATACTCTCACCCCTTACCTACTTTATTTTAGAGAAAGATCTACAAACGGTAAAGGGAAAGTCAAAGAATCTTTGTCTCGAGGACGCTATGGTTTCTCTTCGGACCGTGAACTCATTTCCTTATCATGTTGTTTGTAGTCAAAATGATTTAGACAAACAGAGTATAAGTTCGGGACGTCCAAACGTTTTATACGAAGGTCGTCTACCGCAAAACGTATCTATTATTTCTACAAGTGTAGAGGTCTCAGAACATTAATGGAATTCTTAATTCTCTTCCCTTTTCGTCCTTTTTTTTTTTTTCTCACTTAATAAAGACAAATGGGAAGAAAAGTCAAAGTAATAATGTTAGACATAGGGTAAAGATAAAGGTAATGAAAGTCTTCTCATGTTGTCTCGTTATCCGTTACTCTCTTGAGACATAACCACTTTGTTAAATTAACAAGACGATTCTTTCTTTCAGTCAAGTGTGTCTTGTCCCAGTTGAAAAAGGTAAACTAAAATGTCGAGTTTACAGTCGATACGGTATATAAAATACAATAAACTTTCTCGTACTCACCTTTGTTTCTAAAATTTGTAAAGTAAGACGGAGTCACAGTAAAATAGGTAATTTTTTTTTTTTTTTTCTTTTAGGAGTCAACACCTAAAGGAACCGTCAGGTCACTAATTCTAAGGTGTGAAGGTTACGTCCCCTGTTCCCAATCTAGGGATCAGTCCCTTAATTACAGGGTGTACCACGTACTCTGTCGGTTTCCTTTTTTTAGGAGTTACCGTAAATTGGTTGAATCTTGTCAGGAGTCCTTATACAATTCTGGAGGTGTCTGATGAGATCACAGACACTTCGACCAACTGACAAAGATCAGTTTAAGTAACTTCCACAACATATAACTTAACGACTTTTCACAAAGTCTTAAGACCGACCGTTTCGTGTAACTTTTACTTATCGCACCGATGGCAACCACGGAAGTAAACGTATAGTTATTACTCCTAAGACAACCAAAGTATCTTTACTATCACTCACCTCAGAACCTTACTTTCACTCACCAAACCTATATGGGTCCCCATGTGTCTTAAGAGAGACGAACGTACGGTTGTTAAGTTTACTAAGAGGGTCATCCTATTCTGTCCAGGAAGTGACCAAAGACAGGAGACTCGGTCATGATACCCACGGACTTATCCCGATTTCTCCACTACGAAACTTAAGAGTCGGTTACTAAAAAAAGTCTCTTTTATTAAAGGACGGTTTTTAGTGTTTCGGGTTGTCGAACTTTAGAGACGGAGAAAAGGAAAAACCAAAGTAAAGAAAAAATTTTATAGTTAATTTATTTTATACTTGTAAAAACAAGTTCTTTCGGTTCAATACTCGTTATTAAATGGTTCTTTACCTGTCTAAAAAAAGAATAATATAAAATGAACGGTTTTTCTCAAAACGATGGGTATTTTTAGATGTCAAGACATATGTCTGTAATAATCAAGACAGTATTTACACTTTCTCGTAACCCTTTGGAATACTATTGAAAAGTCTACTACACCATAAGTCAGACCCTTAGTCACACCATTTTTTCGATTACGTACACGATAAAAATTTATCAACTTTCAATTTCTTCCTTTGTTAAACTTAGTTATAGAGTAACCACTACAACCGATATAGTATCCACTATTTTACACACCGTGATCTTTTTCTAAAGTCCCTCTTAGTTTACCAAATGGAAATTGACTTTCTACGTAAGAAGATTAAAAGGAAATAAGTACTTATTGGTAGATCTTATGTTCGCGGTACTTCCGTCTTAAATTATCAAGGTAATTTTTTTCATAAAAACAACCTCATTTTAATGATACAACACAATAAAAGATGACATGTCGTTTTACTTAATCGGTATGTATATGTGTATAGGGGAGGGAAAACTTAAAAGAAGGGTAAGTTCAGTGGTATCATGTAATTCATCTCAAGGAACACGATATGTCATCCAAGAGTAATCAATAGATAAAATACGTCTCATAGTTATCACATATATACAGTTAGGGTTAGAGGGTTAAGTAAGATGGAGGGGAAAGGTATATAAACAAGAGATGTAGTCACGAAGATAAAGATGAAACGTTTATTATAGATATGGTAAAAAGATTTAAAGTTAAATTGTAAGGGAAGTGATACCATATTCGACACGGATATTATCATCGGTCGTATGTCTCCCTCGAATTATATCAATGACTTATATCCTTATCTAATTGGTAATTCTCAGGTGGACCCTTCTCTAAGGTAAGAACTTGTGTTTCGTAATGTCCTGTGGTTCTTCCACCAACGACATATAGGAAATCGAAATTGGTAATAGGGTCGAGGTCTATGTGAAACAGTTGATATGGTCTGGAAGGTCAAGGAGATTGTTTCAGTGTTATATTTCTGAGAGGATAGTAATAAACAACTACGAGACTTGTAAACGAAATTGAAAACGTCTGAATGGAGCCACTCAGTGTCCATACGAAGGAGGGACACGGGGATTGGTCCGGGGAAGGAAGAAAACGAGTCTCAAATTGATGAAGAAGGAATCTGGTCCTAGTTTGTATTAAAGATTCTTAGAATGGACGGAGTTTTAAAGAAGAGAAGATTAGGTAAGATGTATTCTTCTTATCTGAATCGTATACATACATATACATACATACACCCATAAATATATAAATTAATAGAATGTACAAAAGGGAGTGTTTTGAGAGGTCTCAGGTATGTAAAGATGACATAAGGAATCGTACAATAGATTCTGGTGTTTTGTTCAAAATTACATATATAGGTCAATAAAATTCCGTATATAAAGATAAAATTATTCGGAGTAAGCAACTACGAGGGGTTTGTGATCTACGATCCGAAAGAAGAGAGAGAAGGGGACGATACAGGAAAGGAGAAGGACTTTTAGGAACAGGTGAGACAATATGTCGATTTTTTTATTAAGTCAGAAATCCGAAGTATTGGAATCAAGTTTCCCGAGGAAGTGTTATTTCGAAGAGTCTTCTAGGACTAATCTACAAAGAATACGGAAACTTGACCGTATTAAGTATATAAAGTGAATACTTTACATAGTATAGGATAATGTGTAATATTTGAAAACGAATATATAAAGTATAGACAATGACATGAGATTCAAGAACTTCTGTGACTACTACGGTCTGGTGCTTTAACAAGATCTCGGAGTCCTGAGTTAACTGACCTCTTAATCCTTTATAGGTGACACCATAATCATAAGTAATATATGACAAAATTCTGTTACAATTATAAATCGTATCTGATCACCAAGAGTTAAAAATTGTACGTAGTCTTAGTACACAGAACCTTTTGACAATTGTGGGTCTAATGATCTTACTTGGATGTCCCAAAGACTAAGTTCTTCAGATATTACCCCAGAGTTTTATACTTAAAAAACGTTTAGGGATCAACTACAACTACGATATCCCTGAAGTGAACCTCTTCGTGACTAGATTTGATTCGTTTTTTATATCATGTGTGAAAATCTTAAGAACCGTGTACTCATAAGTAATTCCAACTATTCAATCTGACCTGGACAGTCCATTTTGGTCGTAGTTTTCTCTTTTATATTAACTCCACGGGGTGGGTCGTGACGAAATGGGAGTCCAAGGGAGTCGAAGGTAAACATGGTTTATGAACTTTAGATCTCCAATTACGTCCTGTTTTTTCGTTTTAGTGACATCATATTACCAGAAAAGATAGAACGATTCTTAATATAATGTCACGTCGAGACTCTGTATCTCCCTGGAGTTATAACTATTTATATTCTTACCTATGTTCGTTTTCGTTTATATCATGACTTAATAAACTATTGTTATTAGTATGATCAATTATCTTTAACTTACTTTCACATTTGGTTCTCTGACGTACATTTTGATTTCGAAAAGGTAACCATCCTCAGAAGTGACTTAGAGACGTCATCCTCCATAGAACGATCATTACATGGTACCATTGAAGATTTATAATTGTAGACTGAGTCGTACAGAAACAATCTCTGTCATGTATAAAGATAATTCTTTTACATAATGGAGATTTTATGTTTTTCTAGGGGGAGTTAAAATCTTATTAATAGAATATGTCAGATACCTTAAGAGTTCCAGTCTATGACTTCACCCATCGGAAAGGGAAGAGGTCCGAGCTTGGGTCCAGAGGGCGTAACGTCCACCTGACAAATGGTCTGCTCGTTGTTCCCTTCGGGGATATATACAATCTTTGTAAATTTAATTATTGATTTAATAAATTATATAAAATACCATTCTAATATTTATCTTTTTCAGTGACTATTAGAGTTTAAAAGTTTAGTTATTTGATAAATTAAATGATATAAAATATAACTAATAGTCACTGAAATTAAAAAGTTAAAAGTCAAAAGAAAAAGACAGTAAATAAGAGATAAATTGTGACTTGTACATAATGAAACCCGAAGGGACAATCTAGTCACAAATTCTTAGGCGGACATTACGTCCTCTTCGTCCAAGCTAAGGACGTAGTCCTTTTAGGGGACCTTTTCCTTTACGTTGGATGTATTCATAAGAACGGACCCTTTAAGGTACGTTCCTTGTCAGACCACCCGATGTCAGGAACTCCAACGTTCTCAGTCTGTACATTAACGACTATCATCAGAGAATACTAGGAAACATAAAGACACAACAGATAACACTAGAGAGGTAAAAGTAAAGATTAAAATAACTAAACTAAAAAGAGAGAAACAAAGAGCTACTCAGACCAATTACCAAACAGTTAAAATAAATAGGAAAATCTCTTGGTCGAAAACCGAAACAACTAAAAACGATACCAGAGAAAACAAAGAAAACGTAAATAAAGACGGGATTAAAAATTCTAAAGAAAGGAAGATGATTGAGACCCTAAGAGGTAAAGAAGGAAAAGACCAACCAAATCCACATCTCAATCCCAATAAATAAACTGAAAAAAGAACAAAGAACTCCACACGGACATAACGATACTTGAAAGGAGAATCGTGACGAAAATATCACAGGGTGTCCAAAACCCAACAACACAAAAGTAAAAGTAATCAAAGATACGTATAAAACTAAAGAAAAAACTAAAGAAGACACTAAACAACCAATAAGTCTTCACACAACAAGTTGGAGGTATACAACCGTAAAAATTATCAAAAAGAAGACATTAACTATAGATTAGAATTACGTAATACCAGTCTTTTCTACCAACCTTACTAAAGCTAAAAAAACTTAAATAGTCCAAATCTAAATACCGGGTCCTACACTAGATAGGACCTCTTACAAAGTACTCGTGAACTCTTTTTCCACTTTAAGTAACAAAACCCCACTTTACAGGATATCTATAGTTAATCCAGATTGACTAGATTACATAGTAAATTTCAAACGCAAAGAAACAATTAAAAGACAAATCAACTAGACAGGTATCCACACTCACCCCATAATTTCAGAGGGTGATAATAACACAATAACAACTAAAGGGGAAAGTATGAACAAT